>JACSVZ010000027.1:96072-146021 GCA_014706295.1 Lycocorax pyrrhopterus obiensis
AATTGCTACGGTTGGACAGGACCTTTAAGGTCGAGTCCAGCCATCCACCCAGCACCACCGTGGGGAGTTCATGTGGAATCATGGAATGTGCTGAGGGGGAAGGGACCCACCAGGGTCATGGAGTGCAACTCCTGGCCCTGCACAGATCCCAACAATCCCAGCAATCCCACCCCGTGCATCCCTGGGAGTGTTGTCCATGCATTCCTTGAACTCTGGCAGCCTTGGGGCTGTGACCATTCCCTGGGGGGCTGTTACAGTGCTCAGACACCTTCTGGGTGGAAAACCTTCTGATATGCAGCCTAACCCTCCCTGACTCATCTCCATGAGTTCTTTATGCTCCTAAATCTGTAACCACAAAGGAATAAACCCAATGCCTTGACTGTGGCGATGCAGCCAGAGCTAAAATCATTTCCCTTAAGAATCTCTCCAGACCTGCTGGATCTTCCCTCAACCACAGATCCTCCCCAGCAGAGGGGCTGTGCTGCCCTGACCCGTTTCCCTCCCCACCCTGACCCCCCCATCCATCCCTGGGAGTGTTGTCCATGCATTCCTTGAACTCTGGCAGCCTTGGGGCTGTGACCATTCCCTGGGGAGCTGTTCCAGTGCTCAGACACCTTCTGGGTGGAAAACCTTCTCCTGATATCCAGCCTAACCCTCCCTGACTCATCTCCATGAGTTCTTTGTGCTCCTAAATCTGTAACCACAAAGGAATAAACCCAATGCCTTGACTCTGGCGATTCAGCCAGAGCTAAAATCATTTCCCTTGAGGATCTCTCCAGACCTGCTGGATCTTCCCTCAGCCACAGATCCTCCCCAGCAGAGGGGCCCTGACCCTCCCTGACTCATCTCCATGAGTTCTTTGTGCTCCTAAATCTGTAACCACAAAGGAACCAACCCAATGCCTCGACTGGCGATGCAGCCAGAGCTAAAATCATTTCCCTTGGGGATCTCTCCAGACCTGCTGGATCTTCCCTCAACCTCACATCCTCCCCAGCAGAGGGGCTGCGCTGCCCCGACCCCTTCCCTACCCACCCTGACCCCCCGTGCATCCCTGGGAGTGTTGTCCATGCATTCCTTGAACTCTGGCAGCCTTGGCGCTGTGACCATTCCCTGGGTCAGTGCTCAGACACCTTCTGGGTGGAAAACCTTCTGATATCCAGCCTGACCCTCCCTGACTCATCTCCGTGAGTTCTTTGTGCTCCTAAATCTGTAACCACAAAGGAACCAACCCAATGCCTCGACTGGCGATGCAGCCAGAGCTAAAATCATTTCCCTTAAGGATCTCTCCAGACCTGCTGGATCTTCCCTCAGCCACAGATCCTCCCCAGCAGAGGGGCCCTGACCCTCCCTGACTCATCTCCATGAGTTCTTTGTGCTCCTAAATCTGTAACCACAAAGGAACAAACCCAAGGCCTTAACTGGCGATGCAGCCGGAGCTAAAATCATTTCCCTTGGGGATCTCTCCAGACCTGCTGGATCTTCCCTCAACCTCACATCCTCCCCAGCAGAGGGGCTGTGCTGCCCCAACCCCTTTCCCTCCCCACCCTGACCCCGCCGTGTCTCCCCCGCAGGCCGGCGCCGAGATCTCCACCGTGAACCCCGAGCAGTACTCGAAGCGCTTCAACGAGTTCATCTCCAACATCCTGACATAGTCGTGCTCGGCCTGCAGCCAGCAACCGCGAGCAGAGGGGGCTCCTGCGGCCTGTGCCACCGGACAGACACTGTAGCAGCAGCATGTGGGGTGTGTGTGTGTGTGCGAGGGGAGCGCGCGGCGCCCCGGACAAAACTCCCACGAACCCGCTCGACCCAGGTGGAAAAACAGCGGGGGTTTTGTGTTAACAGAAGTGCCCAGACTTTTTAAGATTTGAGGGCTTTTTCGACCGAGCCGAGCGCATCGTTTTCAGCACTGCTCTTTCTAGTGACGTTTCTTCCTCCTCCTCCTCCTCCTCCTCCTCCTCCTCCTCCCTCCGTGCGGAGGGATCGGGACGCGCGGCGCTGCATCCCGGGGGCGGCTCCGGGTCACGTTCGGTGCGAGTGGAGCGGTGCCTGGTTCCACAAAACCACTCCTCGTTTCGTTGTTGTTGTTGTTGTTGTTGTTGTTTTCTTGGACTGTTTTAGCAGCCAGACGTACAAACCGCCCCCCCCCCACCTTTTTTATTCCCTCTCGGTAGGAATTGAAGGAAAAATAGCTCAGCATTTCAAGGATGGAAAAAAGTAGAACTCTGATAAAAGGAGGAGTCGCTGAACTTTAGGTAAATTCAAACTGGGACACTTTATATTTTTTTGGTTAATTTAAGTAACAAAAAAAAAAGAAAAAGAAGAAAAAAAATCTTTTTTTTTTTTTTTTTTTTGGTAACTGCACTTGATTTACAAGAAAGACGAGGGGAAAATGAACATCTACAAAGATGATCTCGGAGGAAAAAAAAAAAAAAAGATGTAACTCCTAAAACCTAAAAACAACCAGTGTGAGAAGTGAGAGAGGCATTGACCACCCTCAGCTAATGACGTGCTCGGACCGGGGTTGCTTTTCAATTGGCCAGCTCTGAAGATTTCCTAAAAAGAGGAAAAAAAAAAGCCCCCAAAACGTTAAAAAAAAAAAAAAAAAAAAAAGGCGATTTTTGTACCTGTAGATCCGGGATAAGATTTTTCACCTCAGTCAGGAACGGCCGCAGCTCTGAGGTCACCATCGCAGTCCTGCCAGTGTTAATTAGCTAATTAATCGTTCAGTCTTCCTTCCCCACCCCATCTGCAACAGGTACTTGAATCTGTGTCCTGACAGAGGTTCCTGGGTTGCTTGGGTTGGTTTTTTTTGGGTTTTTTTTTTGTTGTTTTATTTTTAAAAACAATGTGACTTGCACACGAAGGAATTGGACTCGCTGCCAGTGGGGAGTGCTGGGAGCTGGGCCTGGGGCAGCCCCGCTGCTGCAGAGCGCTCAGGACTCGAGCTGGGGCTGCTCCCACCCTCCTCTGCTCCAAACCCCTCTCTGGGGCCACGCTCAAGGAGTGCAAATGGTTCAACTCTTGGCGCCAGATTGATTTTCCAGCCCCCTCCCCGAAGGATTTGGGACTGATTGGAGTGACTGAAATCGTCCTGTAACCCTTTCACAGCCAAGCTTGGCAGACTCGCTTCGGGTTTTGTTGGCTCTGCTGCACCAAGTTACAGACCTTGGTTCTTTGTTTTGGGAGTTCCCCCGTGGTTTGTTTTTTTTTATTCTTCATTTCCTTTCTCTTTTTAAGCAGGATTTAGAGTCCTGAACGAAACCTCTCGCAGTTGAAACATGTTGCTTATCTGCCTTGAAACTGTTTTTCACATATGCCTTTGTTTGGGGAATAAGCTGTTGGCGATGTCTGTCCTGTGCTGTAGCAGTTCTGCCGTGTGGAATTCGGGTCCTTTCCACAGATTAACTGGTGCTCATCACGTCCTGGTAACTTCCCTCAACTCAACTCTGCCTCTGGGCTGGGTTCTGAATGTGGGCTTGGGGGGTTTTTTTGGGTTTTTAATTCCTCTTCACTCCCCACCCCCCATTTCCCGTTCGTGCCGTGAATCCCCCGCAGGTCTCACCTTGGGAGGGGCTGAGACTGAAGCCCCTGAAGAGTGCACTGTAAATAGAGTCTTGGAGAGATGAAAAATTAGGGGTCCTGGTGGGAAATGAGCATTTTGGGTCATTCCCTTTGGTGTGGGACGAATTTCTGCTGCCTCTGTGGTGTGGGAAGGCTGGAGGCTCTCGTGTCTTAAGGTGTGGAGCTGCAAAAGCCAAACGCAGCTAAAAAATTAACTTAAAAACAAAAAGAGGGAGGACTTGGAGGGCATCATCAGCTTCGTTTTGTGGGCATTACTTGGGTTGCTTTTCTCTTGCTAAGCACTTCAGTTTGCTGCCAATTAGGAATTAAACAGCAATCACTTTTATTCCTGACAGTTTTTAAAAAAAAAAACCCCAAATAATAATCTGCGTTGAATCTGCGACTTTGGCCTGGTAAGTTTGCCCTTCTCCTTTTTGGGGAGAGTAGCTCGGAAGTTGTTTTGTCTTGAAATTATCTGTTTAAAAAAGAATAAATAAATAGGAGAAAGAGGGGGAGGAAGAGAGGAGAGGAGGTGTGGGTGAAGTGCAGCCACCACGAACCAAAGGCAGAGAAAGGGGGAGTGAACCTTGCAAAAATCTCCTTCGCCGAATTCCCGAATAATGAATGAGGAATGGAGCCAAAACCCAGGGAATTCCTGCAGAAATCCTTGCCCGAGTTGTGACAAAAAGGGCTCGGGAGCAGTGAATATTTTCTTCCTCCACCCCCAAACTCCTGCTGGGGTGAAATTGGCTCTTTCTGGCTCCAGTGATCGGGGGAGCCCCACAAAGATTCTCCCCTTTAGCACTTCCCCAGCCCTGCCCCTTCTGCCCAGCTGCCACACGTGTGTATCCAAGGGATGAAACGCAATTTTCACTTCCATCATGTGTTACCCAGCTGTGGAAAACTTTGTTTAACAGCAGCTTTTTTTTTTTTTTTTTTTTTTTTTTGTATATTGTTTACATTTTGAGAAGTAGCATTACGTTAAAAATGCTCGTTTTCGTTCCTAGACAGTATTTTTCTTACCAGAATAAGAAGCGAAGCTGCAAATCTTTGAAATCTTTGATTTGTTTTTTTTTTTAAAAGGGACTTTTTCTTTCCGTTTGTTTTCTTTTCTGTTTCGTTTTGTCGGTTTGGTTTTTTTGGTTTTTGTTTTTAATCTCGTTTTAGGTCACTTTTTGAACTCGAGTATTTAAAAAAGAAAAACCCGGCCCTTTCAATTCTGGTTTTACAACTGCCCGTGCTGGTTCGTTGTCTGTTTCTGGTGTGGATTTAGTTCTAGTTTTGCTGAGTGTGGATATTCCTGTCCTTAGCATGAACACTTCCCACTGAAGTGCGTTTGACTGACCCCCCTGGGCTGACAGGATTTGCAGCAGAATGCAGGATTTTGGGGGTTTTTTTGGCCACAGAAAGCAGCGATTCGGTCCACTGGAGTTGCAAATCATCAGTGTGCAGCATCTCCCCCTCTGAGGGCAGGAAGGAGCTGCGGGATCCACATTCCTGAGGGGCTCTCTCCTTCTGATCTGTCAGGATTTGGGCTCAAAATCTGCTTCCAGCTCGGCATTTCCACCTTCCCTGTTCGAGGCAGCTCCGGAACGGGAGTGGAGAGGGAAGGCAGGGACAGGGCTCCAGCAGCGCAGTGAAACCACTCCAGAGCCCGCTGCAAGGGGGAACTGGGTGTTCCAGGGAATCCCAGGAGATTCCCAGCGCTGGGATGAGGGCTTGGGATTTGGGAGAATATCCGCAGGAGTTCACTCGTGGCAGCAGGGAGCGGGGGAGCCTTCCCTCTGGCCTCCTGCACGCCTGTGCCTGGCCTGGGTTCATCCTGAAAGCCACGAGCGTGGAGTTCATCCGTGGGGATGGGATTCGTTCTCTGGGGATGGAGTTCATCCATGGGGATGGAATTCATCTGTGGGGATGGAATTTGTCCCATGGGGATGGAATTCGTCTGTGGGGATGGAATTCATCTGTGGGGATGGAATTCATTCTCTTGGGATGGAATTCATCCTTGTGGGGATGGAATTCTTCCCGTGGGGATGGAGTTCATCCTGTGGAGATGGAGTTCATCCAGTAGGGATGGAATTCATTCTGTGGGGATGGAATTCATCCATGGGGATGGAATTCATCCGTGGGGATGGAGTTCATCCAGTGGGGATGGAATTCATCTGTGGGGACGGAATTCATCCATGGGGATGGAATTCATCCGTGGGGATGGAGTTCATCCTTGGGGATGGAATTCATCCGTGGGGATGGAATTCGTTCCATGGGAACGGAATCCATCCCGTGGGGCAGCAGGGGTGGCCACACTCCCAACAATCCCAGCTTGGAATCTGGATTAGCACAATCAGCAAGAAAAACTGAACCACTTGAGTCTTATTTCCTTTTTTTTTTTTTTTTTCTTCTTTTTTTGGGTTTTTTTTTGGGAGGAAATTCCTGCTTTCCCGAGCCGCCTCCCGTGGGGAGAGGATTCCCAGCAGGGGCAGGCTCGGGGTGCTGGGGAGGTTGTGGTGGTGGATGCTCCCAATCCATGACTACTATGCAGTCCTTTTCCACACCCCCCTTCCAGCTGCACCTGGAATTTCACTTCCAGCTGAAGGATTTTCCCCCAAAATCAAGGCAGGGGTGGGGGTGTCCCCATCACGGAGCCCAAACCCAACCCCCAGAGCCCTCCCTGCTCCTGCAGAGCCACTCTCAGTGTCCCCCTCAGCCACTGCCCGTTGTCCTGGATCTTTGGGATGAATCCCGTGGATAACAGGGATGGCAGAGCTGCTGGGACATGGTTTTTAGTGGAAACCACTCGAATTTGTGCTGCTCTGGGGCTGCCAAAGCAGCTGGATGGGAGTCGAGCGAGCAGATTGCACACACACACAGAGGTCACAAGGGTGGGCAGGGCTAATCAGTGCAACTGAATTTAAAAAAAAGGAAAAAAAAATGAATAAATTAAGTTTAATCTAAAACTGAAAAAAACCCCTAAAAAATAAAAAAAAAAAAAAAAAAAACATTCTAGGTTTTTTCACTGCTGTTTTTTAAATAGGAATTTGAAGTCCTCTGTGCTTGTCTGTTTGCTAGGAGCAGTTTGAGACACTGTTACTGTTTTGAAATGCATGCATGTTACAAGAAGAGTCTCCAACCAGAGAAACAAAAATAAAATTAAAACTTTGTGTACATTTGTGTGATCTTTGGGGGGGTGGGAGGGGGGTCACCCCCAGCTGCTGCTCTGGGGTGAGTCCTGGAGGGGACAGGACAGGGGGGAATGGTTTAAACTGGAAAAAGGGCAGGGTTTAAATGGGATATTGGGAAGGAATTCCTCCCTGGGGAGGGTGAGGAGGGGCTGGAAGGGATTTCCCAGAGAAGCTGTGGCTGCTCCATCCCTGGCAGTGTCCAAGGCCAGGCTGGAGCAGCCTGGGACAGTGGGAGGTGCCCCTGCCTGTGGCACTGGATGGGATTTAAGGTCCCTTCCCACCCAAACCATTCCAGGATTCCACGAACCACAACTGGAGAAGCCTCTTTAAGCGTGTCTGGAATTAAGTAGAACCGATTTTCCCAAGTCCTGGCTGTCAGAACGAATCAGATCTGGCAGGAAAAGCTGCCCCTGTCCAGCTCCTCGCATCCAGGGAACTGCTGCAGCTGGCTCAGAGGGGAAGGGAAGCTCTGCTCCCACCCAAAACCTCCTCCTGAGGGCTTTGGGGATGAGAACTCAGTCCTCGTGCTCAGACCCAGCAAAAGGAAAAGTTCAGTGGAGAGTTTTATTTTAAAAAGTCCCGAGTGCCACAGAGCAGCTGTGCTGGGCTAATCCATGCGAGCCTTCAGGGTCCTCGTGGTGATCTTGTCTTTCTCTCTGGAGGGGGGGAAAGAGGAGATTATTTATTGATAAATCCAGGTTTAATCCCTACCTCGAGCTTGTCCCTCCCTCGGGCAGTCACAGGCGCCTGGGCAGGGTCAGCTGGAGCTCAGTAAAACCCATCCCCCTGGGGAGCTCCCACGTTTGGGACGCTGCAGGAAGCAAAATGGGCTCTTTCAAAGGCAGCCTGGGGACAGAGCTGGGAGCTAAGGCTGCATCCAGCCGGGGCAGAGCATCCTCCTTCCCGTGGGAATGCAGCCAGGGAACCCCTGCACAGCAGAGCCCCACTCCAGGAATCATTCCCGTTGCTGCAGCAACGAGCTGCAGCAGCGAAATCGAACCCCGAGAGCGGACGGAGCCTTGCTAAGGACACCAGTGGGAGGGGCAGGATTTAGGGATACCCCGGAAACCGATCCCTGGAGGGAGCTGAGAGCCCAGCTCGGTGAATCCCCGCAGGGAAGGAGCAGCACTCACATGACGTGCACCACCACGCCCATCCCGGAGACGGCGTCTCTGTCCACGGCGTTGAGCATGGCCTGCGAGATCGTCTCGAAGAGGTGCTCGGGATCCTGAGGCACACAGGGGACACAGAGGGGTTTAGCTGGGCTACAAACTCCACCCTGACCCCCTGGATTTCATCCAAACCCCAAAAATCCTGCAAGGTTTTCCCCCTCGGGCTGTTTAAGCCACAGCCTGTTCTGAGCTCCTCCAAGAGCGAAGCCTCTCCCTCCCCCAGCCCAGAGCTCGGGATCCTGAGGCACACACGGAACACAGAAGGGTTTAGCTGGGCTACAGACTCCACCCTGACCCCCTGGATCTCATCCAAACCCCCCAAAATCCTGCGAGGTCCACCTGACCCCCTGGATTTCATCCAAACCCCCCAAAATCCTGCAAGGTCCACCTGACCCCCTGGATTTCATCCAAATCCCCCAAAATCCTGCGAGGTTCACCCTGACCCCCTAGATCTCATCCAAACCCCCCAAAATCCTGTGAGGTTCACCCTGACCCCCTGGATTTCATCCAAACCCCAAAAATCCTGCGAGGTTCACCCTGACCCCCTGGATCTCATCCAAACCCCCCAAAATCCTGCGAGGTTTTCCCCTTTGGGCTGTTTAAGCCACAGCCTTTTCTGAGCTCCTCCAAAAGCAAAGCCTCTCCCCCAGCCCAGAGCTCGGGATCCTGAGGCACACACGGAACACAGAAGGGTTTAGCTGGGCTACAAATTCCACCCTGACCCCCTGGATTCCATCCAAATCCCCCAAAATCCTGCGAGGTTCACCCTGACCCCCTGGATCTCATCCAAACCCCCCAAAATCCTGCGAGGTTCACCCTGACCCCCTGGATCTCATCCAAACCCCCCAAAATCCTGCGAGGTTCACCCTCACCCCCTGGATTTCATCCAAACCCCCCAAAATCCTGCAAGGTTTTCCCCCTCAGGCTGTTTAAGCCACAGCCTGTTCTGAGCTCCTCCGGGAGCCAAGCCTCTCCCCCAGCCCAGAGCTCAGGATCCTGAGGCACACAGGGAACACAGAAGGGTTTAGCTGGGCTACAAACTCCACCCTGACCCCCTGGATTTCATCCAAACCCCCCAAAATCCTGCGAGGTTTTCCCCCTCGGGCTGTTTAAGCCACAGCCTGTTCCGAGCTCTTCCAGGAGCAAAGCCTCTCCCCCAACCCAGAGCCTCCAGCTAACACAGGAGGGAGAATCCGTGAATCCACGGGTCCCAGCTGATCCCACTCACCATGTCGGGCTCCCAGAGGGACTCACACATCCCATACATCTGCTCGGAGCAGGTGCCGCTGACCACGAAGTCGTCGGTGACCATGGGGCAGCCGATGAGGTCCAGCGAGCAGATGAAGGGCTCGTGCGTGAGCGGGTCCAGCCCCGCGATCACCGGCTCCGTGTAGTAGGGCCCAAACCTGGGGGCAGCAGCGCGGCTCAGAGCAGCCCCCCGGGGCCAGGAAACAGCTTGGGATGGACCACAGGGACCACCCAGCCCCACCCCTGGCCCTGCACAGGGACAATCCCAAAAATCCCACCCTAAAATCCCACCCCGAAATCCCACCCCGTCCCGAGCGTTGTCCAAACGCTCCCGGAGCTCTGGCAGGTTTGAGGTCGTGACCGCTCCCAGCGCTCACCCACCACCCTTCAGGTGAAGGAATTCTCCTTAATTTCCAACCCAACCCTCCCCTGACACAGCTCCGACACCCTCAGAGCCTTCCCTGGCCCCACACGGGAACGGTCCTGGCCGTCACCTCCTCTCGTAGAGCAGGTTGGACACCATGCTCATGAAAGTCTGGGGTTTGATCTGTCTCCCTTCCTTCAGCTCGTAGAGATTCAGCCTGAACTTGAGCCTCTGGGCGCTGCAAAAGACGAGAGCTGGGATTAAAGCAGGGCAGGTTCCTCTTCACCCGGGCCTGGATTGTTCTGCTGCTCACAGACACCAGCACCTGCAGCAGGGAGGGCGTGCAGGCGCAGCTTCTTTTAGAGTTTGGGTTGAATTTTAGCAGTGAAAGTCGAATTTTAGTAAGGAAAGTCGAATTTTAGCAGTGAAAGTTGAATTTTAGTAATTAAAGTTGAATTTTAGCAGTGAAAGTCGAATTTTAGTAGTGAAAGTCGAATTTTAGCAGTGAAAGTCGAATTTTAGTAATTAAAGTCGAATTTTAGCAGTAAAAGTCGAATTTAAGCAGTGAAATCTGAATTTCAGCAGTGATGTGACCTCAAATCACACAAAGGTTTGTTTAAAAAGCTCTCCCACAAGGGGAGCTAAGAACAGGAGCACTGGCACCGTTTAATTGCGTATTAATCACAAACGTTCTCCCCTCCCCGCGAACAAAGACAGACATGGGCTCAGCACGAGCACTCATCGCACAAACCCCTCCCGCAGGCCCCGAGGCCTCACTTACACCGTCTGCACGTCCGTGGCCAGCCCGGCCAGGCCGATGTAGAGCCGCTCTCCCATCGGGAAAATCTTCTGGAAGTCCGTGGTCACCATCTGCGCCTGGATCCCGAAGCGCCGGTCGGCGGCGATGGCCACGCAGTCCTTGCCCCTCATGGCCATGACGGCCCCGCCGTTGTACGACATAATCGACTGCGCGGGAGGAGAAGCTCAGCGGGCACCGCGCGGCTCCCGCCGCTCGCCCGGAGGAGCCTCCGGGCTGCCCCCGGTAGGGCCGGGAGAGCCCTCCCCGGAGAGCCCACAGCGCGTTTGGATCTCGTTTCCCCGCGGCGCTGGTGTTTCACTCCCCCGGCGGCCGCACCGCCGGGCCCCGCGGGGAGGCCCTCACGGAGCGGCGCCCGCCCGCCCGCCCCCGCCGGGCCCCGCGTTGTGCCGGGCCCGGGAGCTGCCCCGGCGCCGCTGCGGGTCTCACCATGGCTGCGGCTGCTCGGTCACCCCTCAGTCGCCGCTCGGTCACCGCTCCGTCCGCGCTCCGTCCCCACACGGGCCCCGCTCTGTCCCCGCTCTGTCCCCGCTCGCTCCCGGCCCGGTCTCTGCCCCGGCCCCGCTCCGGCCCCGCCGCGCCGCCGCCGGTCCCGCCCCCCGCCGCTTCCTATTGGCTGCCGACATTGCCGCTCATTCCTTTGCCGAGTCTCATTGGTTGTCGCAACCGGCGGTCCCGCCCTCGAGCGCTCCCCATTGGCCGCCGTGGCGGAGCGCCGGAGCGCCGCCGGTGATTGGCGGGAGCCTCAGGGGTGCGCGCAGCTGATTGGCCGAGATCGGGGCGGGCGGGCGGGGCCGAAAAGTGACGAGTCACAGTGGGCGCGCGAGGCATGCCGGGAGTGCGGGGGGGGGGGGCACAGCTGGATGGGGGAACAGCTGGAAAATGGGAACGGCTGGAAAAATGGGAAATAGCTGGAAAAATGGGGAATAGCTGGAAAATGGGAACAGCTGGAAAATGGGAACGGCTGGGAAACGGGAACAGATGGGAAAATGGGAACGGCTGGAAAAATGGGAACGGCTGGAAAATGGGAACGGCGGGAAAAATGGGGAACAGCTGGAAAAATGGGATACAGATGGAAAAATGGGGAATAGCTGGAAAATGGGAACAGCTGGAAAAATGGGGAACAGCTGGAAAATGGGAAACAGCTGGAAAAATGGGAAACAGCTGGAAAATGGGAACAGCTGGAAAAATGGGAACGGCTGGAAAATGGAAACGGCTGGGAAATGCGAACAGCTGGAAAATGGGAAACAGCTGGAAAAACGGGAACAGCTGGAAAATGGGAACGGCTGGAAAAATGGGAACAGCTGGAAAATGGGGAACGGCTGGAAAAATGGGAACAGATGGGAAAATGGGAACGGCTGAAAAAACGGGAACAGCTGGAAAATGGGGGCAGAGCTGGAAAATGGGAACAGCTGGAAAAATGGGAGAACAGCTGGAAAAATGGGGGCACAGCTGGATTGGGCACCGCTCGATCAGGGCACAGCCGGATCAATGAGGGCACAGCTGGTTCAATGGCAGCACAGCTGTTTCCAGGGATTGCACAGCTGGATCAATGAGGGCACAGCTGGATCCAGGGGTGCACAGCTGGCTCAATGGCGGCACAGCTGTTTCCAGGGGTTGCACAGCTGGATGTGGCACAGCTGGACACGCCCAGGGATGCACAGCACAGCTGTTTCCAGGGGTTGCACAGCTGGATCAATGAGGGCACAGCTGGATCGATGAGGGCACAGCTGTTTCCAGGGGGTGCACAGCTGGATCAATGAGGGCACAGCTGGTTCAATGGCGGCACAGCTGTTTCCAGGGGTTGCACAGCTGGATGTGGCACAGCTGGACACGCCCAGGGATGCACAGCACAGCTGTTTCCAGGGGTTGCACAGCTGGATCAATGAGGGCACAGCTGGATCGATGAGGGCACAGCTGTTTCCAGGGGGTGCACAGCTGGATCAATGAGGGCACAGCTGGTTCAATGGCGGCACAGCTGTTTCCAGGGGTGCACAGCTGGACGTGGCACAGCTGGACACGCCCAGGGACTCACGGCACAGCTGTTTCCAGGCGGTTGCACAGCTGGATCAATGGCGGCACAGCTGGTTCAATGGTGGCACAGCTGTTTCCAGGGGTGCACAGCTGGATCAATGGCGGCACAGCTGTTTCCAGGGGTGCACAGCTGGATGGGCCGGGAGAGCAGCCGCCTCTCGCACCCCCTCCCTCCCCCTTTCGCGCCTCCGGGCCGTGCGGGCGGAGCCCCGAGCTCGCCCCGCGGGGCCGGGCACAGCCCATCCCAAAGGGGATTCCCCCAAAATTCTCTTCGGGCAGCGCTGTCCCGGTGAAATCCCTCTCGGTCCCTCTGCGGGGTCTCAGCACGTCCCGGGATGGGGACGGGGCCCGGCTGCCGGGGGATCCTTTATTCCAAAGGGGATTTTCCGGGGGTTGGATTCCCCGTCCCGAGGGGCAGCGCCCTCCTGGAGCACGCGGGGATGGAGCATTTCCTTCGGGAAAAGGGATTTCTGCCCCACGGAACGGGGTCCGTGCGTTTGGGGGACGCTCCCGAGGCACCGCAGGGCAGCCCCGGCTCCGAGGGAAAGCTCCGAGCTCCGTCCCGTGCCGGGGATGTTCGTCCATCCCAGGAAACCCATCCCGGGATCGGG
The DNA here is from genome assembly GCA_014706295.1 of Lycocorax pyrrhopterus obiensis. NCBI lineage: Eukaryota > Metazoa > Chordata > Aves > Passeriformes > Paradisaeidae > Lycocorax > Lycocorax pyrrhopterus. The sequence goes on from JACSVZ010000027.1 coordinate 109,059, forward strand.
TCCCGGAGGCAGAGCCCAGCCCGCGGCTGCTGCGTTTTTAAACTGTCGTTTTTTTTTTTAAAGTGTGTTTTTGGGGTGTTTTCCATCATAAAAGGTTCCTGGCAGGAGCCGGAGCCGCGTGCTGCCCGGTGGGAACACCCCAGGCAGAGCCGGGTGGGAATAACCGGGATCAATCCCAGCACGGCCTCGTGCCCCGGATTAAACCGGGAATTTCTTTATTTCTGGGATGGAAACCAGATCGGGGCGAGCGGGGAACGGAAACGGGTTTTACCGGATTTGAAGAGAGGGGAAGCTCAGCCTTGCAGGCTTTGGACCGCCCTCAGCTGAATTCCGAACACGGAATTGGGATGGAAACGGGATTTCCAGCCCGGTTTTGATGCCCCAAAAAGTCCCGGCGGGGGTGGGACCGCGGCGGGGAGCGCGGGCTGAGCCCGGGCACACCGGGAGCGGCTTTTCCGCCTCCGAGGGAGCCGTGAGCCCACGGGGAGCACCGGGAGCGGATCCTGCCGCTGGAATTTTCTCCCGGCGCGGCTCAGAGAGGGAAAAAAAGCAGCGGCGGAGGCAAAAGAAATGACTGCGTCCCTGGGTGGGCTCGAACCACCAACCTTTCGGTTAACAGCCGAACGCGCTAACCGATTGCGCCACAGAGACCGCGCTGGGAGCGGGCCCGCGCCCGCCGCACTCGGCCCCGAGCGCGGGAAACCGGGAATGGGAAACTGGAATGGGAACGGGGAATGGGGCACAGGGAATGGGAACGGGATACCGGGAATGGGAATGGGATACCGAGAATGGGGCATAGGGAATGGGAATGGGATAAATGGGAACGGGATACCGGGGATAAATGGGAATGGGATAAATGGGATAAATGGGAATGGGAATGGGATACCGGGAATGGGGCACCGGGAATGGGAATGGGATAGCGGGAATGGGATAGCGGGAATGGGAATGGGATACCGGGAATGGGGCACCGGGAATGGGGCACCGGGAATGGGATACCGGGAATGGGAATGGGAAACCGGGAATGGGGCACCGGGAATGGGAATGGGAATGGGATACCAGGAATGGGATACCGGGAATGGGATATCGGGAATGGGGCACCAGGAATGGGGCACTGGGAATGGGATACCGGGAATGGGATATCGGGAATGGGGCACCGGGAATGGGGCACTGGGAATGGGATACCGGGAATGGGATACCAGGAATGGGATATCGGGAATTGGGCATCAGGAATGGGATACCAGGAATGGGGCATCGGGAATGGGGCATTGGGAATGGGATATTGGGAATGGGAACGGGATACCGGGAATGGGATATCGGGAATGGGATACCGGGAATGGGAACGGGATACCCGGAATGGGATTCCAGGACACCGGGAATGGGAACGGGACACCGGGAATGGGATACCGGGAATGGGATACCGGGAATGGGGCATCGGGAATGGGAACGGGACACCGGGAACGGGATACCAGGAATGAGGCACAGGGAATGGGATACCGGGAATGGGAATGGGATACCAGGAATGGAGCATCGGGAATGGGAATGGGATACCGGGAATGGGAATGGGATACCGGGAACGGGATACTGGGAATGGGATACCGGGAATGGGAATGGGATACCGGGAATGGGATACCGGGAATGGGGCATAGGGAATGGGAACGGGACACCGGGAATGGGAATGGGATACCGGGAATGGGATACCGGGAATGGAGCATCGGGAATGGGATACCGGGAATGGGAACGGGATACCGGGAATGGGAATGGGACACCAGGAATGAGATATTGGGAATGGGATACCGGGAATGAGAATGAGACACCGGGAATAGGAACGGGATACCGGGAATGGGATACCAGGAATGGGAACGGGACACCAGGAAAGGGGTATCGGGAATGGGGCACTGGGAATGGGAATGGGATATCGGGAATGGGATACTGGGAATGGGAATGGGAACGGGATACCGGGAATGGGAACGGGATACCGGGAGTGGGATACAGGGAATGGGAATGGGACACCGGGAATGGGAACGGGACACCGACAACAGGATACGGGCATCGGGAATCCGGGAACGGGACACCGGGAATCGGGACACCGGGAACGGGACACCAGCACCGGGACACCGGCACCGGAGCCACTGGGCACAGGGACACCGGGATGGGCACCGGGAACGGGACACGGGCACCGGGACGGGCACCGGGAATGGGACACGAGCACCGGGAATGGGACACGAGCACCGGGACAGGCACCGGGAATGGGACACGAGCACCGGGACACCGGGACGGGCACCGGGAACGAGACACGAGCACTGGGACGGGCACCGGGAACAGGACATGGGCACCGGGACAGGCACCGGGAACGGGACACCAGCACCGGGACACCGGCACCGGAGCCACTGGGCACAGGGACACCGGGACAGGCACCGGGAACGGGACACGGGCACCGGGACACCGGGACGGGCACCGGGAACGAGACACGAGCACCGGGACGGGCACCGGGAACAGGACACCGGCACCGGGACACCGGGACAGGCACCGGGAACGGGACACGAGCACCGGGACACCGGGACAGGCACCGGGAATGGGACACGGGCACCGGGACACCGGGACGGGCACCGGGAACAGGACACGAGCAACGGCCCCAAGCCCAGGGACACCGGCCACCAGCACCGGACCCACCGGAACCAGCACCGGGACCCCGGAACCAGAGCAACCGAGCAGCGGGAACGGCTCCACCGGGCACCGGCCCCGCGATCCCGGGAACCGAGACAGCGGCAGCGGCAGCGCCCACCGGGAAACCCCCGGGCACGGGGCACCGGGCGGGGCGGGGAGCGACCTCCGTGAGCGGCTGCGGGGGCCGGGAGCTGCCGGTGATCCCGGGAGCGCGGAAGCGCCGCCCGCTCCTCGTCCTGCCCCTTTCCCCTCTTCCATTTCTTTCCCGGATTTTCCTCTTTTTTTTTAAACCCTCCCTCCCTTTTCCTGCCTTTTTTCTTTCCCTCCTTCCTGTACTTCCCCCCCTTTTCCTCTTGCCGTTTCTCCCGTTCTTTTTTCTTCCTTTTCCATTTTATTTCTTCCCTCCCATTTCCCGGTTTTCCTTCCCTTCCTTCCCCCCCTCATTTCCCAGCTTTCCCTTTCTCTAATTTCCCTCCATTTTTTCTTACCTTCCTTTATTTTTCTTCCTTTTCCCCCCTGATTTTCCTGGTTTCCCTTTCTTTCCCTCTTTTACCTCTATTTTCCTTGGGTTTTTCCTCCTTTCTTGTCCATTTTCCCCTTTCTCTAATTTCTCTCCATTTTCCTTCTTTTTTTCCTCCCCCCCCCTTTCCCATTTCTCCTTTTCTCGAAATTCCCTCTTTTTCCCTTCCCTTTCTTTTTCCCCCTCCCTTCCCCCCCTCTCATTCACCATTTTCCTTTTCTTTCTCTCATTTCCCCCTATTTTTTTTCCTATTTTTTTCCTCCGCCCCGTTCCAATTTCCCATTTTCCCCCTTTAAATTCCCTCTATTTTTTAAATCCCTTTTCCCCCCTCTTCCCTTTCCTTCCCCCTCCGCTCCTGCCGAGCACCGAGGGTCCCGCGGAAGGTCCCGCCTGTCCCGCGTCGCCTCCCCGGTCCCAATTTGGGGCCAAATCTGTCCCCGGGGGGGGTCCCGAGGCACCGCATTTTGGGGCCATTCCAGCGGGTTTTGGGGCGCTCTCGTTTTCCCCCCCGAGCACAACGCGGGGGTCTCGGTGAACACCGGGGTTGGGGGGTTCGGGGGGTGGTGGAACGGGGGGGGTCCCCCCCAATCTCGGCCCCTCTCTCCCCTCCTCCGCAGCCCCCCAAAGGAATGAGGTCACGTGAGGCGGGCGGGGCCTGGCGGCGGCTGGAGGTGGGAAAAAAAAATAAATAAAAAAAAAATTTAAAAAAAAAAATAAAAAAAGAGGGGGGGACAAAAAAAATTTACCAAAAAAAAAAAAAAAAAAAGGAGGAGGAAGGAGGGAAAAAAATAAAAAAAGAGGGAGAAAAAAAAAAAAAAAAGAAAGAGCGAGAGAGGGAAGGGAAAAAAAAAATAAAAAAGGGCCGCGGCCGCAGCGCCGCCTGAGCCGAGCCGAGCCGAGCCGAGCCGCGCCGAGCGGCGGGAGCGGAGGGGCGGCCGCGGGGCCGCCGCTGCCGCCGCCGCCACCAGGTAGGGACGCGGCCCCGGTGTCCCCCCCCGGCCCGGGCCCCGCCGCGGGCCCCCCCCGCGCCCCGGCGGCCCAAAGATGGCCGATGGCCGCCGCCGCCCCCGCTTTGTGCCCCCCGCGCCCGCCCGCCCGCACCGGGACCCCGCCGGGGAGCGGCTGCGGAGCGCTGACAGCGGCGGGGGGGCCCCGCACCGCGCTCCGCTCCGGCGGGGCCGCCGCGGGGCCGGGGGGGGGGGGGCGCGGCGGGACCCCCCCGGGGCGGGCGGAGGGGCCGGGCCGCGCTGACAGCCGGCCCCGAGTACAAAGGGGACGCCCCGGGGCCACCGGGGCTGCCCCACCCCCGGCCCCGCGGAGGGTGCGTGTCCCCAAATCCGAGCGGGAGCCGCAGCCGGGCCACCCCCCCCTCGCCCCGGGTACAGCGCGGGCTCCGTGGCCAGTCCGTGTCCGTGCCATCCGCGTGTCCGTGCCCATCCCGTGTCCGTGCGCTCCGTGGGTCAGTGGCCATCCCGCGGGTCAGTGTCCCCCCCGTGGGTCAGTGTCCCCCCCGTGTCCGTGCGCTCCGTGGGTCAGTGTCCCCTCCGTGGGTCAGTGTCCCCCCCGTGTCCGTGCCCCCCTCGTGTCAGTGGCCATCCCGTGCCCGTGGCCACCCCGTGTCCACCCCCCCGTGCCCCCCGTGCCCCCCGTGTCCCCCCCGTGCCCGCGGGCTGTCACGCCCCGCGGACCCGTCCCGCCGCCGGGGCCGGGGCTGTGCGTGCGTGTCCTTGTCCCCGCACCGTTTGTGGTCACGCGTGTCCAGCGGGGCTCCCTCCCCCATCCCGCCGTGGCCCCTCCGCAGCTCCGGTGCCGCGTCCCGCACCCCGGCAGCGGCGGGGGGGTCCCGGCGGGCGCTGCCGGGGGTGCCGGGGCCGCGCTCCGGGGCTGTTCCCTCGTGTTCCCGGCTCTCCGGGGCCCCTGAGCGCCGTGCGGGGCCCGGGCCGTGCCGGGAGAGCCGTCCCGGGTCATTTCCCGAGCCCGCGCTCGCCGCCGCAGCCGCCGCCGGGGGTCCCGCGGGGAGGGGGCCGAGTTAGCGGTGACTTTGAAACGTCCTTCCCCACCCGTGCCCGGCCCGGGGGGGTTCGGGGAGCGGGGGGGGGGCACCGAGCCGGGCCACCGCCCACGGAGACAAAAGAGCCCCAAAGTCGCGGCCGGGGGTGCGGGAGCCGCGGGCGGGACGGGGCGGCCCCGGGGGCTGCGGCGGGGCCGGGGCTCCGGGGGCTCCGGGGGGGTCCGGGGCTTTGTCCCCCCCCACCCCCGGCACAGGAAACCGCGGCTGTTATCGCCCGGTTTATCGGTTTATTAGAACCGGTTTGCGCCGGTGGCTCGGGCTCCCCCCTCCCGCCGAGCCCCGGGGCCGCCATTGGCGGCTGCGAGCCCCGAAAGCGGCGAAATCCCCCCCAAAACGCAGCCGTGGGTCCCGGTGCCCGGTGGAGCTCCCGGTCCGGTGCCGGGGAGGGGGGGACGGGGACAGGACAGCGCGGCCCCCCCAGATGTGGGGAGGGGGCTGGCGGTGCCCCCACATCACTGGGGGCTGGGGAGGGTTTGGGGGCACCACCCGGGGGTGCCCAGCGGGGAGAGCTGGGCTGGGAGGGGGTTCTGGGGTTCCCAACCCCCCTCGGTGCCCCTGGGCCCCCCTCTGCAAGGAGAGCTTTGGCTGCTGCTCCTCCAGCACTGGGGTGTCCCCGAGGTCCCCATCCCGGTGGTGTCCCCATCCCTGCAGCATCCCGGTCCCAGTGGTGTCCCTGTCCCTGTGGCATCCCAGTCCCATTCCCGATGGTGTCCCTGTCCCTGCAACATCCCAGTGGTGTCCCCATCCCTGTGGCACCTCCGTCCCCAGTCCCAATGATGTCCCCATCCCTGCAGCATCCCGGTCCCAGTGGTGTCCCTGTCCCTGTGGCATCCCAGTCCCATTCCTGATGGTGTCCCCGTTCTTCCAGCATCTTCAACCCAGTCCCAGTGATGTCCCCATCCCGCCAGCATCCCATTCCCGATGGTGTCCCTGTCCCTGCGGCATCCCAGTCCCAGTGCTGTCCCATCCCAGGTGCAGGTGTCCCCATGTGTGTCCCAGTGCATCCCAGTGCATCCCAGTGTGTCACATGCGTGTCCCAGTGTGTGTCCCAGTGCATCCCAGTGTGTCCCAGTGTGTCACACGCGTGTCCCTGTGTGTCCCAGTGTGTCCCAGTGTGTCACACGCCTGTCCCAGTGTGTCCCAGTGTGTCCCAGTGTGTCCCAGTGCATCCCAGTGTGTCCCTGTGTGTCACACACGTGTCCCAGTGTGTCCCAGTGCGTCCCAGTGTGTCCCTGTGTGTCACACACGTGTCCCAGTTTGTCCCAGTGTGTCACATGCGTGTCCCTGTTTGTGTCCCAGTGCATCCCAGTGTGTCCCGATGTGTCCCAGTGTGTCCTAGTGTGTCACACGCATGTCCCCGTGTGTCCCAGTGTGTCCCAGTGTGTCACACGTGTGTCCCTGTGTGTCCCTGTGTGTCCCAGTGCATCCCAGTGTGTCCCTGTGTGTCCCAGTGTGTCCCAGATGTGTCCCAGTGTGTCCCTGTGTGTCACACACGTGTCCCAGTGTGTCCCAGTGTGTCACACGTGTGTCCCTGTGTGTCCCTGTGTGTCCCTGTGTGTCCCAGTGTGTCCCAGTGTGTCACACGCGTGTCCCCGCGGCTCCGTGCGGTGCCACCGCCGGTGCCCCGGCCCTGCCGCCGTGCCCACGCTCATTTCCACGACCCCAAGGCTCCGTGTCCCCTGGCCTCGGGTGGCTGTGACAACATCCTGGCTGCTCTCCGAGTGTCGGGGTTGCCATGGAAACAATAAAACCGCAGCGATTTCAGGCTCCGGCTCCCACTGGAATCGTGGAAGTGCCGGAGCGGGAAGGCGGCGATTCCCCGAGTCCTCACCCCGCTCCCGCCGTGCCCACCGGGCCTTGCTGGGTGTTCCTGGCCGGGGGGAGGTGGCCAACACCAGGCTTGGGATTTTCTGTTGAAAAAAAACCACGGAATTTTGGCTGGAAAAGCCTTTTCCATGGAACCAACCCAAAATACACTTCTTTTTTTTTTTTTTGTGTGTGTGTGCACAGCCACAGGTGGGGGTTTCCTGACACGGGGGATTTGTCCCCGCTCAGAGGTGTCCCAGCGTGTTGGGGACCCACTTGGGGACCCGCGGGGACACACAGGGGTGAGGCAGAGGGGGCTGGGTGGCTCCTGGGGTGGCACAGGAGGGGGGTGGGCGCTGCCTGGGCACCCCCAGGGCCGGCGGGGCACAGGGCTGGGGGTGCCCCCCGTGGGTGACGGGTGACAGTCCCCACCCTGTCCCCTAAAGTGGCTCCTGCAGGTCCCATCCGTGCACCTTTGAGGGGGTCCCGGGGGTTTTCCCGCAGGGAGGATCCGCCCTGGGGCTGCTCCAAGATGCACAGGACCACCCGGATAAAGATCACGGAGCTGAACCCCCACCTGATGTGCGCCCTGTGCGGCGGCTACTTCATCGACGCCACCACCATCGTGGAGTGCCTGCACTCCTGTGAGTGTCCCGCGTGTCCCCAGGGGTCCCCAGGGGTGCCCCAAAACCCCACACTGACCCGTCCGGCAGTGCCCACCCCGTGCCAGGCGGTGCTGCCCCGCGGGGCTGTGGGGGGATGGATGGGGCTGTGCTGGGCAGGGGTCCCGTCCCCAACGCGGTGTGGGGGTCCCCGAGCCGCGTGGGGGGGTCCGGGCTGGCGCAGAGGCTCTGTCCCCTCGTGTCCCCTCCCTCACAGAGGGTCCCTGTGTCCCCACAGTCTGCAAAACCTGCATCGTTCGCTACCTGGAGACCAACAAGTACTGCCCCATGTGCGACGTGCAGGTGCACAAAACCCGGCCCCTGCTCAGCATCAGGTGAGCCCGGGGGGCTCGGGGGGCTCGGGGGGGCTCGGGGGGCTCAGGGGGGCTCGGGGGTCCCGTCACGCCCTGTCCCTGCTCCGGGGGACAGCCCTGAGCACCTGGAGCCACCCCCCGAACCTGCGGAGGAGGGGAGCGAGGGGCCGAGATTGGGGGGACCCCCCCCTTTCCACCACCCCCCGAACCCCCCAACCCCGGAGTTCGCCGAGACCCCCGCGTTGTGCTCGGGGGGGGAAAAACGAGAGAGCCCCAAAACCCACTGGAATGGCCCCAAAATGCGGTGCCTCGGGACCCCCCCCCCCCACCCCCTGGGGACAGATTTGGCCCCAAATTGGGACCGGGGAGGCGACGCGGGACAGGCGGGACCTTCTGCGGGACCCTCGGTGCTCGGTCCCCCCGGTGTCCCCGTCCCTGTGGCAGCTCCATCCCAGTCCCCCGGTGTCCCAGTCCTGCGTCACCAGCACGGCGCCTCTGTTCCCGACCCTAAATCCCGCAGCAGAGGGGATTCGAGGAGCTCTCCGGGTGGGAAGGGAGTAGGGAGAGTGGGAAATGCCACTGTGGGGGGAACAGCACGTGGGGACATCGCTGTGGCAGCAGAAAGAGGCTGGGACGGGTGCCCTGTGTCCTTCCCTGCACGTCCTGGGCCCCATCCATCCTTCATCCATCATCCATCCATCCATCCATCCATCCTTCATCCATCCTTCATCCATCATCCATCCATCCATGGATCTATCCATCCATCCATCATCCATCCATCCATCCATCCATCCATCCTTCATCCATCATCCATCCATCCATGGATCTATGGATCCATCCATGGATCTATCCATCCATCCATCATCCATCCATTGATCCATCCATCCATCCTTCATCCATCATCCATCCATCCATGGATCCATCCTTCATCCATCCATCCATTCATCCATCATCCATCCATCCATCCATGGATCCATCCTTCATCCATCATCCATCCATCCATGGATCCATCCATTCATGGATCCCTCCATCCCTCCATCCATCCATCCATGGATCTATGGATCCATCCATGGATCCATCCTTCCATCCATCCATCCATCCATCCATGGATCCATCCATCCATCCGTCCATCCATCCATCCATCCATCCGTCCATCCCTGAATCCATCCATCCATCCCCCATCCATGGATCCATCCATCATCCATCCATCCATCCATCCATCCATCCATGGATCCATCCATCCATCCACAGATCCATCCATCATCCATCCCTCCATCCATCCATCCCCCATCCATGGATCCATCCATCATCCATCCCTCCATCCATCCATCCGTCCGTCCATGGATCCATCCATCCCCCATCCATCTCTCCCTCCATCCGTCCATGGATCCATGGATCTATGGATCTATCCATCCATCCATCCACCCATCCATCCATCCATCCCTCCATCCATCCATGGATCCATGGATCCATCCCTCCATCCCGTGTCCCTCGGGGTGGCACTGCCAGCTCCCCACGGGTGACGCGGTGCCCGTCCGTGGCTCCAGCTCCGTTTTCCTCCGGGAAAATCCATTCCCGGCCGTGGGATTGGCTCTGCAGGCGGTCGCCATGGAAACCACAGCGGGCTCGATCCGTGCCCGGCGCTTTTCCATCCCGGGCTTTATTTTTATCCTTTTCCATGGAAATCCGTTTCTGTAGTAACACCTTTTTTTTCCCTTTTTTTCCCCATTTTTTCTGGCGCGCTGTGAAATTTTTACACTCCCACGGCTCCTCGGGGATCTCCTGCGGGGACGGAGCCGCTGTCCCCAAGCTCTGGGAGGCGGTGGTGGCACCTCCAACGTGGGGAAAACTGGGAAAAAATGGGAAAAAACGGGAAAAATATGGGAAAAAATGGGAAAAAATGGGAAAAAATGGGAAAAAATGGGAAAAATATGGGAAAAAATGGGAAAAATATGGGAAAAAATGGGAAAAAAACGGGAAAAAATGGGAAAAAATGGGAAAAATGGAAAAAATGGGAAAAAATGGGAAAAATATGGGAAAAAATGGGAAAAAATGGGAAAAAATGGGAAAAAATAGGAAAAAATGGGAAAAAATGGGAAAAAATGGGAAAAAATGGGAAAAATATGGGAAAAAATGGGAAAAAATGGGAAAAATATGGGAAAAATTTGGGGGATGTGGCTCAGGTGAGCGCGCCCCGATCCAGGTGGGAAATCCCTGCGCCTTTGCTTCCCAAATTTTTCCAAAACCACCGCGTCCCTCGGTGTCCCCTGGTGTCCCCAAGTGCCACCGGGCAGGGCCGGGAATTCCGCAGGGAATTCCCTCCGGTTGTTGTAAATGACGGAGCGAATTTGTTGTAAATATTTTTAATGGATATAAATGTGTATAAATAAATATATTAAACATATAAAATGTGTAAAATATATAAATATGTCAGCAAATGTAAGTGTATAAAGAGATTAAATATGCAAATATATAAATATGTATAAATATATAAAAATATAAATATATTAAATATGTAAATATGTAAATATGTAAATATGTGAATATGTGAATATGTAAATATATAAATATAAGCATAAATATAAATAAATATAAATATAAATATAAATATAAATATAAATATAAATATAAATATAAATATAAATATAAATAAATATAAATATAGATATAGATATATATATAAATATAAATATAAATATAAATATAAATATAAATATAAATATAAATATATATAAATATAAATATAAATATATATAAATATATATATAAATATATATATAAATATATATATAAATATATAAATATTAATATAAATATATAAATATATAAATGCATAAAAATATATGAATATATATGTAAAGAAATAAATGTAGAAATATATATGAAAATATAAATATATTTAATATAAAATATAAATATAAATATATTAAAATAAATATATAAAATACAAATATATAAAAATATAATTATATAATTATATATAAAAAGAAAAATAGAAATAAAATCAAAATCCAAATAGAAATAAATCTATAAAAATATATAAACAGATATATAAAAATATTTGTTATAAATAAAATCCCAGCGGGGCCTCCCGAGCCGGAGGAATTCGGGATGAAAGTCGCGCCTGGGCTAAAAATAACCCGGGATTCCGACATTTGTTTCCCTTTTCCGAATTAAATGGAAAAAATTCCAGCTTTAATTGGATTTTCACCCGGCCCTCCGCTCCTCCTTCGGGTTGGGGATCTGAAATCCCGGATTCCCTGGAAAAATCCTGGCTCCGGGTGGGGCCGGAGCTTCCCTGGTTCCTCCATCCTGCTCCGGGATATTCGGGTTTTAGGGAATTCCCGTCCAGCCGTGCCCTGATTCCCGCAGAAGGAATCGAAACCCCAAAATCAACTTTCACCCCAAAAATAAACCGGGATCCAAGTTAAAACCCGCGGAGGCTTTGCTGGTCCGGGATTTGGGTTTTGTTTAAATTCCCGGGGTGGGTTTTTTTTGGGAATCGTTGTGGCCCCAAATCCCGCCGTCACCATTCCCAACAATTCACCGGGATTCGGTTCCGAGGTGGTTTTGTGCCTTTTTCCGGGGTTAACCCCTCGTGGGGCGTGGAGTCGCTGCGTGGGATTTGGGGTTTGGGATGGGGAATTGTGGATTTGGGGTTTGGGATGGAGAACTGGGGATTTGGGGTTTGGGATGGAGAGCTGGGGTTTTGGGATGGGGAATTGGGGATTTGGGATTTGGGGGGTTTGGGATGGAGAACTGGGGTTTTGGGATGGGGAATTGGGGATTTGGGATTTGGGGGGTTTGGGATGGAGAACTGGGGTTTTGGGATGGGGAATGGGGGGTTTGGGGTGGGGAACTGGGGATTTGGGGCCGGGAATTGGGGGTTTGGGATGGGGAACTGGGGATTTGGGGGATTTGGGGTTTTGGGCATTTGGGATGGGGAATTGGGGATTTGGGGTTTGGGGGGTTTGGGATGGAGAACTGGGGTTTTGGGATGAGGAATTGGGGATTTGGCGTTTGGGGAATGGGGGGTTTGGGATGGGGAACTGGGGGTTTGGGGCCGGGAATTGGGGAATTGGGGGTTTGGGGTTTGGGGGTTTTGGGGGTTTGGGATGGGGAATTTGGGGTTGGGGGATTTGGGGTTTTGGGGAATTGGGGATTTGGGGTTTTGGGGATTTGGGATGGGGAATTGGGGGTTTGGGATGGGGAATCAGGGATTTGGGGTTTTGGGGATTTGGGGGTTTGGGATGGGGAATTTGGGGTTGGGGGATTTGGGATGGGGAAATGGGGATTTGAAGCTTTGGGATGAGGAACTGGGGATTTGGGATTTTGGGACAGGGAATTGGGGAATTGGGGATTTGGGATGGGGAACTGGGGATTTGGGGCCAGGAATTGGGAATTTGGGGTTTGGGGGATTTGGGATGGAGAACCGGGGGCTTGGGATGGGAATTTGGGGTTTAGGGGCTTTGGGATGAGGAACTGGCGCTTTGGGATGGGGATTTGGGGATTTGGGGGTTTGGGATGAGGAGCTGTGGCTTTGGGATGGGGATTTTCCAGAAGGGAGATGGGGGAGGCAGGGTTCCGTGGTGCAGGGCACAAACCGCTCCCGAATCCCACTGATTCCTCCCTCTTTTCCTCTTTTTCCCCGCTCCAGGTCGGACAAAACCCTCCAGGACATCGTGTACAAGCTGGTCCCGGGGCTCTTCAAAGGTGCAGCCGATGGATGGGGAGGATTTGGGAATTTTGGGGCGTTTTTAACTCTCCCCCACCCCGAAACCTTTTCCCTGGATTTCCCACTCCCACGGGGACAGGAGGACACACGGTGCCCATCCCGTGCTTTGGGAAAAACTGGGATCAGGAGCCGTGGATTTGCTCCCCGAGCTCCTCGGGATGGGGGAAAAGAGTGGGATTTGAGGTGCGGGAAGAGCTGAGCCACCAAAAAACCTCTGGATTGGCCGCCGCTCCGGGATTTATGGGATCGCTGCTGCGGGAGCTCCCACGGGAATTCCCTGGGCATTCCAGGGTGTGCTCACCCCGGGATTTATGGGATCGCTCCTGCTGGAGCTCCCACGGGAATTCCCTGGGTGTCCTCCTGCTCTGGGATTTATGGGATCGCTCCTGCTGGAGCTCCCATGGGAATTCCTCCTGCTCTGGGATTTATGGGATCGCTCCTGCGGGAGCTCCCACAGGAATTCTCTGGGTGTCCTCCTGTTCTGGGATTTATGGGATCGCTCCTGCTGGAGCTCCCACGGGAATTCCCTGGGTGTCCTCACTCTGGGATTTATGGGATCGCTCCTGCGGGAGCTGCCACGGGAATTCCCTGGGTGTCCTGCTCCGAGATTTATGGGATCGCTCCTGCGGGAGCTCCCACGGGAATTCTCTGGGTGTCCTCCTGTTCTGGGATTTATGGGATCGCTCCTGCGGGAGCTCCCACGGGAATTCCCTGGGTGTCCTCCTGTTCTGGGATTTATGGGATCGCTCCTGCAGGAGCTCCCACGGGAATTCCCTGGGTGTCCTCACTGTTCTGGGATTTATGGGATCGCTCCTGCGGGAGCTCCCACAGGAATTCTCTGGGTGTCCTCCTGTTCTGGGATTTATGGGATCGCTCCTGCGGGAGCTCCCACGGGAATTCCCTGGGTGTCCTCCTGTTCTGGGATTTATGGGATCGCTCCTGCAGGAGCTCCCACGGGAATTCCCTGGGTGTCCTCCTGTTCTGGGATTTATGGGATCGCTCCTGCTGGAGCTCCCACGGGAATTCCCTGGGTGTCCTCCTGTTCTGGGATTTATGGGATCGCTCCTGCGGGAGCTCCCACGGGAATTCCCTGGGTGTACTCAGTCCGGGATTTATGGGATCGCTGCTGCTGGAGCTCCCACGGGAATTCCCTGGGCATTCCAGGGTGTGCTCACTCCGGGATTTATGGGATCGCTCCTGCTGGAGCTCCCACGGGAATTCCTCCTGTTCTGGGATTTATGGGATCGCTGCTGCTGGAGCTCCCACAGGAATTCCCTGGGCATTCCAGGGTGTCCCCTGTCCCCCCTTTGGGGTGTCCCCCTGTCCCCCTGTGCTGTCACCTCCCCCGGCTGTGGCGCTGTCCCCGCTCACGTCCCTGTCCCTGTCCCTGCCCCTGTCCCTGCCCCTGTCCCTGTCCCTGTCCCCACAGATGAGATGAAGAGACGGCGCGACTTCTACACCGCGTACCCGGTGGCCGAGGGTGAGTGTCACAATGTCACCGTCAGTGTCACCGTGTCACAACGTGTCAGTGTCACAGTGTCACCGTGTCACAACGTCACTGTGTCACAGTGTCACCGTCAGTGTCACCGTGTCAGAGTGTCAGTGTCACAGTGTCACCATGTCACAGTGTCACTGTCAGGGTCACAGTGTCACAATGTCACCATGTCAGTGTCACAATGTCACCGTGTCACAGCGTCACCGTCAGGGTCACAATGTCACCGTGTCAGTGTCACTGTCGGGGTCACAGTGTCACCGTGTCACCGTGTCAGTGTCACAATGTCACCGTGTCACAGTGTCACCGTCAGTGTCACAGGGTCACAGTGTCACAATGTCACTGTCAGGGTCACAGTGTCACAGTGTCACCGTGTCAGTGTCTCAATGTCACCGTGTCACAGTGTCACTGCCAGGGTCACAGTGTCACCATGTCAGTGTCACAATGTCACCGTGTCACAATGTCACAATGTCAGGGTCACAGTGTCACTGTGTCACCGTGTCCATGTCACAATGTCACTGTCAGTGTCACAGTGTCACCGTGTCACAGTGTCACCGTGTCAGTGTCACAATGTCACTGTCAGTGTCACCGTGTCACAGTGTCAGTGGCACTGTCAGTGTCACAGTGTCACCATGTCACCATGTCATGGGGTCACAATGTCACAGTGTCACCAGTGTCACAGTGTCGGTGTCACAATGTCATTGTCAGTGTCACAAGTGTCACCAGTGTCACAGTGTCAGTGTCACAGTGTCACCATGTCACATTGTCACAGGGTCAGTGTCACAGTGTCTGTCACAGTGTCACAGGGTGGTAATGTCCCAGTGTCCCAGTGTCCCAGTGTCTGTCTCAGTGTCACAGTGTCAGAATGTCACAGGGTCACCATGTCACAATGTCACAATGTCACAATGTCACAGTGTCCCAGTGTCTGTCCCAGTGTCAGTGTCATGGTGTCACAGTGTCCCGGTGTCACAGTGTCAGTGTCAGTGTCCCAGTGTCAGTGTCATGGCGTCACGGTGTCAGTGTCACTGTGTCTGTCCCAGTGTCACAGCGTCAGTGTCACAGTGTCCCAGTGTCATGGTGACAGTGTCACAGTGTCTGTCCCAGTGTCAGTGTCACGGTGTCAGTGTCACAGCGTCAGTGTCACAGTGTCAGTATCCCAGTGTCACGGTGCCAGTGTCACAGTGTCCCAGTGTCCGTCACAGTGTCAGTGTCACGGTTTCAGTGTCACAGTGTCAGTGTCAGTGTCCCAGTGTCAGTATCCCAGTGTCCCAGTGGCCGTCACAGTGTCAGTGTCACAGTGTCAGTGTCACGGTGTCAGTGTCACGGTGTCAGTGTCCCAGTGTCCCAGTGTCCGTCACAGTCTCAGTGTCACGGTGTCAGTGTCACAGTCTCAGTGTCCCAGTGTCCCAGTATCCGTCACAGTGTCACTGTCACAGTCTCAGTGTCCCAGTGTCAGTGTCACAGTGTCAGTATCCCAGTGTCCCAGTGGCCGTCACAGTCTCAGTGTCATAGTCTCAGTGTCACAGTCTCAGTGTCACAGTGTCCCAGTGTCACGGTGTCAGTGTCACAGTGTCCCAGTGTCCCTCACAGTGTCACTGTCACAGTGTCAGTGTCCCAGTGTCATGGTGCCAGTGTCCCAGTGTCCCAGTGTCAGTGTCACAGTGTCAGTGTCCCGGTGTCATGGTGCCAGTGTCCCAGTGTCCCAGTGTCCATCACAGTGTCACAGTGTCAGTGTCCCCAGTGTCAGTGTCCCAGTGTCACCAGTGTCACAGTGTCAGTGTCCCAGTGTCCCAGTGTCAGTGTCACCAGTGTCACAGTGTCAGTGTCACAGTGTCAGTGTCCCAGTGTCCCAGTGTCTCAGTGTCCGTCACAGTGTCCCAGTGTCAGTGTCACAGTGTCCCAGTGTCTGTCACGGTGTCAGTGTCAGTGTCCCAGTGCCACACCCCGGCTCCCCTCCCCGGCTGTCCCCCCCGGCCCATCCTGTCCGTCTGTCCTGCAGTTCCGAACGGCTCCGGGGAGGAGCGCGGGGAGGTGTTGGAGCCGGAGCAGGAGCAGGAGCCGGAGCAGGAGCCGGAGCAGGAGCAGGAGCAGGGGCCGCTGCCGGACGAGGGGATCGTCAGCCTGTCCATCGAGTTCCACCCGGGCTCCAGGTACCGCTCCGGGCTGCCCCGAGCCTCTCCCGCCTCTGGGGTCGGGAAGGAATTCCTGCTCTTTTCCCACCCTGAGATCATGGAATGCTGGGATGGTGTGGGCTGGAGGGGACATTGAAGGCGTCACCTCGTTCCACCTCCCCTGCGAGGTGGTGGCAGCTGAGAGCCCCTGACGGGGGTGCTGGAGGGGACAGAGGAGCACCCAAACCCCCGGGTCCCATCCTGAATCCCGGCCCTGTGATCCCTGATCCCTGATCCCAGTGTGAGCCCTGTTCCTTGATCCCAGTGTGATCCCTGATCCTGGCAGTGTGGTTGATCCCTGATCCATCCCAGCAGTGTGATCCCTGATCCCAGTGTGATCCCTGATCCCAGCCCTGTGATCCCTGATCCCAGTGTGATCCCTGATCCGTCCCAGCAGTGTGATCCCTGATCCATCCCAGCCCTGTGATCCCTGATGCCAGCCATGTGATCCCTGATCCCTGATCCCAGTGTGGTCCCTGATCCCTGATCCCTGATCCCAGCTCTGTGATCCCTGATCCCTGATCCCAGTGTGATCCCTGATCCCAGTGTGATCCCTGATCCCAGCAGTGTGATCCCTGATCCCTGATCCCAGCAGAGTGATCCCTGATCCCAGTGTGATCCCTGATCCCGGCAGTGTGATCCCTGATCCCTGATCCCAGCAGAGTGATCCCTCATCCATCCTGGCAGTGTGATCCCTGATCCCTGATCCCAGTGTGATCCCTGATCCCAGCCCTGTGATCCCTGATCCCAGTGTGATCCCTGATCCCAGCAGAGTGATCCCTGTGTCCCTGCTGCCCTGGTGCCCTCAGGGATGTCCCTGGCACGTGGAGCAGCATTCCAGAGGGATCCGGCAGCTGCAGACCCTGGGAATGCCCATGAATGTGCCGGGGGTGCAGCCCTGGATGTCCCCCCCCCGCAGCCCCTCCAAGGACGGCCCTTCCAGGGGTTTTTTTTTTTTCCCTTTTCCACCTTTTCCTTCCCCGCATTCCCTGCGCTGTGTTCTGCCCTCAGGGAGGACCAGAAAGGCCCCGTGGAGAACGGGGACCTGGACAGGGACAAGGTGAGCGCGGCGGTGGCACCGCGGTGGCACGGAGCCCTCGGTGCCCGGCTGCCACGGGGGGTCCTGGGGCATCGGGGGGACACCCCAAACCCCGGGACACCCCAAATCCGGGATATCCCAAATCCAGGACACCCCAAACCCCGGGACACCCCAAATCCGGGACACCCCAAACCCCGGGACATCCCAAACCCCACTCAGGGTGGGAGCTGCCTCGGGGGCTGCTGGGGCATGGAGGGGACAGGGGGACACCCCAAACCCGGGACACCCCAAACCCCGGGACACCCCAAGTCCCGGGACATCCCAAATCCCGGGACACACCAAATCCCGGGACACCCCAAATCCGGGACATCCCAAACCCCGGGACACCCCAAACCCCACTCAGGGTGGGTGCTGCCTCGGGGGCCGCTGGGGCATGGAGGGGACAGGGGGACACCCCAAATCCTGGACACCCCAAACCCCGGGACATCCCAAATCCCGGGACACCCCAAACCCTGCTCGGGGAGGACGGATCTGCCTCGGGGGGGGAGGGGTCCTGGGGTGTGGGGGGCACAGGGGGACACCCCAAATTCCTGCTCAGCAGGATGGGAGCTGCCTCGAGGGGCGTGGGGGGCACAGGGGGACACCCCAAACCCCGGGACATCCCAAGCCCTGGAACACCCCAAATGCCGCTCAGGGAGGTCGGGGCTGCCTTGGGGGGTTCTGGGGGGCACAGGGGGGCACCCCAAACCCCGGGACACCCCAAACCCTGGGACACCCCAAGCCCGAGACACCCCAAGCCCGAGACACCCCAACCCCGGGACACCCCAATCCCCATCCCGGTCTCTGCCCCCCCAGAGCCCCGGGCTGCGGTTCCTGCGCTGCCCCGCGGCCATGACCGTGATGCACCTGGCCAAGTTCCTGCGCAACAAGATGGATGTGCCCAGCAAGTACAAGGTCAGGGATGCCCGCGAGTGCCCGGGAGTGCCCGGGAATGCCCGGGAATGCTCAGGGGGCACCTTAGGAATGCTCAGGGGGCACCTTGGGGTGCCCGCTGCTGTCACTGCCCGGGTTTGCCGTGCTCTGCTCGGCTCGCAGGGGCCGTTTCGCCCGTCCCGTGTTGCATCCCCGCCGTGCTCCGATGCTCCCGAATATCCCTGCTCTGCCTCTCCCGGAGATCCCCGCTCTGCCTCTCCCGGAGATCCCCGCTCTGCCTCTCCCGAATATCCCCGCTCTGCCTCTCCCGAATATCCCTGCTCTGCCTCTCCCGAATATCCCCGATCCTCCTCTCCCGAATATCCCTGCTCTGCCTCTCCCGGAGATCCCCGCTCCTCCTCTCCCGAATATCCCCGCTCTGCCTCTTCCGGAGATCCCTGCTCTGCCGCCCATTCCCTGGAGCAGGATCCGTCCTTTTGCCGTGGTGGGATCCATCCTCTTCCTGTGGCAGGATCCGCTCTTTCTCTGGGGCTGGACCCATCTTTTCTCCCGGTCTGTCTCCATCCTTTCCCTGGATCTGGATCCATCCTTTCCCTGGGTCTGTCTCTACCTTTCCCCAGCTCTGTTTCCATCCTTTCCTGGGTCTGGATCCATCATTTCCCTGAATCAGTCTCCATCATTTCCCTGGATCAGTCTCCATCCCTTCCCTGGATCCGGATCCACCTTTTCCCTGGATCTGGATCCATCCTTTTCCTGTATCAGTCTCCATCCTTTTCCTGGGTCTGGATCCATCCTTTTCCTGGATCAGTCTCCATCATTTCTCTGGATCTGGATCCATCCTTTCCTGGGTCTGGATCCATCCTTTCCCTGGCTCTGTTTCCATCCTTTCCCTGGATCAGTCTCCATCCTTTCCCTGGATCTGGATCCATCCTTTTCCGGGCTCTGTTTCCACCCTTTCCCTGGATCTGGATCCATCCTTTCCCTGGCTCTGTTTCCATCCTTTCCCTGGATCATTCTCCATCCTTTCCCTGGATCAGTCTCCATCATTTCCCTGGCTCTGGATCCATAATTTCCCTGGATCAGTCTCCATCCTTTCCCTGGATCAGTCTCCA
This sequence comes from Lycocorax pyrrhopterus obiensis, assembly GCA_014706295.1. Classification (NCBI taxonomy): domain Eukaryota; kingdom Metazoa; phylum Chordata; class Aves; order Passeriformes; family Paradisaeidae; genus Lycocorax; species Lycocorax pyrrhopterus. The sequence continues at coordinate 128,578 of JACSVZ010000027.1, forward strand.
TCATTTCCCTGGATCTGGATCCATAATTTCCCTGGATCAGTCTCCATCCTTTCCCTGAATCAGTTTCTACCCTGTCCCTGGCTCTGTTTCTGCCCTTTCCCTGGATCATTCTCCATCCTTTCCCTGGATCTGGATCCATCCTTTCCCTGGCTCTGTTTCCACCTTTTCCTGGCTCTGTTTCCACCCTTTCCCTGGATCAGCCTCCACCCTTTTCCCACGGGCGGCTCCCTCCTTTCCCGGCTCCAGGTGGAGGTGCTGTACGAGGACGAGCCCCTGAAGGAATATTACACCCTGATGGACATCGCCTACATCTACCCCTGGAGGAGGGTGAGGGGAACGGGGAAAACCGGGAATGGCTGTCCTGGGAAAACCGGGAATAGCTGTCCTGGGGGGAAACAACCGGGAAAATCTGTCCTGGGAAAATCTGTCCTTGGAAAACTGGGAAAATCTGTCCTGGGGGAAAAATCTGTCCTTGGAAAACTGGGAAAATCTGTCCTCTGGGGGAAAACTGGGAAAATCTGTCCTGGGAAAAAAAATGGGAAAATCTGTCCTCTGGGGGAAACCGGGAATATCTGTCCTGGGGGGAAACAACCGGGAAAATCTGTCCTGGGAAAATCTGTCCTTGGAAAACTGGGAAAATCTGTCCTGGGGGAAAAAATCTGTCCTTGGAAAACTGGGAAAATCTGTCCTCTGGGGGAAAACTGGGAAAATCTGTCCTGGGAAAAAAAATGGGAAAATCTGTCCTCTGGGGGAAACCGGGAATATCTGTCCTGGGGGAAAACAACCGGGAAAATCTGTCCTGGGAAAATCTGTCCTTGGAAAACTGGGAAAATCTGTCCTGGAGGAAAAATCTGTCCTTGGAAAACTGGGAAAATCTGTCCTCTGGGGGAAACTGGGAATATCTGTCCTGGGGGAAAAATCTGTCCTTGGAAAACTGGAAAAATCTGTCATGGAGGAAAAAACTGGGAAAATCTGTCCTGGGGGAAACAACTGGGAAATCTGTCCTTGGAAAACTGGGAAAATCTGTCCTGGGAAAAAATGGGAAAATCTGTCCTCTGGGGGAAACCGGGAATATCTGTCCTGGGAAAAAGTGGGAATATCCGTTATGGGAAAAACTGGGAAAATCTAAAACTGGGAAAATCTGTTCTGGGGGAGCCTTTCAGAGGAGAAATCCCGGGGGGATTTTCCTGCCAAGGGGGGGAGGGTTGGCTCCGGGTGGGATTTTCGGGTGTCCCCGGGCCGGGTGCCGGTGCCGGTGCCCCCGCGCGGTGCCAGCCGTGCCCCGTGTCCCCAGAGCGGTCCCCTGGCGCTCAAGTACCGCGTCCAGCCCGCCCGCAAGCGCCTCAAGCTGTGCCCGGCCGTGCCCTCCGAGGGCACCAACACGAGCGGCGCCTCCGAGTGCGAGTCCGGCAGCGACAAAGCGCAGAGCCCCGGGCTGGCCGTGCCCTCCGCCGCCGCCGCCGTGCCCAACCCGGCCCTGCCCAGCCCCGCCGTGCCCAGCCCGGCCGCCCCCAGCCCCGCCGCCCCCGGGCACGGCTCGCCCGGCCCCGCGCTCAACGGCTCCGCCTCGAACTGTGCCCCGCTGCCCCCCGCGCGGGGCCGCAAAGCCGCCCTGAACGGCAGCGCCCTCACCTAAAAACCTCCGGGGGCTGCAGGAATCCCTCCGGGGGCTGCGGAAATCCCTCCGGGGGCTGCTGGAATCCCTCCGGGGGCGGCTGGAATCCCTCCGGGGACTCCTGAAATCCTCCGGGGACTCGTGAAATCCTCCGGGGACTCGTGAAATCCCTCCGGGGGCTGCGGAAATCCCTCCGGGGACTCCTGGAATCCTCCTGGGACTCGTGAAATCCCTCCAGGGGCTGCGGAAATCCCTTCAGGGGCTCCTGAAATCCCTCCGGGGGCTGCTAAAATCCCTCCTGGGACTCCTGAAATCCCTTCAGGGACTGCTGAAAACTCTCCAGGGATTCCTGAAATCCCTCCTGGGACTCCTGAAATCCCTCCAGGGACTCGTGAAATCCCTCCAGGGACTGCTGAAATCCCTCCTGGGAGTCCTGAAATCCCTCCGGGGCTGCTGAAATTCCTCCAGGGACTCCTGAAATCCCTCCTGGGACTCCTGAAATCCCTCCAGAGACTGCTGAAATTCCTCCAGGGACTCGTGAAATCCCTCCGGGGACTCCTGAAAACTCTCCCGGGATTCCTAAAAGCTCTCCAAGGATTCCTGGAAATCCTCCAGGGACTGCTGAAATCCCTCCAGGGACTCCTGAAAACTCTCCAGGGACTCCTGAAAACTCTCCGGGGATTCCTGGAAATCCTCGAGGGACCGCTAAAATCCCTCCAGGGACTCCTAAAAACCATCCAGGGATTCCTGAAAACTCTCCGGGGACTTCTAGAAACCACTCCAGGGATTCCTAAAACCCTCCAGGGACTCCTAAAATCCCCTCGAGGGATTCCTGAAAGCCTCTAGGGCCTGCCAAAATCCCTCCAGGGACTCCCAAAACCCCTCGAGGGATTCCTAAAACCCCTCGAGGGATTCCTAAAACCGCTGCAGGGGTTCCTAAAACCGCTCCAGGGATTCCTGAAAACCCCTCCAGGGATTCCTAAAGCCACTCGAGGGGTTCCTAAAACCGCTGCAGGAATTCCTAAAACCCCTCCAGGGATTCCTAAAACCGCTCCAGGAATTCCTAAAGCCACTCCCCGGGCTGGGATTTCTCTGGAGACGTTCCCTGCAGACCTCTATAAATATCTATGTGTACATAGGGAGAGAGAGAGAGAGAGAGAGAGAGAGAGAGAGAGAAGAGTTCTACAGACTTATTTTCTAATTTAAAACGCAAAGAAGACACAGAAATGGCGCTGGATATTTTTAAATGTTTGGTTTCGGGGGGTTTAGGGGTTTTTTGGGGGTTGGTGTGGAGGTTTGGGTTTGATTTGTGGAAGCTGCATGTCCCCCGGAGCTGCCACGTTCCCACATTCCCGGTTTTCTCCGAGGTTTTTCCCTCTCCTCCTCCTCCTCCCTCTCCGCCCGGGGCCGTGGAAGGGCCGAGCACAGGTAAGGGCCAAGCACAGAACCCCAAAAACCCCCAAAATTCCCCCTCAGCCTCGCCCTGCTCTGCTGCTGCTTTTTATTTTCACTTTTTTTGGGGTTTTTTTGGTGTTCATTCGGGGGTTTCGCACACCAGGTCAGCTCCAGGTGCTCCTGGTTCCCATCCCGGGCGTATTTTGGGGGGATTTCTTCACTTTCCCTGTGGGTTCAGCCAAAGCCTCGCCCGAACTCCGCCTTTCTGCACCCTAAGTTCATTTTTTTTTGGGGTGTTTTCCTCCAGCTTAACGATTTCTGCTTCAGCTTGGTGGTGGCAGCACAAACCTCCCCCCTCCCCCGAATATTTCCCTTCCCTGGCAGCTCCAGGGAGATTTGGGGGCACCCGAGCGGTCGGGATGTGTGAAATCCATGGAGCTTCCCACGTTCCCGAGCGTTTCCTTTTGGCGTCTCCCCCCGCCCCTCTCGCCGCCCTTCCCAGCCTCCCCTCCCGCCCTCACTTTGGGGTTTTTAATAAAAGAAAATGCCAAAAAAAACCCCCAAAAATCGGATTTCAGCGCCTTCAGCCAGGTGGCTCCGGCGAGGGGCGAGCGTGGGAAGGCTCCGGTGTCTCCCACGGGGAAGTGACCGAATTCCTGCGTGGAATTTCGGGAAGAACGCGAGCCCCAGGGGAGGCGGATCCCGGGGATTTTCCCTCTCCTGCCCTCGCTGGGGAAGGGGAGGGAGGAAGGGAACAAAATCAGGAAGTGCCTGCGGGGCACGGGGGAACCAAAGGGAATGGCACGGGAATGGGGCAGGAATGAGGCAGGAAGGGCACGGGAATGGCACGGGAATGGCACGGGAATGGGGCAGGAATGGTGCGGGAATGGTGCAGGAAGGGCACGGGAATGGCACGGGAATGGGGCAGGAATGGCACGGGAATGGGGCAGGAATGGGGCAGGAATGGTGCGGGAATGGCACGGGAATGGTGCGGGAATGGCACGGGAATGGTGCGGGAATGGTGTGGGAATGGCACGGGAATGGCACGGGAAAGGCACGGGAAGGGCGTGGGAATGGCACGGGAGAACCAAAGGGAATGGCATGGGAATGGGGCAGGAATGGGGCAGGAATGGCACGGGAAGGGCACGGGAATGGTACGGGAATGGTACAGGAATGGTGTGGGAATGGCGCGGGAATGGTACAGGAATGGTGCGGGAATGGCACGGGAATGGTGCAGGAATGGTGCGGGAATGGCACGGGAATGGTGCGGGAATGGCATGGGAGAACCAGAGGGAATGGCACGGGAAGGGCACGGGAAGGGCACGGGAATGGCACGGGAGGGGCACGGGAAGGGCACAGGAATGGTGCGGGAATGGTGCGGGAATGGTGCGGGAATGGTGCAGGAATGGTGCGGGAATGGTGCGGGAATGGTGCAGGAATGGTGCGGGAATGGCACGGGAGGGGCACGGGAATGGGGCAGGAACGGCATGGGAATGGTGCGGGAATGGTGCGGGAATGGTGCAGGAATGGTGTGGGAATGGCACGGGAAGGGCACGGGAGTGGCACGGGAATGGCACGGGAAGGGCAGGGACATCTCCCGGCTGCGCAGGGCGGGACACACGCGGGGTCGGCGTTGGGGTTTTTATTTGGGAATCGGTTTTTTGGCAAGTGCCGCAGCCCCAGCCGGCCACAGCACAGCCCCCGGGGGGGGGGCCCACGGGGCCACCCCTGTCCCCTGTCCCCACCCCTGTCCCCTGTCCCCACCCCTGTCCCCTGTCCCCTGTCCCCACCCCTGTCCCCTGTCCCCACCCCTGTCCCCTGTCCCCTGTCCCCACCCCTGTCCCCTGTCCCCACCCGTGTCCCCTGTCCCCACCCCCGGGCTGGGGCTCGCTCAGGAGCTCCGGGGGTTTTGGGGGCTCCGTTTGGGTCACATTTTCTCCGTGTTTGGGGGGCTCTGCCCGGTCCGTGGGGACACTGTCCGGTCTGGGGACACTGCTCAGTCCTTGGGGACACTGCCCGGTCCTTGGGGACACTGCCCGGTCTGGGGACACTGCCCGGTCCTTAAGGACACTGCCCGGCCCCTGGGGACATTGTCCGGTCCTTGGGGACACTGCCCGGTCTGGGGACACTGCCTGGCCCCTGGGGACACTGTCCGGTCCTTGGGGACACTGCCCGGTCTGGGTGGGGGTGTGCTTTGGGTTTGGGTTTGGGTTTGGGTTTGGGCTCTGGGGTGCTTTGGTTTGGGGTTTCCCGCTCCGGTACAACCCCAAACCGCTCCGTGTTCGCCTCCTGTTCAATGTCCCGGCCACGATCCCGGGGTCCCGTCCTCGGTTAACCCTTTGTACAACTCGGGTCCGGCTTGGGCAGTGGAATAAACGCTGCCAAGTGGCCCTGCTGCTCCGGCCGGGCACGGGCTGCTGGCCAGAGCCTCCTGCCCGAACCCCACAGAGCCTCCTGCCCGAACCCCACAGAGCCTCCTGCCCAAACCCCACAGAGCCTCCTGCCCGAACCCCACAGAGCCTCCTACCCGAACCCCACAGAGCCTCCTGCCCAAACCCCACAGAGCCCTCCGTCCTAAATCCCACAGAGCCCTCCATCCTAAATCCCACAGAGCCTCCTGCCCGAACCCCACAGAAGCCTCCATCCCAAATCCCACAGAGCCCTCCATCCTAAACCCCACAGAGCCCTCCATCCTAAATCCCACAGAGCCCTCCTGCCAAATCCTACAGATCCCTCCAGCCCAAATCCCACAGATCCACCTCTCCATCCCACACCCCACAGGTGCCCTCATCCCAAATCCCACAGATCCCACACCCCACAGATCCCTCGATCTCAAACCCCACAGGTGCCCCCATCCTAAACCCCACAGATCCCTCCATCCCAAATCCCACAGATCCCTCCATCCCACAGGTGCCTCCATCCCAAATCCCACAAGTTCCCCCATCCCAAACCCCACAGATCCCTCCATCCCACACCCCACAGGTGCCTCCATCCCAAACCCCACAGGTGCCTCCATCCCAAATCCCACAAGTTCCCCCATCCCAAATCCCACAGATCCCTCGATCCTACACCCCACAGGTGCCCCCATCCCAAACCCCACAGATCCCTCCATCCCACGCCCCACAGGTGCCCCCATCCCCGGGGCACTCCCACCTCCACCAGCGCCCACCCCCTCCCGCCGACCCCACTGTCCACAGCACGATTTTGGGGGGCAGAACCCAAATCCCCGCCCCACAGCGGGGGGGCCGCTTCGCTGCTCCGGGGGCGGCTCCCAGCGCTCCGCATTTAGGATTTAATCGGGGCGGGAGCCTCTCCTCTCCCCGCCGCGGCCATCCCGAGGTCGGGACGGGAATCCCGGTGCTCCCGAGCTCCCGAGCGGGCTCCGGTCAGGCCCGGGGGGGGGCAGCGGGGCCGCCCGCACCGCGTCCCCTTTGTGGGAGCCGTCGCAGTACGGGGGGGTCCGGGTTCGTTTGCAGCCGCAGAGCCACGCGGGGCCGTCCTCGGCGGGGGTGAAGCGCAGCGGGGACAGCCCCGGGGCCTCCTTCTTGTGGGCACCGTCACAGAAGGGCTGGAAGCGAACCGGGACCGGGTCACGGGAGGGTTTGGGGGTGCCCGGCTGATCCCCCCGGGGCCACCGCGATGCCTCCGCTCCATCCCATCCCATCCCATCCCCGCGCAGCGCGTTCCTCGGGAATCGGAGCGCCCGGGAGGGAAAAACCTCAAAAACAAGCCCCAAAAACTCCCGCTCCGGGACTGGGGGGGGTCCCCGTGGGGATGGTTCTGGCCTGACCCCATCGGCATCCGCGCACATCCCGATTTAGGGGGGTGGCGGGTCCGCCGGAGCTCCCCGGACCCTCCAGACCCCCCCGGTCCCCCCGGACCCTCCAGATCCCCCCGGATCGCGGAGCCACCGCGGAGTCCCCAGCCCAGGAACCCCGAACCTCCCGGACCCTCCCCCGGAGCCTCCTGCACCCTCCAGACCCCCCCGGGTCGCGAAGTCCCCCGGTCACCCCGGAGGTTCCCAGCCCCGGAGCCCCCTGCACCCCCCGGGAGCCACCGCGGAGTCCCCAGCCCAGGAACCCCCGGGACCTCCTGGAACCCCCGGAACCCCCCGGAGCCCCCCCGGCCGGACCTGGCGCTTGCTGTGCCCGCAGGCGCACCAGCCGTAGGTCTTCCCCGCCTTCAGCTCCACCGGGAACGGCTCCTTGGCGGCGATCACCGGCTGCGGGGGGGCGGCGGAGCAGAGCGACCGGAGCCGCGCCCCGCCCGAGGGGTCCCGGGGGCACCGGCGGCCGCCCCCCGCCGCCCCCATCAGTGCCACGAGCGGTTTTAGCCGCGGCATGGGCCCGGTGCCGCTCCCGGTGCCGCTCCCGGTGCCGCTCCCGGTGACCTTCCCGGCACCGGCGGCTCCTCCTCCCGGCGCCGGAAGAGCCGGGGCGGGCGGGCTCGGCGGGAGCGCGGATGCTCCGTGCGGGGAGGTTCCCCCGCGCACCGGGCCGGCCGGGGCCGGGGCCGGGGCCGGGGCTCGGTGCCGCTGCCGCTCCTGGCTCGTGGTTCCGGTGCTCGGTCCCGCTGCCGCCCCCGTCACCTGCTCACGGTGCTGGTCCCGGTCCCGCTGCTCGATCTCAGTTCGGGCCCCCAGTGCCGGTCCCGGTTCCCGATCCCGCTCCCGGTCACGATGCCCGATCCCACTGCGTGGTTCCAGTCCCCGCTCCCAGTGCCGGTCCCGGTCCCGATGTTCCATCCCAGTGCCGGTCCCGGTTCCTGATCCCAGTCCTAGTCACGATGCCCGATCCCACCGCCCGGTCCCGGTGCTCAGTCCCATCCCAGTGCCCGATTCCGGTGTCGCTCCCGGATCCTGTCACGCTGTCCCAGTGCCCAATCCCGGTCCCAGTGCCCGATCCCAATCCCAGTGCCCAATCCCGGTCCCAGTGCCCGATCCCAATCCCAGTGCCCAATCCCGGTCCCAGTTCCCAATCCCGGTGTTGCCCCCGGTGCCTGATCCTGTTACGTGGTCCCGATGCCCAGTCCTAGTCCTGGTGCCCGGTTCCGGTGCCCAATCCCAATCCCAGTGCCCAATCCCAATCCCAGTGCCCAATCCCGGTCCCAGTGCCCAATCCCAGTGCCCAATCCCGGTTCCAGTGCCCAATCCCGGTGCCCAATCCCAATCCCGGTGTCGCTCCCCGATCCTGTCACGCGGTCCCGTTACCCAATCCCGGTCCCGGTTCCCATTCCCGGTGCCCACTCCCACTGCCCGATCCCAATCCCAGCCCCGATCCCGGTTCCAGGCCCTTTCCCAGGCAGCACACCTGGATCGGGAACACTTCCCCCTCCCCCCCCCCTCCGTGCCTCAGTTTCCCCCCTGGAGCTCCCCCCCGGGCCGCAGCCTCGGCCCCGCTGCTGCCAAGGGAATCCCGTGGGAATTCCTGGAATCCTGGAGCGGCTTTTCCCAACAGCCGGACACGGCTCCAGACCCGATTTTGGGCAGGAAAAGGGCCAAAGCAGGGGCAGCACGAGCCCGTGGATTCGGGGCTTCCAAGGAATAAATCCTTGGGATTCAGGAGCTGGCTGGAAGGGCAGCAAGAGGATTTGGGATTTAATGGGGGCTGTCACTGGGGTTTTTTGGGGGGAAAACCCTCCTTTTCCCACTCATTCCCACGGTGAGCACTTCCAGGACCTCGCTCCTGCATGCGGGGCCATCCCTGGCTTGGGATGCTGCCACGCATTCCAGGACCTGGCAGGGAATTCCCATTCCCATTTCAGTTTGCCCCGCGAGCTTTATTTAAAAAAACTCCTCGCCATTAATATTAATATTATTTATTATAATAAAGACCAGTCAAGCAGCGTGAAAAAAATAGATCTTAGCTACATTACCTGAAATTGCCAAAAATATACACATTTGTCTCTTTCATTTCGTAAGAATAAAAAAACAAACAAACGAACAAAAAAAAAAACCCAACCCCAAAAAACGAATCCCCCCCAAAAAATTAAAATAAAATAAAATAAAGTAAAATAAAATAAAATAAAATAAAATAAAATAAAAGGACACATGCAATGATCCTAAACGAGACATCAGCATCGAAACGGGTAAAGAAACGTACCCCAGTGCAACTGAAACACGGATCATCTTTAGCTTTTCCCTGCTATCCTTGGATTTTTTTTCCCACAGGGATTCACCTGGAGACCTCCCCCTCCTCACTGCCGAAGGGACCTTTGGCTCTGGGACAGCCGGAGGCGACGATTCCCAGGATTTGGGAACCTTTGGAAGGTTGAACACAGGGAGATGTGTAAGTGCTTTCCGTCTCTGATCCCCCTCATTCCCTCATCCCGCCCTGATCCCGGAATTCCCGGAGAGCCGGAGGGGCCCAGCTCCGGCTGCTGCCACCTCCAACCCTCGGGGACGCTGCCCAGCCCAGCTCCCCCCTGGTTTTAACCTGGTTTTGCCTAAAAAAACCCCAATTTCCGGATTTCCTGCCTTTTCCAAAGCTTGGGCTCCCAAACATTCCCGCGGGAGCCCCATTCCAGCACCTCCAGCCTCCGGATTCCCCCCTAAGTGCCTCTGGATTGCCTCCTAAGTGCCTCTCACTGGCCCCTAAGTGCCTCTCACTGGCCCCTCAGTGCCTCCCACTGGCCCCTCGTGTGTCCTGGGCTTGTCCAGGGATTTGGGCACCAACCCCGAACTGGGGCCGACCCCAGCATGGATCTGTGCGTCCCGGGGGGAATCGATTCCCTGCGCATGGGATGGATCCCAAGCAGCATTCCCAGCCTTCCCAGCCCTCTCTCCCGGGCACCGGCGCCTTTCAGATTCCCAGGGCTTGGATTTGGGAAGAATCGGACGATTTGGGCACAACCTCGGGGCCTTTGGGGTTGCAAATGGGGCTGGGGGGCTGCGGGCAGCGCCACGGGAATTTGGGATCTTGGAGCAGAGCAGGGATTTGGGATCTTGGAGCAGCGCAGGGGTTTGGGATTTGCAACAAAAAGTGAAAAGCAAAATAAACCCCAACTCCCGGCCACACCCAGCTGGCAGAGCCCCCGCTGACCCCCCTGCCCATCCTCCCGCCGGCCCAAACCGGGAATTCGGCTCTTCCCAAACCCCCAGGATCTGCGGGGTGGCAGGTGCAGCCACCACACACCAACAGGCTGGAGGGCAGCCCCGAAATCCTGCTTTTTAGCCCCAATTTGGGACTAAATTTGCTCTCAGAGTCGCGGCCAAGGTTCGACAGGAGGGAGGGAGGTGGGACCTGAGGTCCCCGTGCCAGGGTGGCACCTCCGGGGGTGCCGAGGGAGGGGGAAGGACCCAGCTCAGGGGTCGGGGGAAAAACAAAAAAAAAGAGTGAAATCCGAAGGAATTTCAAAGTGCAAGAAGGGAATTGTGCCGGAGAGGGTTTGGGGATCCCAAAGGATGGGGATTCCCAACAGCTTCCTAACCCCGATAAAACCTTTAGATCGATAAATCCCGTTAAATATTTAATTTCTATTTCTATTTCCGAGGAGCCGGCGGCTCTGCCCAGCTCAGAGCTCCAGGCCAGGAGCAAAAAGGGATTTTTTTTCCTCTCTCTTTTTTTTTTTTTTAGACAAGCCTCGTGGTGAGAATCTTGGAAAAAACCAAATAAAATGAAATTAAATTAACATGAAAGCAGGAAATTTAGCGGAGGGTTTCGCTTTTCCAGCACGGCCCCACTGCGGATAACGGGAATAGTGCAAAGCAGAGAAGGGCAGTGGGGACGTGCTGAAATCGGCGTTAAGGTCCCAAAATTTGGGATTTGGGGCTCTCCCGAGGGAGTTTCCGTCAGCTGGAGCATTCCAGGAGCCCCAGGAGCTCCGGATTTACCCAGGGATGAGGGAAGGAGGGGCGCTGGTGCGTTTGGTGTTGGTGTTCCCCTTCCCGGAGCTGCCCCGACCGACTGTCCGTCTGTCCTTCCATCCTTTCTTCCTTCCATCCATCCATCCATGGATCCATCCATCCATCCATCCATCCATCCATTATCCATCCATCCATCCCTCCATCCATCCATGGATCCATCCATCCATCCATCCCTCCATCCCTCCATCCATCCATGGATCCATCCATCCATCCATCCATCCATCCATCCATGGATCCATCCCTCCATCCATCCATGGATCCATCCATCCATCCATGCATCCATCCCTCCATCCATCCATCCATCCATCCATGGATCCATCCATCCATCATCCATCCATCCATCCATGGATCCATCCATCCATCCATCCCTCCATCCATCCATGGATCCATCCCTCCATCCATCCATGGATCCATCCCTCCATCCATGGATCCATCATCTGTCCATGGATCCATCCATCCATCCATCCATCCATCCATCCATCCATTATCCATCCATCTATCCCTCCATCCATCCATGGATCCATCCATCCATGCATCCATCCCTCCATCCATCCATCCATCCATCCATCCATCCATGGATCCATCCATCCATCCCAGCTCAGAGGAAGCCAATTCCCGGCCGATGTTCCAGGCTGAAGATGGAATGAAGGTCAAAAGGTGGAGAACGGTGGAAGTTCCGACGTCCAGGCTCAGGATCGTGGTCACTGTCCCATTCCTTGGAGATCCCTTTTCCCAGGACCGGTGGAAGAACGTGGTTTTGTGGGAATGATTTGTGGTGGGCGGGAAAAAACAGGGACCGGATTTGGGATCCTCTTCCCCACATTTTCATCTCCAAACTCAGGTCCAGGAATCCACTCCCAGGTCCCAAAGCTCCTTCTGACCCTGGGTAATCCCGGCTATGGCCCCTTTTCCAAGCTGGAACGTCGGCCTTTGGGAATTCCGGGCGGGAAGAGGCGGCACGGAGCGGGAATGTGCTTTCCAGGCGGGAAGGACGGCCCCGCCCCTCCAGCAGCTGGCACAGGTGACAACGTCCTCCCAGGTGGTGCCACCTCCTGCCCACCTCCGTCCGTCCGTCCGTCCATCCATCCTCATCCTTCGTGTCCTTCCAGGCTGGATTTGCCTCCGGCTGCGGCAAAGCCCAGTGGGGAAAGCTGGGAAATCTCAGCTCCGGAATTCTTCCGGACGTCCCCACCTGGGCACGGCCACCACGTCCCTTCTCCGGTGGTGCCACATCCAGGGTCACATCCTGGGGCACTGCCAGGTGCCACCACATCCCTTCTCCAGGGTCACATCCTGGGGCACTGCCAGGTGCCACCACGTCCTTTCTCTGGCGGTGCCACATCCAGGGTCACATCCTGGGGCACTGCCAGGTGCCACCACGTCCCTTCACATCCAGAGTCACATCCTGGGACGCTGCCAGGTGCCACCACGTCCCTTCTCCGGTGGTGCCACATCCGGTGCTGCCTCCCAGGACACTGCCAGGTGCCACCATGTCCTTTCTCCAGGGTCACACCCTCAGGCGCTGCCAGGTGCCACCACGTCCCTTCACATCCAGGGTCACGTCCTGGGGCGCTGCCAGGTGCCACCACATCCTTTCTCCAGGGTCACGTCCTGGGGCACTGCCAGGTGCCACCACGTCCTTGCCCAGCGGTGTCACATCCTGGGGCACTGCCAGGTGCCACCACGTCCCTTCTCTGGCGGTGCCACATCCGGTGCTGCCTCCCAGGACACTGCCAGGTGCCACCACATCCCTTCTCCAGGGTCACATCCTGGGACACTGCCAGGTGCCACCACATCACATCCAGGGTCACATCCTCGGGCACTGCCAGGTGCCACCACATCCTTTCTCCAGGGTCACGTCCTGGGGCACTGCCAGGTGCCACCACGTCCCTTCTCCAGGGTCACATCCTGCGGCACTGCCAGGTGCCACCACATCCTTTCTCCAGGGTCACATCCTGGGGCACTGCCAGGTGCCACCACATCACATCCAGGGTCACATCCTCGGGCACTGCCAGGTGCCACCACATCCTTTCTCCAGGGTCACATCCTGGGACACTGCCAGGTGCCACCATGTCCTTGCCCAGGGTTTTGGGGACTCTCTGGTGCCTCGGGGGCTCCCCACGCTCCCGGCAGGGATGAGGCCGGCAGGACCCGCTGGAATTCCCTCCGGCACGCGGAGCAGGGGACAGGTGACGCCTCCACCTTCGCTCCTCGGTGGCACCGGCGCTCGGCCGCGGCCGCCGCGTCTCCCGAAGCTCCTCCTGGGACGCTCCTCGGGAGCTCCGTGCTCCGGGCTCCGCCGGCGCCGGGATCGGCCGCGGGGAAGCCGCGATCCCCGGGAACGGGAGTTGGCTGCGGGCTCGGGGGGGCGGGGGGGGCTTAGCCCTTGTCCTGCGCCAGCGGAGCCCCCTTGTCACTCAGGGGCTGTGAAAACAAACAGGGACACGGAGGAGACGGGTCAGAGGGGACAGGGATTGGGACAGGGATTGGGGGAGACAGGGATTGGGACAGGGATTGGGACAGGGATTGGGACGGGGATTGGGGGAGACAGGGATTGGGACAGGGATTGGGGACAGGGATTGGGGACAGGGATTGGGGGAGACAGGGGTTGGGACAGGGATTGGGGGAAGAAGGAATTGGGGGGACAGGGATCGAGGGGGACAGGGATGGGAGGGAAAAGGTATTGGGGGAGACAGGGATTGCGGGAGGCTGGAACTGGGGGGACAGGGATCAGGGCAGGGATCAGAGGAGGCAGGAATTGTGGGGGACAGGAACTGGGGGGGACAGGAATCCGAACCGCAGGGGGAGAGCAGAGGGCTCTGCTGTGCTGCACCTCCCAGACCCCTCCAAAATCACGAGCCCCGGGGTTCCCCCTGCCCAGTTCAGGCCTGACCGGCCCCTCAACCCCGGCTCCATTCCCTGTGTGATCCCACAAATCAGAGCCGCCCGGGGCTGTCCCCAGGCTGTCCCCAGGCCGTCCCCAGGCTGTCCCCAGGGCTGTCCCCGGGCTGTCCCCAGACTGTGCCCGGGCTGTCCCCGGGCGTGTCCCCAGACTGTCCCCAGGGCTGTAGCAAAGTCACGGAGCATCCCGGCTCCATTCCCTGTGTGATCCCACAAATCAGAGCGGCCGGGGCTGTCCCCAGGCTGTCCCCGGTGTCCCCAGGCTGTCCCCAGGGCTCTCCCCAGGCTGTCCCCAGGCTGTCCCCAGGCTGTCCCCGGGCTGTCCCCGGGCTGTCCCCAGACTGTCCCCAGGCTGTCCCCAGGCTGTCCCCGGGCTGTCCCCGGGCTGTCCCCGGGCTGTCCCCAGGCTGCCCCCAGACTGTCCCCGGGCTGTCCCCGGGCTGTCCCCGGGCTGTCCCCGGCTCAGGGCAGTGCCAGCAGCGCACTCACCGTTCCCTTGGGGGTGCTGCCGTCCGCCTGCAGGCTGAGGAAGGGGTTGGGCTGCGCCGCGAGCACGGGCGCCATGGCCGAGCCCGAGCCCAGCAGGCTCCCGGCGGCGCTGAGCGGGGGGGTGGCCTGCGGGGCCACCAGCTGGGTGGCCTGGGGAGCCATCAGCTGCTGCGGGGACAGCGAGGCCAGCAGGGAGCTGCTGCCGGGGGCGGCCGGAGGCGCCGAGGTCATCAGGGCGCTGGGGCTGGAGTGCAGCGGGGCCGAGGTGGCGGCCAGGAGGCCGCTCATGGACAGCTGGGACGAGCCCGACATCTGCAGCCGCTGCAGCTCCCGCTTCTGCTGGATCTGCTGCATCATCTGGAACACCAGCGCCTGCTGCTCCTGCCGGGAGAGGGTCCGGGAGAGCGGTCAGGGCAGGGAAAACGCGCTCGGCAGGAGGGGACAGCTCGCGCGGGGCCGGGGTGTGCCAGGGGAGGTTCGCGGTGGGTATTTGGGGGAAAACGTCACGGCTGGGAGAGAGGATTAGGCTGGGACGCGGTGGAGCTGTCAGCCTTGAGAGTGTTCAAAAAGTGGCTGAAGGTGTCACTTTGATTCGGTTTTGATCCAAGACTGGATTTGATCAAAGATCGGACCGGATGATTCGGGAGGTGTTTTCCAGCCTCAGTGGTTCCATGGCACGCCCGACCCCGGGCAACGCTCCCGGGAACAGGGACAAAGTCCCCTCGACCCCGTCTGTGCAGGGACAGAGAGGAGCAGCCCCGGTGTTCATTCACAGCCCGTGACCTCTCCAACCCCGCCGCTTCCTGACGGGGGATTAGCGACCCCTCCCCCCGACACCTGCAGCCACACGAACCCCCCCCGGCAATCCCAGCGACTTCAAACCTGCGGAATTCACCGTCCCGAATTCCCAGAGCGGCTCCGAATTCCTCCCCCAGCCCGTCCTGCTGCCCTCAGGGCGGGTGCAGGTGAGCGGGACCCGGCGGGGAGCAGGCTCAGGGCTCACCTGCATCCCGAGGGACGCCCCGAAATCCGGGAAACCGCAGGAATCGCCATGGCAACCATCGACCGAGAGCTGCCATTGTCCTGTCCCCGCGGGGACGCAGCCGGGTGACACGGTGACATCAGCTGCCGCGCGCAGCAGCCCTCGGAAATTCGCTTTTCCCGGGATTTAAAAATAGCCTGACCCAGAAATGCGCCCGGAGCAGCAAACCGGGGCTCCCGGCAGATTTACCGGGCACGGCCCAGCCCCGGTGACGGGCGCGGGTGGCACTCCCGTGTCACTGCAGGCAGGGCAGGGACAGCGCCGGTGTCCCCGCAGGGCCAGGGGCTGTGCTTTGTCACCTCAGGGAGCTGTTTGCCACCTCTCCACCGCCCTTCCCGGGACACGGGGTGCAGGCAGGGAGCCAAGAACCCCGCAGCAGCCGCCAGGGCCTCTCCCTGACCCCAAAATCCTCAGCCACCTGCAGAGCCCCCCGGCACCTCCAGCTCTCCGTGCGGATGTGCCCAGGCACGGCTCAGCCGCCCCGGGATTGAGACAATTCGGTGTTTTTATCTCTTTCTAACCCCCAGCAGGGAGGTTCTGCCTCTCCCGTGGGCCCGGCACACCCGGGAGGCCGGGGCCAGCCCGGGGTCAGGCAGGATTTGCATCCCGGGATGGCTGCGGGAGGTAACAGCTCCGGTTTCCCGGAGCTCCCACCTTCTCAGCCCCTCAGGATGTGGGAAGAGCAGATTAAACTTTTTTTTTTTTTTTTGACTTGGTAGAAAAAGAGTTCAAATCCCAACTCCTCTCCCCGGGAGGTGCCGCACCCCTCTCTGCCTGAAGCTTTGCTCCATCCCGAATTTCCAACCGGCTCCGAATTTCCTCCCACAGTCCAGGCTGGGTTCAGCCGGGAAAGGCGCGGGGGATTCGGGGGGAGAGGAAGGAACCTTAAATTTTCCTTTTTGCTCCGAGTTTTTCCCAAAAACACCAGCCCATCCCTTACCGGATTAAGCGGCTGGGAAGTCAGGAGCTGCTGGAGCTGCTGCAGCTGCTGCTCGTGCTGGTGCAGGACGTGCCGCTGCTGCTCCGTCAGGGGACTCAGGCTGGGAACGCTGCGGGAGCGAGCGGCGCAGGCACGGTCAGCGCGGCCGGAACGGGTCCCGCACGCTCGGGGCCGGTCCCTCCCTCCCTCCCGGAGCTAAACTGCGGCTGGAGAGGGCAGGGCCGCCCATCCTCACCTGCTCAGGCTGGTGGAGAGCTGCAGGGCCGGGGGCCCGCTCGCCTGCGTCAGCGCGCTCGGAGGCTGGGCGGGCTGCGCTCCGTTCAGGCTCCCCAGGATCCCGTTGAGGGGCATCTGCTGGGCTCCGGCCAGGCTGCCCAGCAGGCCGTCCACCATGGGCACCGCGGAGAGGCTGTGGCCGGCCCCGGAGCCTCCGGCCAGCCCCCCGCCTGCCACCCTGGCCAGGCCGTTCACCTGCTGCGCCCCGGGCAGGGGCAGCGAGGCGGGACTGGGCTGCAGCATGGGCAGGGGCGGGGGGGTGCTGTGGAAGGACAGGGAGGAGCTGCTCCTGCTGGGACACCCTGAGTGAGGGTCCTGGGGGAGAAACGGACACAAGAGCATCGGGCTGGGGCGGCTGCCCGAGGGCAGCTCGGCTCCGGGAGCCGGGGGGGGGCTGTGGGTGCAGGCGGCTCGAGGGACTCGAGTCAGGGGGGTCGCAGAACTCAGAGGGGTCGCAGGACGCAGCTCCAGCTCTGCTGGGTCTCCAGGACCGCCCTGAAGCGCTCTCACCTCACGCTCCCGCTCTCAGCTACTCTACCCCAGCCCTCGGGCGCTGCAGGGAGAACCTGATCTCTGAGCCTGGGCTACCAGGCTTTACGAGCTGGCTACTGAGTCCCGGGGCTGCGCTGGCCCCTGCCCGAGGCCCTGCCCGGCCGCTGGTGGCTGCAGAGGCCGCTGTACCTCGGAGGACGTGGAGAGCGAGTTCTCGATGCCGAAGCTGTTCTTGCACGGGGGGCTCTTGCTGATGCTCAGGGAGTCGCTGGTGCAGACTGGGGGGGACAGGAGCGAGGGCGCAGGGTCAGGGCTGGAGCCCGAGGTGGCCCCCAAGGTGGACAGATCCCCTCTGCCACCCCCAGGGCACAGGGACACGTGCCCCGGTGCCCTGAGTGCCCCGGTGCCCTCAGCCCCGGGTGCCCTCACC
>JACSVZ010000027.1:146046-156994 GCA_014706295.1 Lycocorax pyrrhopterus obiensis
ACCCCCCCGCTCAGCGCCGCCGGGAGCCTGCTGGGCTCGGGCTCGGCCATGGCGCCCGTGCTCGCGGCGCAGCCCAACCCCTTCCTCAGCCTGCAGGCGGACGGCAGCACCCCCAAGGGAACGGTGAGTGCGCTGCTGGCACTGCCCTGAGCCGGGGACAGCCCGGGGACAGCCCGGCGACAGCCTGGGGACAGCCCGGGGACAGCCCGGGGACACTGGGGGCAGCCTGGGGACAGCCCTGGGGACACCCTGGAGATAGCCCGGGGACAGCCCGGGGACAGTCTGGGGACAGCCTGGGGACAGCCCGGGGACAGGGGGACAGCCCGGGGACAGCTGGGGACAGCCTGGGGAGAGCCCTGGGACAGTCTGGGGACAGCCCGGGGACACGGGGACAGCCTGGGGACAGCCTGGGGGCAGCCCGGGCACAGCCTGGGGAGAGCCCTAGGGACAGCCTGGGGACACCGGGGACAGCCTGGGGACAGCCTGGGGACAGCCTGGGGAGAGCCCTAGGGACAGTCTGGGGACAGCCTGGGGACACCGGGGACAGCCTGGGGACA
The DNA here is from genome assembly GCA_014706295.1 of Lycocorax pyrrhopterus obiensis. NCBI lineage: Eukaryota > Metazoa > Chordata > Aves > Passeriformes > Paradisaeidae > Lycocorax > Lycocorax pyrrhopterus. The sequence goes on from JACSVZ010000027.1 coordinate 146,604, forward strand.
GCCCCGGCCGCTCTGATTTGTGGGATCACACAGGCAATGGAGCCGGGATGCTCCGTGACTTTGCTACAGCCCTGGGGACAGTCTGGGGACACTCCTGGGGACAGCCCTGGGAACAGTCCGGGCACAGTCTGGGGACAGCCCGGGGACAGCCCGGGGACAGCCTGGGGACAGCCCCGGGCGGCTCTGATTTGTGGGATCACACAGGGAATGGAGCCGGGGTTGAGGGGCCGGTCAGGCCTGAACTGGGCAGGGGGAACCCCGGGGCTCGTGATTTTGGAGGGGTCTGGGAGGTGCAGCACAGCAGAGCCCTCTGCTCTCCCCCTGCGGTTCGGATTCCTGTCCCCCCCAGTTCCTGTCCCCCACAATTCCTGCCTCCTCTGATCCCTGCCCTGATCCCTGTCCCCCCAGTTCCAGCCTCCCGCAATCCCTGTCTCCCCCAATACCTTTTCCCTCCCATCCCTGTCCCCCTCGATCCCTGTCCCCCCAATTCCTTCTTCCCCCAATCCCTGTCCCAACCCCTGTCTCCCCCAATCCCTGTCACCCCAATCCCTGTCCCCAATCCCTGTCCCAATCCCTGTCTCCCCCAATCCCCGTCCCAATCCCTGTCCCCCAATCCCTGTCCCCAGTCCCTGTCCCCAGTCCCTGTCCCCCCATTTGTGTCCCCCCAATCCCTGTCCCAAACCCTGTCCCCCAATCCCTGTCCCCAATCCCTGTCTCCAATCCCTGTCCCAATCCCTGTCCCCAATCCCTGTCCCCAATCCCTGTCCCAATCCCTGTCTCAATCCCTGTCCCCCCAATCCCTGCTCCCCCAATCCCTGTCCCCAATCCCTGTCCCAATCCCTGTCCCCTCTGACCTGTCTCCTCCGTGTCCCTGTTTGTTTTCACAGCCCCTGAGTGACAAGGGGGCTCCGCTGGCGCAGGACAAGGGCTAAGCCCCCCCGGCCCCCCGAGCCCGCAGCCAACTCCCGTTCCCGGGGATCGCGGCTTCCCCGCGGCCGATCCCGGCGCCGGCGGAGCCCGGAGCACGGAGCTCCCGAGGAGCGTCCCAGGAGGAGCTTCGGGAGACGCGGCGGCCGCGGCCGAGCGCCGGTGCCACCGAGGAGCGAAGGTGGAGGCGTCACCTGTCCCCTGCTCCGCGTGCCGGAGGGAATTCCAGCGGGTCCTGCCGGCCTCATCCCTGCCGGGAGCGTGGGGAGCCCCCGAGGCACCAGAGAGTCCCCAAAACCCTGGGCAAGGACATGGTGGCACCTGGCAGTGTCCCAGGATGTGACCCTGGAGAAGGGACGTGGTGGCACCTGGCAGTGCCCCAGGACGTGACCCTGGAGAAAGGATGTGGTGGCACCTGGCAGTGCCCGAGGATGTGACCCTGGATGTGATGTGGTGGCACCTGGCAGTGTCCCAGGATGTGACCCTGGAGAAGGGACGTGGTGGCACCTGGCAGTGTCCTGGGAGGCAGCACCGGATGTGGCACCGCTGGGCAAGGACGTGGTGGCACCTGGCAGTGCCCCAGGACGTGACCCTGGATGTGGCACTGATGGAGAAAGGACTTGGTGGCACCTGGCAGCGCCTCAGGATGTGACACTGCAGAAAGGACATGGTGGCACCTGGCAGTGTCCTGGGAGGCAGCACCGGATGTGGCACCGCCAGAGAAGGGACGTGGTGGCACCTGGCAGTGCCCAGGATGTGACACCGCTGGGCAAGGACGTGGTGGCACCTGGCAGTGCCCCAGGACGTGACCCTGGAGAAAGGATGTGGTGGCACCTGGCAGCGCCCCAGGACGTGACCCTGGATGTGAAGGGACGTGGTGGCACCTGGCAGCGCCTGAGGGTGTGACCCTGGAGAAAGGACATGGTGGCACCTGGCAGTGTCCTGGGAGGCAGCACCGGATGTGGCACCACCGGAGAAGGGACGTGGTGGCACCTGGCAGCGTCCCAGGATGTGACTCTGGATGTGAAGGGATGTGGTGGCACCTGGCAGTGCCCCAGGATGTGACCCTGGATGTGGCACCGCCAGAGAAAGGACGTGGTGGCACCTGGCAGTGCCCCAGGATGTGACCCTGGAGAAGGGATGTGGTGGCACCTGGCAGTGCCCCAGGATGTGACCCTGGATGTGGCACCGCCGGAGAAGGGACGTGGTGGCCGTGCCCAGGTGGGGACGTCCGGAAGAATTCCGGAGCTGAGATTTCCCAGCTTTCCCCACTGGGCTTTGCCGCAGCCGGAGGCAAATCCAGCCTGGAAGGACACGAAGGATGAGGATGGATGGACGGACGGACGGACGGAGGTGGGCAGGAGGTGGCACCACCTGGGAGGACGTTGTCACCTGTGCCAGCTGCCGGAGGGGCGGGGCCGTCCTTCCCGCCTGGAAAGCACATTCCCGCTCCGTGCCGCCTCTTCCCGCCCGGAATTCCCAAAGGCCGACGTTCCAGCGTGGAAAAGGGGCCATAGCCGGGATTACCCAGGTTCAGAAGGAGCTTTGGGACCTGGGAGTGGATTCCTGGACCTGAGTTTGGAGATGAAAATGTGGGGAAGAGGATCCCAAATCCGGTCCCTGTTTTTTCCCGCCCACCACAAATCATTCCCACAAAACCACGTTCTTCCACCGGTCCTGGGAAAAGGGATGTCCAAGGAATGGGACAGTGACCACGATCCTGAGCCTGGACGTCGGAACGTCCACCATTCTCCACCTTTTGACCTTCATTCCATCTTCAGCCTGGAACATCGGCCGGGAATTGGCTTCCTCTGAGCTGGGGTGGATGGATGGATCCATGGATGGATGGATGGATGGATGGATGGATGGAGGGATGGATGCATGGATGGATGGAGGGATAGATGGATGGATAATGGATGGATGGATGGATGGATGGATGGATGGATGGATGGATCCATGGATGGATGGAGGGATGGATCCATGGATGGATGGAGGGATGGATGGATGGATGGATCCATGGATGGATGGATGGATGGATGGATGGATGGATCCATGGATGGATGGATGGATGGATCCATGGATGGATGGATGGATGATGGATGGATGGATCCATGGATGGATGGAGGGATGGAGGGATGGATGGATGGATGGATCCATGGATGGATGGAGGGATAGATGGATGGATAATGGATGGATGGATGGATGGATGGATGGATGGATCCATGGATGGATGGATGGATGGATGGAGGGATGGATGCATGGATGGATGGATGGATCCATGGATGGATGGAGGGATGGATCCATGGATGGATGGATGGATGGATGGATGGATGGATCCATGGATGGATGGAGGGATGGAGGGATGGATGGATGGATGGATCCATGGATGGATGGAGGGATGGATGGATGGATAATGGATGGATGGATGGATGGATGGATGGATCCATGGATGGATGGATGGATGGATGGAAGGAAGAAAGGATGGAAGGACAGACGGACAGTCGGTCGGGGCAGCTCCGGGAAGGGGAACACCAACACCAAACGCACCAGCGCCCCTCCTTCCCTCATCCCTGGGTAAATCCGGAGCTCCTGGGGCTCCTGGAATGCTCCAGCTGACGGAAACTCCCTCGGGAGAGCCCCAAATCCCAAATTTTGGGACCTTAACGCCGATTTCAGCACGTCCCCACTGCCCTTCTCTGCTTTGCACTATTCCCGTTATCCGCAGTGGGGCCGTGCTGGAAAAGCGAAACCCTCCGCTAAATTTCCTGCTTTCATTTTAATTTAATTTCATTTTATTTGGTTTTTTCCAAGATTCTCACCACGAGGCTTGTCTAAAAAAAAAAAAAAGAGAGAGGAAAAAAAGTCCCTTTTTGCTCCCGGCCTGGAGCTCTGAGCTGGGCAGAGCCGCCGGCTCCTCGGAAATAGAAATAGAAATTAAATATTTAACGGGATTTATCCATCTAAAGGTTTTATCGGGGTTAGGAAGCTGTTGGGAATCCCCATCCTTTGGGATCCCCAAACCCTCTCCGGCACAATTCCCTTCTTGCACTTTGAAATTCCTTCGGATTTCGCTCTTTTTTTTTGTTTTTCCCCCGACCCCCGAGCTGGGTCCTTCCCCCTCCCTCGGCACCCCCGGAGGTGCCACCCTGGCACGGGGACCTCAGGTCCCACCTCCCTCCCTCCTGTGGAACCTTGGCCGCGACTCTGAGAGCAAATTTAGTCCCAAATTGGGGCTAAAAAGCAGGATTTAGGGGCTGCCCTCCAGCCTGTTGGTGTGTGGTGGCTGCACCTGCCACCCCGCAGATCCTCGGGGTTTGGGAAGAGCCGAATTCCCGGTTTGGGCCAGCGGGAGGATGGGCAGGGGGGTCAGCGGGGGCTCTGCCAGCTGGGTGTGGCCGGGAGTTGGGGTTTATTTTGCTTTTCACTTTTTGTTGCAAATCCCAAACCCCTGCGCTGCTCCAAGATCCCAAATCCCTGCTCTGCTCCAAGATCCCAAATTCCTGCGGCGCTGCCCGCAGCCCCCCAGCCCCATTTGCAACCCCAAAGGCCCCGAGGTTGTGCCCAAATCGTCCGATTCTTCCCAAATCCAAGCCCTGGGAATCTGAAAGGCGCCGGTGCCCGGGAGAGAGGGCTGGGAAGGCTGGGAATGCTGCTTGGGATCCATCCCGTGCGCAGGGAATCGATACCCCCGGGACACACAGATCCATGCTGGGGTCGGCCCCAGTTCGGGGTTGGTGCCCAAATCCCTGGACAAGCCCAGGACACACGAGGGGCCAGTGGGAGGCACTTAGGGGCCAGTGAGAGGCACTTAGGGGGCAATCCAGAGGCACTTAGGGGGGAATCCGGAGGCTGGAGGTGCTGGAATGGGGCTCCCGCGGGAATGTTTGGGAGCCCAAGCTTTGGAAGAGGCAGGAAATCCGGGAATTGGGGTTTTTTTAGGCAAAACCAGGTTAAAACCAGGGGGGAGCTGGGCTGGGCAGCGTCCCCGAGGGTTGGAGGTGGCAGCAGCCGGAGCTGGGCCCCTCCGGCTCTCCGGGAATTCCGGGATCAGGGCGGGATGAGGGAACGAGGGGGATCAGAGACGGAAAGCACTTACACATCTCCCTGTGTCCAACCTTCCAAAGGTTCCCAAATCCTGGGAATCGTCGCCTCCGGCTGTCCCAGAGCCAAAGGTCCCTTCGGCAGTGAGGAGGGGGAGGTCTCCAGGTGAATCCCTGTGGGAAAAAAAATCCAAGGATAGCAGGGAAAAGCTAAAGATGATCCGTGTTTCAGTTGCACTGGGGTACGTTTCTTTACCCGTTTCGATGCTGATGTCTCGTTTAGGATCATTGCATGTGTCCCTTTTATTTTATTTTATTTTATTTTATTTACTTTATTTTATTTTATTTTAATTTTTTGGGGGGGATTCGTTTTTTGGGGTTGGGTTTTTTTTTTTGTTCGTTTGTTTGTTTTTTTATTCTTACGAAATGAAAGAGACAAATGTGTATATTTTTGACAATTTCAGGTAATGTAGCTAAGATCTATTTTTTTCACGCTGCTTGACTGGTCTTTATTATAATAAATAATATTAATATTAATGGCGAGGAGTTTTTTTAAATAAAGCTCGCGGAGCAAACTGAAATGGGAATGGGAATTCCCTGCCGGGTCCTGGAATGCGTGGCAGCATCCCAAGCCAGGGATGGCCCCGCATGCAGGAGCGAGGTCCTGGAAGTGCTCACCGTGGGAATGAGTGGGAAAAGGAGGGTTTTCCCCCCAAAAAACCCCAGTGACAGCCCCCATTAAATCCCAAATCCTCTTGCTGCCCTTCCAGCCAGCTCCTGAATCCCAAGGATTTATTCCTTGGAAGCCCCGAATCCACGGGCTCGTGCTGCCCCTGCTTTGGCCCTTTTCCTGCCCAAAATCGGGTCTGGAGCCGTGTCCGGCTGTTGGGAAAAGCCGCTCCAGGATTCCAGGAATTCCCACGGGATTCCCTTGGCAGCAGCGGGGCCGAGGCTGCGGCCCGGGGGGGAGCTCCAGGGGGGAAACTGAGGCACGGAGGGGGGAGGGGGAAGTGTTCCCGATCCAGGTGTGCTGCCCGGGAAAGGGCCTGGAACCGGGATCGGGGCTGGGATTGGGATCGGGCAGTGGGAGTGGGCACCGGGAATGGGAACCGGGACCGGGATTGGGTAACGGGACCGCGTGACAGGATCGGGGAGCGACACCGGGATTGGGATTGGGCACTGGGATTGGGCACTGGAACCGGGATTGGGCACTGGGATTGGGATTGGGCACCGGAACCGGGCACCAGGACTAGGACTGGGCATCGGGACCACGTAACAGGATCAGGCACCGGGGGCAACACCGGGATTGGGAACTGGGACCGGGATTGGGCACTGGGATTGGGATCGGGCACTGGGACCGGGATTGGGCACTGGGGACAGCGTGACAGGATCCGGGAGCGACACCGGAATCGGGGCACTGGGATGGGACTGAGCACCGGGACCGGGCGGTGGGATCGGGGCATCGTGACTGGGACCGGAATCAGGAACCGGGACCGGCACTGGGATGGAACATCGGGACCGGGACCGGCACTGGGAGCGGGGACTGGAACCACGCAGTGGGATCGGGCATCGTGACCGGGAGCGGGGATCGGGAACCGGGACCGGCACTGGGGGCCCGAACTGAGATCGAGCAGCGGGACCGGGACCAGCACCGTGAGCGGGTGACGGGGGCGGGCAGCGGGACCGAGCACCGGAACCACGAGCCAGGAGCGGCAGCGGCACCGAGCCCCGGCCCCGGCCCCGGCCGGCCCGGTGCGCGGGGGAACCTCCCCGCACGGAGCATCCGCGCTCCCGCCGAGCCCGCCCGCCCCGGCTCTTCCGGCGCCGGGAGGAGGAGCCGCCGGTGCCTGGAAGGTCACCGGGAGCGGCACCGGGCCCATGCCGCGGCTAAAACCGCTCGTGGCACTGATGGGGGCGGCGGGGGGCGGCCGCCGGTGCCCCCGGGACCCCTCGGGCGGGGCGCGGCTCCGGTCGCTCTGCTCCGCCGCCCCCCCGCAGCCGGTGATCGCCGCCAAGGAGCCGTTCCCGGTGGAGCTGAAGGCGGGGAAGACCTACGGCTGGTGCGCCTGCGGGCACAGCAAGCGCCAGGTCCGGCCGGGGGGCTCCGGGGGGTTCCGGGGGTTCCAGGAGGTCCCGGGGGTTCCTGGGCTGGGGACTCCGCGGTGGCTCCCGGGGGGGTGCAGGGGGCTCCGGGGCTGGGAACCTCCGGGGTGACCGGGGGACTTCGCGACCCGGGGGGTCTGGAGGGTGCAGGAGGCTCCGGGGGAGGGTCCGGGAGGTTCGGGGTTCCTGGGCTGGGGACTCCGCGGTGGCTCCGCGATCCGGGGGGATCTGGAGGGTCCGGGGGGACCGGGGGGGTCTGGAGGGTCCGGGGAGCTCCGGCGGACCCGCCACCCCCCTAAATCGGGATGTGCGCGGATGCCGATGGGGTCAGGCCAGAACCATCCCCACGGGGACCCCCCCAGTCCCGGAGCGGGAGTTTTTGGGGCGTTTTTGAGGTTTTTCCCTCCCGGGCGCTCCGATTCCCGAGGAACGCGCTGCGCGGGGATGGGATGGGATGGGATGGAGCGGAGGCATCGCGGTGGCCCCGGGGGATCAGCCGGGCACCCCCAAACCCTCCCGTGACCCGGTCCCGGTTCGCTTCCAGCCCTTCTGTGACGGTGCCCACAAGAAGGAGGCCCCGGGGCTGTCCCCGCTGCGCTTCACCCCCGCCGAGGACGGCCCCGCGTGGCTCTGCGGCTGCAAACGAACCCGGACCCCCCCGTACTGCGACGGCTCCCACAAAGGGGACGCGGTGCGGGCGGCCCCGCTGCCCCCCCGGGCCTGACCGGAGCCCGCTCGGGAGCTCGGGACCACCGGGATTCCCGTCCCGACCTCGGGATGGCCGCGGCGGGGAGAGGAGAGGCTCCCGCCCCGATTAAATCCTAAATGCGGAGCGCTGGGAGCCGCCCCCGGAGCAGCGAAGCGGCCCCCCCGCTGTGGGGCGGGATTTGGGTTCTGCCCCCCAAAATCGTGCTGTGGACAGTGGGGTCGGCGGGAGGGGGTGGGCGCTGGTGGAGGTGGGAGTGCCCCGGGGATGGGGGCACCTGTGGGGCGTGGGATGGAGGGATCTGTGGGGTTTGGGATGGGGGAACTTGTGGGATTTGGGATGGGAGGCACCTGTGGGATGGAGGGATCTGTGGGGTTTGGGCAGGAAGGACCTGTGGGGTTTAGGATGGGGGCACCTGTGGGGTTTGAGATCGAGGGATCTGTGGGGTGTGGGATGGAGAGGTGGATCTGTGGGATTTGGGCTGGGGGATCTGTAGGATTTGGCAGGAGGGGTCTGTGGGATTTAGGATGGAGGGCTCTGTGGGGTTTAGGATGGAGGGCTCTGTGGGATTTAGGACGGAGGGCTCTGTGGGATTTGGGCAGGAGGCTCTGTGGGATTTGGGATGGAGGGTCTGTGGGATTTAGGACGGAGGGCTCTGTGGGGTTTGGGAAGGAGGCTCTGTGGGGTTCAGGAAGGAGGCTCTGTGGGGTTCGGGTAGGAGGCTCTGTGGGGTTTCGGGCAGGAGGCTCTGTGGGGTTTCGGGCAGGAGGCTCTGGCCAGCAGCCCGTGCCCGGCCGGAGCAGCAGGGCCACTTGGCAGCGTTTATTCCACTGCCCAAGCCGGACCCGAGTTGTACAAAGGGTTAACCGAGGACGGGACCCCGGGATCGTGGCCGGGACATTGAACAGGAGGCGAACACGGAGCGGTTTGGGGTTGTACCGGAGCGGGAAACCCCAAACCAAAGCACCCCAGAGCCCAAACCCAAACCCAAACCCAAACCCAAAGCACACCCCCACCCAGACCGGGCAGTGTCCCCAAGGACCGGACAGTGTCCCCAGGGCCTGGGCAGTGTCCCCAAGGACCGGACAATGTCCCCAGGGGCCGGGCAGTGTCCTTAAGGACCGGGCAGTGTCCCCAGACCGGGCAGTGTCCCCAAGGACCGGGCAGTGTCCCCAAGGACTGAGCAGTGTCCCCAGACCGGACAGTGTCCCCACGGACCGGGCAGAGCCCCCAAACACGGAGAAAATGTGACCCAAACGGAGCCCCCAAAACCCCGGAGCTCCTGAGCGAGCCCCAGCCCGGGGGTGGGGACAGGGACACGGGTGGGACAGGGACAGGGGTGGGACAGGGACAGGGACAGGGGTGGGACAGGGGACAGGGGTGGGGACAGGGGACAGGGGTGGCCCCGTGGGCCCCCCGGGGCTGTGCTGTGGCCGGCTGGGGCTGCGGCACTTGCCAAAAAACCGATTCCCAAATAAAAACCCCAACGCCGACCCCGCGTGTGTCCCGCCCTGCGCAGCCGGGAGATGTCCCTGCCCTTCCCGTGCCATTCCCGTGCCATTCCCGTGCCATTCCCGTGCCACTCCCGTGCCCCTCCCGTGCCATTCCCGCACCATTCCTGCACCATTCCCGCACCATTCCCGCACCATTCCTGCACCATTCCCGCACCATTCCCGCACCATTCCCGCACCATTCCTGTGCCCTTCCCGTGCCCCTCCCGTGCCATTCCCGTGCCCTTCCCGTGTGCCCTTCCCGTGCCATTCCCTCTGGTTCTCCCATGCCATTCCCGTGCCATTCCCACACCATTCCCGTGCCATTCCCGCACCATTCCTGTGCCATTCCCGCACCATTCCTGTACCATTCCCGCGCCATTCCCACACCATTCCTGTACCATTCCCGTACCATTCCCGTGCCCTTCCCGTGCCATTCCTGCCCCATTCCTGCCCCATTCCCGTGCCATTCCCACGCCCTTCCCGTGCCTTTCCCGTGCCATTCCCGCACCATTCCTGCACCATTCCCACACCATTCCCGCACCATTCCCGTGCCATTCCCGCACCATTCCCGTGCCATTCCCTTTGGTTCTCCTGCACCATTCCTGCCCCATTCCTGCCCCATTCCCGTGCCATTCCTGCCCCATTCCCGTGCCATTCCCTTTGCTTCTCCCGTGCCCTTCCTGCACCATTCCCGCACCATTCCTGCCCCATTCCCGTGCCATTCCGTGCCATTCCCGTGCCCTTCCTGCCTCATTCCTGCCCCATTCCCGTGCCATTCCTTTGGTTCCCCGTGCCCGCAGGCACTTCCTGATTTTGTTCCCTTCCTCCCTCCCCTTCCCCAGCGAGGGAGGAGAGGGAAAATCCCCGGATCCGCCTCCCCTGGGGCTCGCGTTCTTCCCGAAATTCCACGCAGGAATTCGGTCACTTCCCGTGGAGACACCGGAGCCTTCCCACGCTCGCCCCTCGCCGGAGCCACCTGGCTGAAGGCGCTGAAATCCGATTTTTGGGGTTTTTTTTGGCATTTTTTTTATTAAAAACCCAAAGTGAGGGCGGGAGGGAGGCTGGAAGGGCGGCGAGAGGGCGGGGGAGACGCCAAAAGGAAACGCTCGGGAACGTGGAGCT
>JACSVZ010000027.1:162929-216465 GCA_014706295.1 Lycocorax pyrrhopterus obiensis
CAAACACACCACACACAAAGAGAGATTGCCGCCTCATTCCCGGGCTCCCTGAGCCGTCCCCCAATTCCCGGCAGCACCGAACCCCCCGGAGCATCCCCGCTCCCCTTTCCCGGCACTGGGAAAAATCCCAATAATCCAACTCCTGCTTTTCCAAAGGGCTCCGAGGACGCTCCAGGAATTCCGAAATCCAAATTCACCTCAGTCATGGGATAATTTTGAGTGAGAGGCTGGAAAGAGGCGCTGGCTGCATCCCTGCGGGATATTCCCTGGAATTTCCCACCGGATGGAGCCAATGCCTTTGATCCGAAAAAAATCTAGGATTCCCTAAATAAACCGAATTCCCGAAATCAACGGAATTCCCGAATCCGGACTCACCATTTTATTGAAGTGGTATTTGCAGTATCCGCAATATTTGACGTTGTCCACTTCCAGCACCTCCTCCTCGCACAGGAGCCCGGCCATCTGCGCACTGAAAACGGGGAAAATCAGCAGGAAAACGGGGAAAAATCCTCTCCGAGGGCAAAAAAAAAAATCCGGGATATCCCGGCAGGGCCTGGAATTCCCCTGTTCTCCTCGGGAAAGAGCAGCGGGAGTGCTCGGACTGATGGAATTCATCTTAAATCCTCCAAATTGTGGTTTCCTGCTGGTTTGTCTTGGGTTTGGGGTTTTGAGGGGAGATCAGGGATAATTCCAATGGAGGGAAAAGGGAATCCGTGGAAATCCGGGAATCTCCCTGTTCCCGCTGATCCCGGCGTTGTTTTCCTGCTCTGGGGGCACTCGAGGAGAATCAACCTTTAAAATCCCAAAATCCCCAGATGGGAGCTGGGCAAGGAACATTCCCAGCTCCGGACTCATCCCTGGACTCCTCTTGGAATCCACAGAGTCCCAGGGAATTCCCAAACTTCGGGAACTCCCTGGAAAAACCTCCTGGGTGAGGAGGAGGAAAAGGCACTTCCAGCCCTAAATAACCCCAGGGAATCAACCCCGGACCCCAAAACCCACAGGGAACGTGGGCAAGGAACATTCCCGGCTCCTGACTCATCCCTGGACTCCTCTTGGATTCCACAGGCTCCGAGGGAATTCCCAAACCTCGGGAACTCCCTGGACAAACCTCGCCCTTCCCAGCTGGGCCAGGAGGAAGAGGAGGCACTTCCAGCCCTAAATAATCCCGGGGGGATCAACCCCAAACCCCAAAACCCACAGGGAACGTGGCCCCAGATCCAGGGTAGGGGAATGAACATTCCACAGTCTCCAAGGGAATTCCCAAACCTCAGGAACCTCCTGGGAAAACCTCGGCCTTCCCAGCTGGGTGAGGAGGAGGAAGAGGCACTTCCAGCCCTAAATAACCCCAGAGGAATCAACCCCAAATCCCACAATCCACAGGGAATGTGGGCAAGGAACATTCCCGGCTCCTGACTCATCCCTGGACTCCTCTTGGATTCCACAGAGTCCCAGGGAATTCCCAATTCCCTGGAAAAACCTCGCCCTTCCCAGCTGGGTGAAGAAGAGGAGGCACTTCCAGACCTAAATAACCCCGGGAAGATCAACCCTGGACCCCAAAACCCACAGGGAATGTGGGCAAGGAACATTCCCGGCTCCTGACTCATCCCTGGACTCCTCTTGGATTCCACAGAGTCCGAAGGAATTCCCAAACCTCAGGAACTCCCTGGGAAAACCTTGGCCTTTCCAGCTGGGCGAGGAGGAGGAAAAGGCACTTCCAGCCCTAAATAACCCCAGGAGGATCAACCCCAAAACCCCAAAACCCACAGGGAACGCGGCCCCAGATGCAGGGCAGGGAATGAGCAGCTGGGGCCGCATTCCAGAGGCGAATTCCAGGGAATCTCACCAGGTGACGTGGAAGGCCTGGCGGCAGCCGTGCCGGTTGCAGGCCATGCAGGCCCCGGAGGCCGCTTTGCTCTCCCGGCCCTGCTCCTCGCAGATGTAGCAGGTCTGCCACGGGAAAAAAAAAAAAACCATGGAAAAACGGATGTTATCCAAGAGGAAAAGCCTCCAGGAATTCCTAAATCTCATGGAATGCGAGTTGGGTCGGGAGGGATTTTAAAGGTCGGCAAATCCCGACCCCCACCGCGTTCAACTATCCCGGGCTGTGTCGCTCCCGTGAGGGGATTTCTGGGATAGTGATGGAATTTGGAAGAATTTCCAGGGAAATTCTGGGATATTCCTCGGTGGGATACACAAAAACTTCTCCTTTTTTTCCCCAAAACCCAACTGTCCCATCCAAATATGGAGGAACCAACACGGAATTCCATGGATCCAGTCAGCTCAAGTCGTTCCACCAAAAAATTCCTCAAATTCCCCTTTTCTCCCGCAAAATCCCAACTGTCCCATTGGAACCAACACAGAATTCCATGGATCCAGCCAGCTCCAGTCGTTCCACCACGAAATTCCTCAAATTCCCCTTTTTTTCCCAAAATCCCAACTGTCCCATTGGAACCAACACGGAATTCCATGGATCCAGTCAGCTCAAGTCGTTCCACCACGAAATTCCTCAAATTCCCCTTTTTTTCCCTCAAAATCCCAACTGTCCCATTGGAACCAACACAGAATTCCATGGATCCAGTCAGCTCCAGTCGCTCCACTACGAAATTCCTCAAATTCCCCTTTTCTCCCTCAAAATCCCAACTGTCCCATTGGAACCAACACAGAATTCCATGGATCCAGCTGGCTCCAGTCATTCCACCACGAAATTCCTCAAATTCCCCTTTTTTCCCCAAAAACCCAACTGTCCCATCCAAATATGGAGGATCCAACATGGAATTCCACGGATCCAGTCAGCTCCAGTCGCTCCACCAAGAAATTCCTCAAATTCCAGCGATTGGGGGAAGACAAACGGGGAAAACCGAAACTTTCCTCGCAAATCCAGCGACTTCCTTGGTTTTTGAAGGAATCTGAGCTGCCGGGGGTTGGGATGAGCCGGGAGGGAGCCGCGGTGGGATGGGATGATCCCGAAATCCCGGTTTTTTTTTACCTTGTTGAAGCGGTCGTGGGGGACGTACTGGAGCACGATGGGCTCCATGGTGAGCACGTTGGCGAACTGCACCTCGGGGATGTACAGGGCACACACCACGTGGGCCCAGCCTGGAATGGGAAGGGAAAAGTGGGAATTCAGCCCGGGAATTCCCAAAAAAAAAACCCAACCCCTCCGTGCTAAAAAAATTCCCGTCCCAAAAAAGCTACGTGTCAAAAAAAGTCCATCCTAAAAAAAAAAACTCCATTCCTGGAAAAAATCTTCATCCCCAAAAAAATCTTCGTCCCAAAAAAAATCTTCATCCCAAAAAAATCTTCATCCAAAACCTCTCCATCGCAGGAAAAACTCCATCCCAAAAAACCTCCATGCCAAAAAAATCTCCATCCCAAAAATATCGTCACCCCCAAAAAACCTCCATCCCTAAAAAGCCTCCATCCCGAAAAATCTTCCATCCCAAAAAATCCTCCATGCCAAAATCCTCCATCCCAAGAAAAGCTCGATCCCAAAAAAACTTGCATCCCCAAAAAAACCTCTATCCCAAAAAATGGGAATGGGGGTGGTTGGAATGTCAGGAACGTTTGGGGCTGATCCAAACCCAGCTGAGCCGGAATTAGGGTGGATTCACCTGGGCAGGGGCCCCAAAACCCGTGGAAACCCAATGAAAACTCCATGAAAATTCCATGAAAACTCCATGAAGATTCCATGAAAACTCCATGAAAACTCCACAAAAACCTCATGAAAATCCCATGGAAACCCAATGAAAACTCCATGAAAATCCCATGAAAATCCAATGAAAACTCCATGAAAACCCAATGAAAACTCCATGAAAACTCCACAAAAACTCCACAAAAACTCCATGAAAACTCCATGAAAATTCCATGAAAACTCCACGAAAACCCCATGGAAACCCCAAGAAAATCCCATGAAAATTCCATGAAAACCTCATGAAAACTCCATGAAAAGTCCATGAAAATCCCATGGAAACCCCAAGAAAATCCCATGAAAACTCCATGATTACAGGATTATCCAGCCCTGTAAACCCTTGGAATTCTGTCCAGGGACACTCAGCATTCCCAAGATCTGGGATTTATCAGGACAAAGACCTCCTCGCCTAATCCCACTCTTTCCATGGCAGAAACCTTCCTTAAAAAACGAGGTTTTGGGAAAAATGAAGTTTTTTTCGTCGAGCCAGGAGCTCAGATCCACGGAAACCCAGAGGATTCCCAGCAAAAAATCCGCAGGAAAATCCCGCATGGAAAAACCTCTGGGATGGGGCCGGGATCCCACTGCGATCCCACAGGTCGGGAACGATTCCTGCGGGATCAAAAAACCCCAAAATCCCAATTTTTCGGGCTCGTTTTCGCTCCAACCCGAGCTCAGGCAGGGAAAAAATTCCTTTCCATGGAGGCTCCAAAAAGTGAATTTTTTTCGGGAAAAACGTGGGGAGCTGAATTCCTTTTGGAGCCTCCCGGATTTTTTTCCGGGTGGGAATATCCCGGTTGGGAGCTACTCACCCCCGTTGTCCGTGCGTTTCAGGGCTCCATCCTTGTGGGGGCACAGCTCGCACCTCTGGAACGGAGGGGAAAACACCAAATTTCACCAAATTTCACCAAATTTCACTGATAAAATTCAAAATTTCATCGATAAAATTCAAAATTCACCAAGTTTCATCGATAAAATTCAAATTTCCCCAAATTTCATGGCTAAAATTCAAATTGCATCACTAAAATTCATATTTCATCAAATTTCATCGCTAAAATTCAAATTTAATGGCTAAAATTCAAATTTCACCAAGTTTCAGTGATAAAATTCAAATTTCATCTATAAAATTCAAAATTCACGAAGTTTCATTGATAAAGTTCAAATTTCCCCAAATTATATCGCTAAAATTCAAATTTCATCGCTAAAATTCAAATTTCACCAAGTTTCACTGCTAAAATTCAGATTTCATTGATAAAATTCAAAATTCACCACATTTCATCGATAAAATTCAAATTTCCCCAAATTTCATCGCTAAAATTCAAATGTCATCCATAAAATTCAAATTTCATCAAATTTCACTGCTAAAATCCAAATTTCATCAATAAAATTCAAATTTCCCCAAATTTCATCGCTAAAATTCAAATTTCATCCATAAAATTCAAATTTCATCAAATTTCACTGCTAAAATCCAAATTTCATTGATAAAATTCAAAATTCACCAAGTTTCATTTCTAAAATCCAAATTTCATTGATAAAATTCAAATTTCCCCAAATTTCACTGCCAAAATCCAAATTTCATCAATAAAATTCAAATTTCCCCAAATTTCACTGCTAAAATTCCAAATTTCATCCATAAAATTCAAATTTCATCAAATTTCACCGATAAAATTCAAACTTCATCGACAAAATTCAAAATTCATGGACAAAATTCAAAATTTCATCGAATCTCACCGACAAAATTCAAATTTCACCGACAAACCCCAAATCTCATCCGTTTAACTCCACTCCCAGGACCGGAAAATCGACGATTCGACCCCAAAAACGAAGCCTCACCCCGAGAGAGGCGCAGAGGGACGAGGGCTGAGCCGGTTTTAGGGGACGGAAAAAAAAAACCACCCCAAAAAAAAGCCCTGAAGGGAGGGATTTAAAACCCTTTAAAAAGGGGGGGGGGGGGCAAAGCTTTTTGCTTTTGGGGTTTTTTTAGGTTTTCGGGGCCGCGGTTGAGGAGTAAAACCGAAAGCGGTGACTCAGAGGGCGGAGGGCGAAGGAAAAGGAGTTTTTATCTCTCTCCTCCGCTCCCCTTCCTCCTCTCACCGCCTCTCGCGATGGTTTTTTTCTTCCCAATCTTGTGACAGCCCCGGTGAGGGGGAAATTTCGGCTTTAGGGTCGTGGTTGGGTTTGGTGTCACCCCCCAAATCCAGGCTGAGAGGGTGTGAGATGGGGTTTTTTGGGGTGTTTCCCCTAAAACGTGGCGCTGTCGCCTCGGAGAAAATCTCCCCCGCGCTTTTTTTTTGGGTTTTTTTGTTGTTGGGGGAGGTTTTTGAATTTTAAAAAAGCCCCAAACCCGCGAGGTTTTTCGCCTCTTCCTTTATAGGAACGGCTGAGTCGGTAAAAATAAACCCGGCCTAAACAAAAATTGGGGTTTTTTGGGGTTAAAAAAAAGCGTTTCCTCCGAAGGTTTTGAGACGAGGCGGCCGGGGACAGGGGAGAGGTGGGACCTGGGGGTCCACGGAGCGGGAATGGACAGGGGATCCCGAAAAATCCCAAATAACGGAGCAAAACCCCTCGGCCGCCGGGGAATCGTGGAAGGGTTGGGGTTGGAAGGATCTAAAAGCTCCCCCAGGGACAATTTCTGCTGTCCCGGGTTGGGTCAAACGCGGCTCTGGGCAATTCCAGGAGGTGGAATTGAAAAATCAGGGATTGGGGGAAAAAATCTGCCTCGTTTTCCATGAAAACTCCATGAAAACTCCATGAAAACTCCATGAAAAGCCAATGGAAACTCCATGAAAACCCCGTGAAAATTCCATGAAAATTCCATGAAAACTCCATGAAAACTCCACGAAAACTCCATGAAAACTCCAGGAAAATTCCATGAAAACCTCATGAAAACTCAGTGAAAACTCCACGAAAAACTCCACGAAAACCCAATGAAAACCCCATGAAAATTCCATGAAAACCCTGTGAAAACCCCATGGAAACCCCACGAAACCCCCATGAAAACTCCATGAAAACCCAATGGAAATTTCATGAAAACCCCGTGAAAATTCCATGAAAATTCCATGAAAACTCCATGAAAACCCAATGAAAACTCCATGAAAACCCAATGAAAATTCCATGAAAATGCCATGAAAACTCCACGAAAACTCCATGAAAACTCCAGGAAAATTCCATGAAAACCTCATGAAAACTCAGTGAAAACTCCACGAAAAACTCCACGAAAACCCAATGAAAACCCCATGAAAATTCCATGAAAACCCTGTGAAAACCCCATGGAAACCCCACGAAACCCCCATGAAAACTCCATGAAAACCCAATGGAAATTTCATGAAAACCCCGTGAAAATTCCATGAAAATTCCATGAAAACTCCATGAAAACCCAATGAAAACTCCATGAAAACCCAATGAAAATTCCATGAAAATGCCATGAAAACCTCATGAAAACTCCACGAAAACCCCAGGAAACCCCCATGAAAACTCCATGAAAACCCAATCAAAATTCCATGAAAATGCCATGAAAACTCCATGAAAACTCCATGGAAACCCCATGAAACCCCCATGAAAACTCCATGAAAACCCCAGGAAACCCCCATGAAAACTCCATGAAAACTCCATGAAAACCCCATGAAAATTCCATGAAAATGCCATGAAAACTCCATGAAAACGCCAAGAAAATCCCATGAAAACCTCATGAAAACCCCTTGAAAATTCCAGGAAAACCCAGTGAAAACCCCATGGAGACCCCACGAAACCCCCATGAAAACTCCATGAAAACCCAACGAAAATTCCATGAAAATTCCATGAAAATTCCATGAAAACCTCATGAAAACCCGACGAAAACTCCATGAAAATTCCATGAACACCCCATGAAAACCCCACGGAAATCCCACGAAACCCCCATGAAAACTCCATGGAAACCCTTTAACGAATCCATCCCAGATTTATCCCGGATTTTGGGTGCCCGGAGAAGCCGTGGCCGCCTCGTCCTTGGGATCATCCAATTCCACCTCATCCTTTGGGATCATCCAATTCCAGCCCTTGGAACATCTCGGTTTTAGGGGAATCCCTGCTCGGGGCCGGGGTGGAACCGGATGAGCTTTAAGGCCCCTTCCCACCCCGGCCCATTCCATGATTTTGGGACAAAAAGCAGAATTCCCGGCAAGATTAAACCCTGGAAGATCCTCGGGATCGGCAGCCGGATCTGATAAAAAAATTGTCCCATCCCAAAAAATTGTCCATCCTGAAAAAACCTCCATTCGAAGACATCCTCTATCCTAAAAAATTCCTCCATCCCAAAAAATCCTCCATCCTAAAAAACTCTCCATCCCAAAAAGTCCTCCATCCTAAAAAACTCTCCATCCCAAAAAATTCTCCATCCCAAAAAGTCCTCCATCCTAAAAAAATTCCTCCATCCTAAAAAATCCTCCATCCTAAAAAACCGTCCATTTGAAAAAGTCCTCCATCCTAAAAAAATTCCTCCATCCCAAAAAGTCCTCTATCCTAAAAAACTGGATCTGATAAGGGCTGGATCTCATGATAAACCCGGCCTTGCTTAGTCCCCAAACCCGGCCTAGCCCGGCTCTTCCCGCTCTCCTGCCTCGCCGGGAAACCCTCCGGGATTCCTCGGGAATATTTGGGAAGAGCTCCGTGACCCCGATCCCTTCCCGCTCCCTTCCTCCGCTGTTTTCCAGCTCGGGAGAATTCGGGATGCTGCAGGTGAGGAACTCGGGGGGATTTGGGACGGTCCCAAAAACCCCGTAAATGGTCTTGAACGTCCTTTCCAACCCCAAAAATTCCACGAAACCCAACGGAAATCCCGCGACTCCGACAGCTCGACGTCGTCTCAGCTGATCCCAGTTTTCCCCCCGTCTCCAAAAATTCCCGAGGAAATGGGAAAACGCCTTTTGAGGAGAAATCACCTTTTTTTGGGGGGGGGGAGGATTGAGACCTTTAAACCCAAAAAATCTGGGATAACCCCATTCCGCACTCACCACCCGGGCGGCTCTTTCCTGGGATTCGCATTTCCGGCAGAACCAGGGGCCGGTGGGAACCTGGACAATTCCATAGCAAGCTGGGAAAAAAGGCAAAAAAAACCGGGATTAGACCGTTTTTAAATCGATTTTGGGGGGTTTTTTTTGATTTCTCAGGGATTTATCAACGTTTGGAGCAGCCTGGAAAATTCCCTGCTCATGGAGGAGCTGGATGAGCTTTAAGGTTCCTTCTAATCCCGAGGAATAAACAGGGAGAAAAACGGGGAAAAAACAGGGAAAACAGGGAAAAAATCAGGAAATGAACAGGGGAAACAACAGGGAAAACCAGGAAATAAACAGGGAAAAAAACAGGGGAAAAACAGGAAATAAACAGGGAAAAAAACAGGGAAAAAACAGGAAATAAACAGAGAAAAAAACAGGGGAAAAACAGGAAATAAACAGGAAAAAAAACAGGGAAAAAACAGGAAATAAACAGGGAAAAAAACAGGGGAAAACCAGGAAAAACAGGGAAAAAACCAGGGGAAAAACAGGAAATAAACATGGAAAAAAAACAGGGAAAAAACAGGAAATGAACAGGGAAAAAAACAGGGGAAAAACAGGAAATAAACAGGGAAAAAAAAACAGGGAAAAAACAGGAAATGAACAGGGAAAACAACAGGGAAACAGGAAATAAACAGGGAAAAAAACAGGGAAAAAGCAGGAAATGAACAGGGAAAAAAAACCAGGGGAAAACCAGGAAATGAACAGGGAAAACAACAGGGAAAAAAGCAGGAAATGAACAGGGAAAAAAAACCAGGGAAAAAGCAGGAAATAAACAGGGAAAAAAACAGGGAAAAAACAGGAAATAAACAGGGAAAAAAAACAGGGGAAAACCAGGAAAAACGGGAAAAAACGGGAAATAAGGAGAAAAACAGGGAAAAACCAGGAAAAACAGGAAAAAACCAGGAAAAATGGGAAAAAAATGGGAAATAAACAAGGAGAAAAACAGGGGAAAACCAGGAAAAACAGTGAAAAAACAGGAAAACAGGGAAAAAACCAGGAAAAATGGGAAAAACCCAGGAAAAATGGGAAAACCCAGGAAATAAACGGGAAGCAGGGAAACACGAACTCCCTGGAAGCCGCCGGGTCCATCTTTAGCCCTGGGCTGAGGGCCAAGAACGAGCGCTCAGCTGGAGCCAGCGGGAAAACAGGGAGGAAAACAAGGGAGAAAAACATGGAATGTGAGCGGAAAATACAATTTGGGAACGTCCTTAACCCTTTATTGGAGCCCTTGTTCCTGTCAGATGGTTCCGTGAATATCTTGGATTTTTTTCCTGGAAAAATTGTGCTCCAAAGGGGGAAAACCCCCAAAAACAAAGGGGAAAAATGCAGAATATGAACAGAAAATACAATTTATGAATGTCCTTAACCCTTTATTGGAGCCCTCATTCCCTGTCAGATGGTTCCGTGAATATCTTGGATTTTTTCCCTGGAAAAATTGTGCTCCAAAGGGGGAAAAAACCCAAAAAAACAAGGAAAAAGTGCAGAAAATGAGCAGAAAATACAATTTAGGAATGTCCTTAACTCTGTTCTTCAAGCCCTCATTCCCCGTCAGATGGTTCCGTGAATATCTTGGATTTTTTTCCTGGAAAAATTGTGCTCCAAAGGGGGAAAAAACTCCAAAAAAACAAGGAAAAGTGCAGAAAATGAGCAGAAAATACGATTTAGGAACGTCCTTAACCCTTTATTTGGGCCCTCGTTCCTGTCAGATGGTTCCGTGAATATCTTGGATTTTTTTTACTGGAAAAATTGTGCTCCAAAGGGGGAAAAAACTCCAAAAACAAAGGGAAAAAATGTGGAATATGAACAGAAAATACAATTTGGGAATGTCCTTAACCCTTTATTGGAGCCCTCGTTCCTGTCAGATGGTTCCGTGAATATCTTGGATTTTTTTCCTGGAAAAATTGTGCTCCAAAGGGGGAAAACCCCCAAAAACAAAGGGAAAAAATGCGGAATATGAGCGGAAAATACAATTTGGGAACGTCCTTAACCCTTTATTGGAGCCCTCATTCCCTGTCAGATGGTTCCGTGAATATCTTGGATTTTTTTCCTGGAAAAATTGTGCTCCAAGGAGGAAAAAAAACCCAAAAAACAAGAAAAAAGTGCAGAAAATGAGCAGAAAATACGATTTAGGAATGTCCTTAACTCTGTTCTTCAAGCCCTCATTCCCTGTCAGATGGTTCCGTGAATATCTTGGATTTTTTTCCTGGAAAAATTGTGCTCCAAAGGGGGAAAAAACTCCAAAAAAACAAGGAAAAAGTGCAGAAAATGAGCAGAAAATACGATTTAGGAACGTCCTTAACCCTTTATTTGGGCCCTCGTTCCTGTCAGATGGTTCCGTGAATATCTTGGATTTTTTTACTGGAAAAATTGTGCTCCAAAGGGGGAAAAAACCCAAAAACAAAGGGGAAAAATGCAGAATATGAACAGAAAATACAATTTATGAATGTCCTTAACCCTTTATTGGAGCCCTCATTCCCTGTCAGATGGTTCCGTGAATATCTTGGATTTTTTCCCTGGAAAAATTGTGCTCCAAAGGGGGAAAAAACTCCAAAAAAACAAGGAAAAAGTGCAGAAAATGAGCAGAAAATACAATTTAGGAATGTCCTTAACTCTGTTCTTCAAGCCCTCATTCCCCGTCAGATGGTTCCGTGAATATCTTGGATTTTTTTCCTGGAAAAATTGTGCTCCAAAGGGGGAAAAAACTCCAAAAAAACAAGGAAAAAGTGCAGAAAATGAGCAGAAAATACGATTTAGGAACGTCCTTAACCCTTTATTTGGGCCCTCGTTCCTGTCAGATGGTTCCGTGAATATCTTGGATTTTTTTACTGGAAAAATTGTGCTCCAAAGGGGGAAAAACCCCAAAAACAAAGGGAAAAAATGCGGAATATGAGCGGAAAATACAATTTGGGAACGTCCTTAACCCTTTATTGGAGCCCTCATTCCCTGTCAGATGGTTCCGTGAATATCTTGGATTTTTTTACTGAAAAATTGTGCTCCAAAGGGGGAAAACCCCCAAAAACCAAGGAAAAAGTGCAGAAAATGAGCAGAAAATATGATTTAGGAATGTCCTTAACCCTTTATTTGAACCCTCGTTCCTCTCAGATGGTTCCGTGAATATCTTGGATTTTTTTACTGGAAAAATTGTGCTCCAAAGGGGGAAAAAAACCCAAAACCCAAGAAAAAAGTGCAGAAAATGAGCAGAAAATACAATTTATGAATGTTCTGAACCCTTTATTGGAGCCCTCATTCCCCGTCAGATGGTTCCGTGAATATCTTGGATTTTTTTCCTGGAAAAATTGTGCTCCAAAGGGGGAAAAAACTCCAAAAAAACAAGGAAAAAGTGCAGAAAATGAGCAGAAAATACAATTTAGGAATGTCCTTAACCCTTTATTTGAGCCCTCATTTCCCGTCAGATGGTTCCGTGAATATCTTGGATTTTTTTACTGGAAAATTGTGCTCCAAAGAGGAAAAAAAACCCCCAAAACCCAAGAAAAAAGCACAGAAAATGAGCAGAAAACACAATTTATGAATGTCCTTAACCCCTGATTTGAGCCCTCGTTTCCCACCAGATGGTTTTTTCAACGTCTTGGATTTTTTTACTGGAAAAATTGTGCTCCAAAGGGGGGAAAAAAAACCCAGAAAAACCAAGAAAAAAAAGTCAAATACGAGCAGAAAATACAATTTATGACGTCCTTAACCCTTTGCTGGAGCCTCCATTTCCCACCCAGCGGTTTCGTTGCCATTTTGGGGTTTTTTTCTTTAAGAATCAGCCCTAAAACGCAGCCACAATTTTTTTTTTTTAAGTGCCCACAGCCCTCCCTCGAGCTGCACGATCACTCCCGAGGTAACTCCGGGGTTTTTTGGGGATCCGGGCAACCCCAAACCCCTGTGGGATCGCCTGGGATGAGCCCCGAGGGTTCCTTTGCGGGAGTTTGCGCTGTTTCCACAAATAAAAACCTCCCCCAAACCCACAGGGGCCGGGCCGGGCTCCAAAAGGGGCGTGAGGAGCACCCGGCGCCGGCCGGGGAATCACCACATCCTGGAGGGCTCCGGAAAAAACCCCAAACACACTCCCGGGCTTCCCACACGCGCAAACCGAGCCCCGGACGAGTCCCGGAGACTGTTCCTGACCCTCTGGAACCGTTCCTGCACCTCTGGAACTGTTCCTGACCCTCTGGAACCGTTCCTGCCCCTCTGGAACCGTTCCTGCACCTCTGGAACCCTTTCTGCACCTCTGGAACCGTTCCTGCACCTCTGGAACTGTTCCTGCCCCTCTGGAACTGTTCCTGACCCTCTGGAACTGTTCCCACACCTCTGGAACCCTTCCTGCACCTCTGGAACTCTTCCTGACCCTCTGGAACTCTTCCTGCCCCTCTGGAACTGTTCCTGGCCCCCTGAAACTCTTCCTGACCCTTATAAAATATTCCTGACCCTTAGAAACTCTTCCTGACCCCCTGAAACTGTTCTCGAAAATCGGGAACTGTTCCTGACCCTTAGAAACTCTTCCCGCACTTCTCAAACTGCTCCTGACCCTCTGGAACTGCTCCTGCCCCTCCTGGAACTCTTCTTGACCCTCAGAAACTGTTCCTGACCCTTTGGAACTCTTCCTGCCCCTCTGGGATTGTTCCCACCACTCTGGAACCGTTCCTGTCCCTCTGAACCTGTTCCTGCACCTCTGGATCTCTTCTTGACCCTCTGGAACCGTTTCTGACCCTCTGGAACTGTTCCTGCCCCTCTGGAACCATTTCTGACCCCCTGGAACTGTTCCTGTCCCTCTGGAACTCTTCTTGACCCTTAGAAACTGTCCCCGACCCTTTGGAACTGTTCCTGCCCCTCTGGAATTGTTCTTGAATATTCGAAAATGTTCCTGGTCCTCTGAAACTCTTCCTGCCCCCCTGAAATTGTTCTCGCGTCTCTGGAACTGCTCCGGACCCTCTGGAACCGTCCCTGCCCCTCTGGAACTCTTCCTGACCCTCTGGAACCGTTCCCACCACTCCAGAACTGTTCCTGCACCTCCGGATCTCTTCCTGACCCTCTGGAACCGTTTCTGACCCTCTGGAACTGTTCCTGCCCCTCTGGAACTCTTCTTGACCCTTAGAAACTGTTCCCGACCCTTTGGAACTGCTCCTGCCCCTCCGGGACTGTTCCTGCCGCCACGCGAAACCGTCCATATCAATTTTGGGAGCGGGCAGAACGACGCCAAAAGCCTCGATCTCCCTCCAAAAACTAAAAACAGGGAGGGATGGATGAAACGTCCTCTGGGATGGGGTTTGGTGAGCGACGGGAAGAACGGAAGAGCAGCGAAATTAAAATAGAAAGAAGTTGGTTTTTTTTAACAGAGAGACCCCGGTCCTGCGGGGTCACTCGGGGGCACCCCGAGGGCTGGAACCGAGAGGGATTTTGGCTTCCCGGAGAAGCTGTGGCTGCTCCATCCCTGGAATTGTGCCAGGCCAGGCTTGGAGCACCCTGGGACAGTGGGAGGTGGGAATGGGTGGGATTTGAGGTCCCTTCCCACCCAAACCATTCCCTGACCCCACAAGAGCTGACCCCAAACACCTCGGGGCGGGAGAACCCCCCGAGAGCGTCACGGCCCCGTTTGGGCCCCCTCGGTCAGCGGCTGCGGCTGCCGAGCACGGACACCCCAAAAGCACGGACACCCCAAAAGCACGGACAGCAAAAGGAGCCCAAGGTCCGGCCCCGATCCCTGCGCCCGACAGCGGCCACGGACAGGGCTGGACACACGGACAGGGACGGACACGGGGACAGAGCCAGACACATGGACAGGGCTGGACACACGGTCATGGACAGGGCTGGACACACAGACAGGGCTGGACACATGGTCACGGACAGGGCTGGACACACGGACAGAGCTGGACATGGACAGGGCTGGACACATGGACAGGGCCGGACACATGGACAGGGCTGGACACACGGACAGAGCTGGACATGGACAGGGCTGGACACACGGACAGGGACGGAGCTGGACACACGGAGAGAGGTGGACACAGGGACAAGGCTGGAGCTGGACACATGGACAGGGCTGGACACACGGACAGAGCCGGACACAGGGACAAGGACAGGGGTGGACACACGGACAGGGCTGGACACAGGGACAAGGACAAGGGCAGGGACAGGGACAGAGCCAGAGTTGGATCACGCACAGGGACAGAGCCGGACACACGGACAGAGGTGGACACATGGACAGAGGTGGACACACGGACAGAGGTGGACACGCATCCAGGACAGAGCCAGACCCACGGACAGAGCTGGGCACAGGCACAGAGCCGGACCCATGGACAGTGACAGAGCCGGACACACGGACAGGGACAGAGCCAGACTCACGGACAGAGGTGGACACAGGGACAGAGCTGGACCCACGGACAGTGACAGAGCTGGACACATGGACAGAGGTGGACACACGGACAGGGACAGAGCCGGACACATGGACAGTGACAGAGCTGGACACAGGGACAGAGGTGGACCCATGGACAGTGACAGAGCTGGACACACGGACAGGGACAGAGCCAGACTCACGGACAGAGGTGGACACACAGACAGAGCTGGACACACGGACAGAAGTGGACACAGGGACAGGGCCGGAGGTGGACACACGGACAGAGGTGGACACAGGGACAGGGCCGGAGGTGGACACAGGGACAGGGACAGAGCCGGACACATGGACAGGGACAGAGCCGGACTCACGGACAGAGGTGGACACAGGGACAGAGCTGGACACACAGACAGAGGTGGACTCATGGCAGTGACAGAGCTGGACACATGGACAGAGGTGGACACAGGGACAGGGCCGGAGGTGGACACATGGACAGGGACAGAGTTGGACACACATCCAAGACAGAGCCAGACCCACGGACAGAGCTGGGCACAGGCACAGAGCTGGACCCACGGACAGTGACAGAGCTGGACACACGGACAGGGACAGAGCTGGACACATGGACAGGGATGGAGCTGGACACACGGACAGAGGTGGACACATGGACAAGGCCGGAGCTGGACACACGGACAGAGCTGGACACACGGACAGGGACGGAGCCGGACTCACGGACAGAGGTGGACACAGGGACAGGGCCGGAGGTGGACACACCGACAGAGGTGGACACACGGACAGGGACAGAGTTGGACACACGGACAGGGACAGAGCCGGACACACGGACAAGGCCGGGGCCGGACCCACGGGCAGCCGGAGCCAGGAGCGAGCACGGGGAACGGACGGAGAGGAGCAGGAAGAGGCCGGAGATGCGCCGGGAGATGGGTGGGATAACAACGGCCGGGAAAACAGAGCGGCCCGGGGAGCCCGGAACCCTCCGCGTTACCGCGGGCAAACCGAGCCGCGATCGCCGCCTCTCCGCCGCCGCGGAACGGCCGCCAAGACCCATTTTAACGCGGATTTTATTTGTTCACGGAGCCGAGGACAAACTTTCCGGGCCCGCTACCGTGTGCGAGGGGCGGGCTCGAGTCATTTAAAATGCAAATCGCCCGTGTCGCCGGGAGCAGCGGGAGGAGGAGGAGAGGAGAAGGAGGAGAGGAGGAGGAGGAGGGCTGCCTTCCTCCCTCCCTCCCCTCGCAGGAGGCAGCTCCGGGCCCCGCCGCCCCCTCCGGGGCTTCCCCGCGGCCCCACCGACACCCCCGGCCCGCGGTGGGGGCGGCAGCGGCTCTGCCCTCCCCCGTTCCCTCCCCGCTAAACCGGGGGGGCACCGGAGAAACCACCCCGCTCCCGACCCCCGGGGGGAAGCTCCGCTGCTGCCCAGCCCCCGCCGTGTCCCCCCCCCCCGG
Source organism: Lycocorax pyrrhopterus obiensis (assembly GCA_014706295.1). Lineage (NCBI taxonomy): Eukaryota > Metazoa > Chordata > Aves > Passeriformes > Paradisaeidae > Lycocorax > Lycocorax pyrrhopterus. The sequence goes on from JACSVZ010000027.1 coordinate 179,442, forward strand.
CAATCCCCGGCCTCGCCAGCCCCGGTGGCGACACCGTTATTCGGAACAATAGCGCTAAAACAAAGCGGGGCCCCCCCCGCCGCCGCCCCCATCCTCACCCCGCCCCATCCCGGGGGGCCCGGCGGGGGTTTCGGGGGGCTCGGGGAGGGGCTCGGGGTGGGGGGGGGGGGTGCGGGGGTGGTGGTGGTGGGGGGGGTGCGTTTCGGGTGCCCGTGGCGAGCTCACCTTGGTGCACGGCCACATTGCAGCCGTGGCCGTCGCAGTAGACGAGCGGGTTCTCCGCCCAGCCGCGCTCGTCGGAACACACACAGCAGCCTCCCACCATCTCCTTCATACTTCCATGAGGGTTTCCTGCCCCCCCCGCCGCCCGCCTCCCTCTGCTCCTCCTCCTCCTCCTCTCCTCCTCCTCCTCCTCCTCCTCCTCCTCCTCCGCGCTGCGCCCTCCCCGCCTCTCCCGGCGTGTCCGAGCCCCGCGGCCGGGCGGGGCCGGGGACAGCGAGGGGACCGCGGGGACACAGCTCGGGGGGGGGGCTGCGCGGCGCTGAGGGCACCGGGGGACAGCGCGGGGACGGCGGGGGGGTGGCGGATGTGGCCCCGCGGCCCCGAGCACACCCAGGTCCCCCCCCGCTCCCGTCTCTGCCCGTCCCCGTCCCGTCCCCCCCCCGTTTGTCCCCGTGTCCCCCCCCCCCCCCGGTACAATCATGGCGGCGCCGCCCGCACGCTCCGGTAAAATTTGCGGTTCACGGATCGCGGCCCGGCCGGGGCGGGCGCGTTTGTGTGCGGGTGACATTTGATTTATTTTTTTTGGGGGTGGGTTTAACCCTTTCCACGAGGATTTTGGGGGTTTTTTTTGTTTTGTTTTGTTTCTTCCAGCCCTCTCCGGCCTCCTCTGCCCGGCTGGGAGAGCGGGGACACGGAGCGCGCTCGGCGGGGATGAGCCGGGAGCGCTCCGCAAATCCCATTTATCCCGCAATTCCCGGCCGGCGGATCCCGGCTCCGGCAGCGCCACCGGCTGTCCCGCCGCCGAGACTCCTCTGGAAAAAGGGTTTTTAACCCCTTGGCACCTGCTTGGTTGTCTGGGAAGGAGGAAAGGTGTTCCCCTCCCCCCCCCGCCCTTGGAGGTTTGTGCGCGGCAGGATGGGTGTGGAAATCAGCTGGAAAACAGGGAAAGGATCCCGAAATATCGGGAATGTTTATTTATGGGATCGCGCCCGCAGGAAACCGGTGAAGAGGAATTATCCTGAAATATTGGGAATGTTTATTTATGGGATCGCGCCTGCAGGAAAGGATCGAAGAGGAATTATATTGAAATATCAGGAATGTTTATTTATGGGATTGAACCTGCAGGAAAGGATCGAAGAGAAATTGTATTGAAATATTGGGAATATTTATTTATGGGATTGAACCTGCAGGAAAGGATCGAAGAGGAATTATATTGAAATATCAGGAATGTTTATTTATGGGATTGAGCCTGCAGGAAAGGAGTGAAGAGGAATTATCCTGAAATATCGGGAATGTTTATTTATGGGATTGAACCTGCAGGAAAGGATCGAAGAGAAATTGTATTGAAATATTGGGAATGTTTATTTATGGGATTGAACCTGCAGGAAAGGATCGAAGAGAAATTGTATTGAAATATTGGGAATATTTATTTATGGGATTACACCTGCAGGAAAGGAGTGAAGAGGAATTATCCTGAAATACAGGGAATATTTCTGGTCGGGATTGCGCCTGCAGATCCCAAAATCTGCGTCACGAGGCCTTTGGGATATCCTGGGAAGCTCCCCGGGAAAACCCAATCACGCAGCGCGGGAACGATCAAATCGCAGAGAAGAGGCCCAAAAAGTGCACGCTCCACATTCCTGCGGCTCGGGCTGTCCCTGGAATCTTCTGGAATGGGGACGTGGAGCAGCTGCCGGGGCCCCGTGGGAAAAGGGAAGCACCCGACGCCAGACCGGGCGCGGGAACAGCGGGAAATGTCACAAATGGACCTTTTTGGGCTGTTTTTGCAGGGAATGTTTCTGTATGGGATTGTGCCCGCAGGAAACCAGCGAAGGGAAAGGATCCCGAAGAACTGAGAATATTTTTATTATTATTATTATTATTATTATCATTATCATTATCATTATCATTTTTGTTATTATTATTATTTTAAATTATATTTGTTATATTTATTATATTTATTCTTCTTATATTTCTTCTTCTTCTTCTTCTTCTTCTTCTTCTACTTCTCAGTATTATTATTATTATTATCGTCATCATTATCATTACCATTATTTTTATTATTATTATTTTAAATTATATTTGTTATATTTATTATATTTCTTCTTCTTATATTTCTTCTTCTTCGTATTATTATTATTATTATTATCATCATTATCATTATCATTATTATTTTTATTATTATTATTTTAAATTATATTTGTTATATTTATTATATTTATTATTCTTATGTTTCTTCTTCTTTTTCTTCTTCTTCTTCTTCTTCTTCTTCTTCGTCTTCTTCTTCGTCTTCTTCTTCGTATTATTATTATTATTATTATTATTATTATTATTATTATTACTATTATTACTATTTTATCCCCACCCCGAACACTCAAATCCCAAATCGGCCACGGTTCCTGTGGATTTTTGGGGTTTTTTCCCTTTCAGCACCACTCTGAGGACACTTCCAGCTCCGGATATTCCACAATTTCATTACTTACAGCAACTTAAACAACCCCAAACCCATTTCCAGCATCCCTGAGCCTCCTCTTCCTCAGTTTCCCTCCCCCCGGGGAACCTTTGGAATCTCGGCCTGTGCCGTCCTGGGATTTCTTTTAACCCCAACCCCTCCCTGAGCGCCCAAAAATCCCAATTTTAGGGCCCTTTTTGAGCGGCCCTGGCCAAGCGTTACATCCCGGGGCCGGCACATCCCGGGGGCCGCCCTTTTCCCTTTATCCCAATCCTTTAAAACCCTCGGAAGGGGCGGGAATTCACTCAGCCTTAACTCACTTTTCTGGGAGCTTTTCCCCTTCGTTTTCCCCCTCTTTTTCTCCCCTGCCTTTTATCTTTTGGTTTTTTTTTTATTTTTAGAAAAAAGGGAATTCTGGTTGCCTTTGTCAGCTGAGGATGATCCCGGAGGTTTGGGATTGTCCCGGGATAAAGTGCGGGATATCCGCCCATCCCCGGCCCGCGGAACCCCTTGGACTTGAACCTCGGAGGGATTAAATTCCCGATTCCATCGCTGATCCCTGCGGGAAGGGGAGGGAAAAGAGCTCGGAGGCTTCCCGGGAAAAAATCTGGGATGTGGGAGAAGTTTGATTTATGGTTCGGGTTATTTTTTTTTGCTTTTTAAAAATTTGCTTTATTTTTTTTTTTATTTTTATTTGTTTGTGGGCGGAACTATTTTAAGGAATTGTCGGAATTGCTCTTTTTTTTTTTTTTCCCCCCCGAAATTCCCACTTTTTCGTGGCCCCACCCGTATTTATGGCACTTCCCACCCCGTTTCCCTCCCACTGGGATCACAGCGATCCCCCCACGGGCCGTGGATTTTACGGGGTTTCGCCGTTTATTCCCTTTTTCCTGAAAAAAAAAAAAAGCCCTTTTGAGGAAGGAACCGCTCCAATCCCGCAAAACCCAACGGGAGAGGTGTGAAAATCCCATAAATTTGGCTCTGGAAGCAGCTTCAAGGGGTGAATCGGGATAATTCCCCTCGGGAATGCCTGAGGAGTGGTTGTTTATTGGAATTTTGGGGAGGCTGGGATGAGGTTTCCCAGTTTCTTTCCGGGATCTGGATTCGGGTTCCACGGAAACCACAACGAGCTTGGAGCCGCTCCCATCTCGGCATTCCCGGAGCAGGAATTTCAGGGAGATTCCAGCTCTCCCGGGGGGGGTTTTTTCCACGGCAGAGCTTTGGATATTCCATAAATCCAGGCCCCGATTCCCGAGGCGGGAATGGGGATGGATAATCGGAACCAGATTTGTTTTTAATGGGATTTAGGCACCTGTTTCCCTTCGCCCCTCGGGATTTTTCCCTCGCATTCCTGCATTTTTAACACCTTTGAAAAAAAAAATCCTCGGCAGCGATTGAAGTCCAGCAGTTGCTGTGGGTTAATTCATTAATTTAATTAATTAAATTAATTATTTAATTAGTTTAATTAACGCCCCGCTCTGATGACTTTGGGGGAGTTCGGGGCGCTGCATCAGCCGCGCCCAAAATTTGGGTTCGGTTGGCGGCTCCTCGCTCGGGAAATTCCTCAGGGATGGAAAACCTGAGGGAAGAAGCTGCAGGGATCAGCTCTGCCAGGCTGAAACTCTCTTCCCAAGGCTGGGAATATTCCCAAAGTTGGGAATATCCCGGGCTGGGCACGGGGAGGGGAAGGAAAGGGGAAGGCGCCGTTCCTCACCCGGCACTGGGCCGAATGCCCTTCCCTTCATCCCAAATTTCCTGCGGATGCAGGGATGGAATGGCTTTTCCAGCTGCTTCCCGGCCTGCCATGGAATCCATGGAGCTGAAGGGATCCACGGGGCTGCACTCAGGGGGTGGCAGCTGTCGTCCCAAGCCCTCCCGATTCCCAGGATTTCTGCCCAAAATCAGGGAGTGCCGGCGGCTGAAGGCTCCGGGGCGCTCCTGGGAGCCCTGGGGAGGATGGGGTTGTTTGGTGGCAGAAGTGCCCGGTGTCCAGGGACCGGTGTCCGGTGTCCAGTGCCCGGTGTCCAGTGCCCGGTGTCCAGTGCCCAGTGCCCAGTGCCCGGTGTCCAGTGTCCGGTGCCCGGTGTCCAGTGCTCAGTGTCCAGTGCTCAGTGTCCCGTGCCCGGTGTCCAGTGTCCAGTGCCGGGTGTCCAGTGCCCGGTGTCCAGTGCCCAGTGCCCCATGCCCAGTGCTCAGTGCCTGGTGTCCAGTGCCCAGTGCCCAGTGCCCAGTGCCCCATGCTCAGTGCCCAGTGTCCAGTGCTCAGAGTCTGATGCCCAGTGCCCACTGCCCACTCCCCAGTGCCTGCTGCCCACTGCCCTGTGCCCGGTGCCTTGTGCCCCCTGCCCGCTGCCTGCTGCCCATTGCCCACTGCCCCCTGCCCTGTGCCCGCTGCCCACTCCCGGTGCCCGGCTGCCCGCTGCCCGCTGCCTGCTGCCCACTCCCCGGTGCCCACTGACCACTGACCATTGCCCTGTGCCCGGTGCCCACTGCCCAATGCCCACTCCCTGCTGCCCACTCCCCGCTGCCCGCTGCCCACTGCCCACTGACCACTGCCCTGTGCCCAGTGCCCTGCGCCCACTGCCCAATGCCTTGTGCCCCCTGCCCGCTGCCCACTGCCCTGTGCCCCCTGCCCACTGACCACTGCCCATTGACCACTGCCGTGTGCCTGGTGCCCTGTGCCCGGTGCCCACTGCCCAATGCCCGCTGCCCGCTGCCTGCTGCCCACTCCCCGGTGCCCACTGACCACTGACCACTGCCCTGTGCCCGGTGCCCACTGCCCAATGCCCACTCCCCGCTGCCCTGTGCCCACTGCCCACTCCCCGGTGCCCGGTGCCCGCTGCCCGGTGCCCGCTGCCCACTCCTCGCTGCCCACTCCCCGGTGCCCTGTGCCCTGTGCTCGGTGCCCAATCCTCGCTGCCCACTCCCCGGTGCCCGCTGCCCACTCCTCGCTGCCCACTCCGGTGCCCGGTGCCCGCTGCCCGGTGCCCACTCCCCGGTGCCCCGTGCCCCGTGGTCGGAGTGCCGGGCGGGGCCGGCAGCCGCGGGGCTGAGCGAGCCCCGGCAGCCCCGGCAGGAAGCGATCGGCGGCGCCTCGGGCTCGGAGCAGCGCTGAGGGCCGGGCCCACATCCGGGTGGGGCTGCGGGGGCGCAGGAAACGCGGGGGGAGCGCGGGGAGAGCGCGGAGAGAGGAGCGGGGACAGGGGGAGAGAGGGGAGAGAGAGGAGAGAGGAGAGAGAGGGGAGAAGGGAGAGAGGGGACAGAGGGAACAGAGGGGAGAGAGGGGAGAGAGAGGAGAGAGGAGAGAGAGGGGACAGAGGGGAGAGAGGGGACAGAGGGGACAGAGGGGAGAGAGGGGAGAGAGGGGAGAGAGGAGAGAGAGGGGACAGCGGGGAGAGAGGGGAGAGGGGAGAGAGGGGAGAGAGGGGAGAGAGGGGACAGCGGGGAGACAGGGGAGAGAGGGGAGAGAGGAGCGGGGAGAGCGGGGAGAGAGGGGACAGCGGCAGGGCCTGAACCACCCCCGCCCCGGCCCTGCAGGCGGCACAGGGAGAACCTCCCAGGACACGTCTGGATCTGCATCAGTCCCTGCAGCCATCCCTGAATCCATTCCTTCATCGCTCCTTGCATCCCAGAATCCATCCCTGAATCCATCCATCCATCCATCCATCCATCCATCCATCCATCCACCCATGGATCCATCCATCCATCCATCCATGGATCCATCCATCCATCCATCTCTGAATCCATCCATCCATCCATCCATCCATCCATCCATCCATCCATCCATCCCTCAGCCATCCATCCATGGATCCATGGATCCATGGATCCATCCATCCATCCATCCATCCCTGAATCCATTCATGGATCCATCCATCCATCCATCCATGAATCCATCCATCCATCCATCTCTGAATCCATCCATCCATCCATCCATCTCTGAATCCATCCATCCATCCACCCCTCCATCCATCCATCCATCCCTGAATCCATCCATCCATCCATCCATCCATGGATCCATCCATCATCCATCCATCCATCCATCCATCCATCCATCATCCATCCATCCCTCCATCCATCCATCATCCATCCATCCGTCCATCCCTCCATCCATCCATCCATCCATCCATGGATCCATGGATCCATCCATCCCTGAATCCATCCATCCATCCATCCATCCCTGAATCCATCCATCCATCCATCCTATGGATGTCCAGGCTGGGAAAATCAGGATTCTCCACCCCAGAGCAGGGAAGGCTCCAGGGAGAGCTCAGAGCCCCTTCCAGGGCCTAAAGGGGCTCCAGGAGAGCTGGAGAGGGATTGGGGCAAGGGATGGAGGGACAGGACACAGGGAATGGCTTCCCAGAGGGCAGGGATAGATGGGATATTGGGAAGGAATTCCTGGCTGGGATGGAATTCCCAGAGCAGCTGTGGCTGCTCCATCCCTGGCAGTGTCCCAAGGCCGGGCTGGATGGGGCTTGGAGCCACCTGGGACAGTGGGAGGTGTCCCTGCCATGGCAGGGGTGGGAACGGATGGGATTTGAGGCCCCTTCCCACCCAAACCATTCCAGAATCCTTTGGTTCCTCAAATCCACAAAACCTGGAACACGCTCTGACCCCCCAAAGCCCCATGGGGCCGGCGGGGAGGGGACAGGAGGGGACAGGGGTGGGATCATCCCTCTGCTCCCGCCTCAGCGCGGGATGAGTTGGAATTTCACCCGCCCCCACGGCTCATCAGGAATTTTGGGGCTGGAACCTGTGATTTCATCACCGCTGAGCCACGGCTCGGCCCTCGGGAGAGAAGAAGTGGCCAAATTCTGACATTTTTGAGGTTTCCCCCCGAAATAACACGGAAAAATCACCAGCACCGCTCCCGTGCGGATCAGAACTAATTAATGAGTAATTAATGAGTAATTAACGAGTGACATCAATCAGCTCAGCCATGACTCACATCCGCCTGGAGACTGAAATATTTTTGCTTTTGAGAGCCCCAGGAAGGGGAAATGTTGACGAAACTGCCCAAAACCGGGGTGGATTTGGAGCAGGCACAAGGTTCGTCCCGGCTGGAACATTCCGAGGAATTCCACAGGTGTGAAACCCACCCGGGGCGCGCTAAAATCGGCCTTAATTACGCCTCGCATTAATCGAGCATTAATTTCTGAACTCAGGCAGCTCAGGGTGGGAGGCAGTTGCAGCTCCGCGAACCACGGCGGATTTTTGGGGTCATTTCCTAATATGGACAAACCCTCCCCGCTCTCTCTCTTTCCTCTTGGCTCGGTGACAGCGGCGCCACCAAAACAGCGACAAAAAACCCCAAACCGAAAACGACTTTCTGCAGCTCCAGCCGAGGCACCAAGGCTTGGGTTAAAGGGATTTTTGGGGCTTTTCCCCCTTTTCTGCCGAATCGTGGGGTTGTGGGTTTTCCCTGCAGGGATTCAGTCGCTCGTTCCCAACTCGCGGGTGCGTTCCCAGTTTTTTTTTTCCTGGAATTTTGCTGCCGGATTAAAGGAAATAAACTCCCAGCGGGGTGCGTGAAAAGTCACCCCCCAGCACCTGGAAAGCAGCGCCACATCCCTGAATCCCGGGAAATGAGGGATTCTCCCGGCCGCGTTTCCATTTTTATCGGGAATTAGGAGGAGAAAACCCCCCAGGGAATTCTGTTCCGGCCGCAGGGATGCTCAGAGCCGGGTCCGAGCGGATCCCCCGGGATCCGGGCACGCCGGGAAGCGCAGTGGGAAGGCAGCCGGGGACCTCTGCTGGGAGAAACCTAAAAATTCCTCTTTTTACCCCCAAAATCGCGGCCGGGCCGGCGCTGGGAGCCCTGAGGAGGGCGCCAGGAGCTCGGCTGTCCCTGCGGGTCCCGGGGGCACCGGGCGGGCATCCCCCGGTATCCTCCGGTCCCGGGGGCACCGGGACCGCATCCTCCGATTCCCGGGACACCGGGCGAGCGTCCTCCGGCATCCTCCGGGCCCCTCCGGTCCGCGGGGCACCGGGCAGGGAGCGGGGCCAGCCCAGGGCGGGCTCTGAACCGGGAAGGGGGCGAGGGGAGAGGGGAACGGCCGGGGGGAGCTGCAGGGGAAGGGAGAAACTTCCCGGAGCTGGGAATAACCGCGGGAGACGGAGCTGTTCCTGCAGCTCATCCCGTTGGGATCCTCATCCTGCAGAGCATCCCGGCAGGATTCCCGTTCTCCAGCTCATCCCAGTGGGATCCCAGTCCTGCAGCTCATCCCAATGGGATCCTGCAGTTCATCCCAGCAGGATTCCCATTCTCCAGTGTTTCCCAGCAGGATCCTGCTCCTGCAGCTCATCCCAATGTGATTCCCATCCTGTAGCTCATCCCATCAGGTTTCCCATCCTGCAGCTCATCCCAATGGGATCCTGCAGCTCATCCCAGCAGGATCCTCATCCTGCAGCTCACCCCAGTGGGATTCCCACCCTTCAGCTCATCCCAGTGGGATCCCGGACCTGCAGCTCATCCAGGATTCCCATTTTCCAGTGTATCCCAGCAGGATCCTGCTCCTGCAGCTCATTCCAGCAGAATCCTCATCCTGCAGCTCATCCAGTGGGATTCCCATCCTGCAGCTCATCCCAATGGGATCCTGCAGCTCATCCCAGCAGGATTCCCAGTCTCCAGTTCATCCCAGTGGGATCCCAGTCCTGTAGCTCATCCCGGCAGGATTCCCATTCTCCAGTGCATCCCAGTGGGACCCCAGTCCTGCAGCTCATCCAGGATTCCCATTTTCTAGTGTATCCCAGCAGGATCCTTCTCCTGCAGCTCATCCCGGCAGGATTCCCATCCTGCAGCTCATCCCAATGGGATCCTGCAGCTCGTCCCAGCACGATTCCAATTCTCCAGCACATCCCGGTGGGATTCCCACCCTTCAGCTCATCCCAGTGGGATCCCAGTCCTGCAGCTCATCCCGGCAGGATTCCCATTCTCCAGCTCATCCCAGTGGGATCCCGGTCCTGCAGCTCATCCAGGATTCCCATTTTCCAGTGCATCCCAGCAGGATCCCAGTCCTGCAGCTCATCCCAGTGTGATTCCCATCCTGCAGCTCATCCCAATGGGGTCCTGCAGCTCATCCCAATGGGATCCCAGTCCTGCAGCTCATCCAGGATTCCCATTCTCCAGCTCATCCCAGTGGGATCCTCATCCTGCAGCTCATCCTGGCAGGATTCCCATCCTGCAGCTCATCCCAATGGGATCTTGCAGCTCATCCCAGCAGGATTCCCATTCTCCAGCTCATCCCAATGGGATCCCGGTCCTGCAGCTCATCCAGGATTCCCATTCTCCAGTGTATCCTCCCAGGACCGAGCTGCTCCCACTGATCCTTCAATCCCACATTCCCACTCCCAAATTCCAGACCCCAAACTCCCTCAAATTCCGAATTCCCAGATCTCGGAGGTTTTGGGTTCCCCCTTTCCCCTCAGGAACCGACGGCCCTGGAAAAAGTAATTCCAGCCAACGGGATGTTGGGAATGGCATCAAATCAATATCAAATTACAAATCCAACGGCAGGGTTTGAGTTATTCCCTAAATTTTTTTCCCCCAAAAATCCATCTCTGGTGGGAACAGCTTGGAAATCATCCCAAATTTAGGATTTTCCTGCCTTTCCGTGAGAGTTTTCCATCGTAGTGGCCTGGACACTCCGGATGCAGCCGGGATGGATTTGGGATCCCATCCCGTGGGCTCAGAGGATCCCAAAATTCCTGCGGAACATCTCCAGAAGTTTGGGAGGGATCCTGAATGAATCCTGAATCGGGATTGAGGATTCCCGCTTCCCCGGGTGGGAGCTGCCCTTCCCGGAGGATTCCAGGGCTGGAAAACGGGAGGGAAAAGCGGGATTTGGGATGAACCGGCCTTGAGGGTGCAGGGGGTGGATCCTGCTGGGAGAGGGAGCAGATCCGGGAATGGGAATGGGGGGAAAAAGGGGGGAAAAGGGGGAAAATCGGGGGGAAAAGGGGTGGGAAGAGGGAATTGGGTGTGTAAAACTTGGGATGAAATGGGGATAAAAGGGGAATTTGGGGGGAAAAAGGGCCAGTTTGAGGGAAAAGGGTGGGAAGAGGGAATTGGGTGTGTAAAATTTGGGATGAGATGGGGATAAAAGGGGAAATTGGGGGGAAAAAGGGAGAAGTGGGGGGAAATCGGGGATAAAAGGGAAAATTGCGGGGGAAAGGCGGAAAAAAAGGGAAAATTGGGGTGAAATGGAGGGGGGAGAGGAACAATCTGAGGGAAAAGGGTGGGAAGAGGGAATCGAGAGGATAAAAATTGGGATGAAATGGGGAAAAGAGGAGAAATCGGGGGAGAAAAATGGGAAAAAGGGTCCCAGGGCCCTGCTCAGGCCGGGACTCCCCCACATTCCCTGGAATCCCCAAATCCATCCCGGGGGGAGCAGCTCTGGAGGGGAGGAATTCCCGAGGGTCCCCCCCAGCACTTCGGGGTCTCCCCTTTTCCGGAATTCCCTTTTCCCGAATTCCCGCCCGTCCCGGGGGATGGGTCTGGGTCCCGCGGGGCCTCGTTCGGGGAATTCCAGCTGCCAAAAGCAGGAATTCCGCCCGTGGAGCGGGGATTTATCGGGAACAGCTGAGGGATCCTCCGCGGGATTTGTGGGATGGGGGAGAAGCCATTCCCACCTTCCAGGAATTCTCTTTATTACAGAAAATCCCTCTTTTCCCCCCCCCCTTTTCCATCCTTTTTTCCCGCTTTTTTTTCATTTTTTTCCTTTTACCTCTTTTCCCTTTTCCCATCATTTTTCCCCTTTTCCCGTTTCTTCCCTTTTCCCTTTCCCATTATTTTCCCTTTTTAAATTTTCCCCATTTTTCCCATTTTTCCTTTTTTCATTTTTTCCTCTTTTTTTTCCCCCTTTTCCCCTTTTCTCCCTATTTTCCCCTCTTCATTATTTTCCCTTTCCTCTCTTTTTCCTTTTTTCCCTTTCCCCCTTTTTTCCCCCCTTTACCCTTTTCCCCCATTTTCCCCTTTTCCCCCATTTTCCCCTTTTTCCCCCATTTTTCCCTATTTTTCCCTTTCCCCCCATTTTCCCCTTTTCCCTCCATTTTTCCCTCTTCCCCCATTTTCCCCATTTTTCCCATTTTCCCCTTTTCCCCCCTTTACCCTTTTCCCCCCATTTTCCCCTTTTCATTATTTCCCCTTTCCTCCCTTTTTTCCTTTTCCCCTTTTCCCCTTTTTTCTTTCTCCCCCTTTTTATTTTTCCCCCTTTTCCCCATTTCTTCCCCTTTCCATTATTTCCCCCTTTTTTTTTCCTGTTTTCCCCCTTTTCATTTTTCCCAATTCTTCCCTTTTTTCTTTTCCTTTTTTTTATTCATTCCCTTTTCCCTCTCTCCTCTTTCTCCTCCAAGCCCTTTGCTCCCTTGATCCCATTCCCAATCCCATTCCCAATCCCGTTCCCGATCCTGTTCCCAATCCCATTCCTGATCCCGTTCCCGATCCCATTCCTGATCCCGTTCCCAATCCCATTCCCAATCCCATTCCCGATCCCATTCCCGATCCCGTTCCCGACCCCATTCCCGATCTCATTCCTGATCCCGTTCCCAATCCCATTCCCAATCCCGTTCCCAATCCCGTTCCCGATCCCATTCCCAATCCCGTTCCCAATCCCATTCCCGATCCCAATCCCATTCCCGATCCCATTCCCAATCCTGTTCCCAATCCCATTCCTGATCCCATTCCCAATCCCATTCCCAATCCCATTCCTGATCCCATTCCTGATCCCATTCCTGATCCCATTCCCGATCCCATTCCCAATCCCGTTCCTAATCCCATTCCCGATCCCATTCCCAATCCCATTCCAGATCCCGTTCCCAATCCCATTCCTGATCCCATTCCCAATCCCATTCCCAATCCCGTTCCCGATCCCATTCCCGATCCCATTCCCAATCCTGTTCCCGATCCCATTCCCAATCCCGTTCCCAATCCCATTCCCGATCCCATTCCCAATCCCATTCCCAATCCTGTTCCCGATCCCATTCCCAATCCCGTTCCCGATCCCATTCCTGATCCCATTCCCAATCCCATTCCCAATCCCATTCCCGATCCCATTCCTGATCCCGTTCCCAACCCCGTTCCCAACCCCATTCCCGTTCCCGATCCCGTTCCCAATCCCTCCCTGCCCCCATCCCCTCCCTCCCTTTTTCCCTCGGGATTTTCCCGAATTTATCCCTTTTTTCCCTCCCCCCCTTTTTTCCCTCATTCCCGGCTGGAATTCGGGGCGGGAATCCCGGGAATCTGCGGGTTCGGGGATCCCACAGGAATGGGGGTGGTTATTAAATTACCGCCTTTGAAAAGAATAATAATTAATCAATGGCGGTTAATGGTGATTAATGGTGAATAATAAAAATTAATCGTTAATGGTGGCGGCAAATAAAAATAATAAAAATAATAAAAATAATTAAATAAAAATAATAAAATAATGAAAATAATAGAAAAATAAAAATAATTAAATAAAAGTAATAAATAATAAAAATAATAGAATAATAAAAATAATAAAAATAATTTAATAATAAAAATAATAAAAAACAAAAATAAAAATAGTCAAATAATATAATAAAATAATATAATAATAAAAATAAAAATAGGAAAATAATATAAAATAAAAATAAAAATAAAAATAAAAATAAAAATAATAAATAAATAAAAATGAAAATAAAATAAAAATAAAAATAAACATAAAAATTAAAATTAAAATTAAAATTAAAATTAAATAAAATAAGAATAAGAACAAGAATAAGAATAAAAATAAAAATGAAAATAAAAATAAAAATAAAAATAAAAATAAAAATAAAAATATAAAATAAAAATAAAAATACCAATAAAAATAAACATAAAAATAAAAATTAAAAATGAAAATAAAAATAAAAATAATAAAAAATAAAAATAAAATATAAATAAAATAAAAATAATGAAATAAAAATAAAAATAATAGAATAAAAATAAAAATAAAATAGGACTAAAATTAAAATAAAATTTAAAAAATGAAAAATAAAAATAAAAATAATAAATATTGGAGTCACTCCTCCCTGCTCCGGCTGATCCCAGGCTCGGCCTCCCAAAATTGGGAATATTTTTGGAAACAGGGCTCGTTTTCCCTTGGATTCCTTCCCTCCTTCCCAAAAAAAGGGGGGGAAAAGAGCTGGAAATGGGTTTGGAGCATCCCATTCCCGGCTGGAGATTCATATTCCCATAGGATTCGGGATTTTAGGGATTTTTGAGGGGCCTTAAGGAGTTTTAAGGAGTTTTCAGGATTTTAAAGGATTTTAAGGATTTTTCCAGCGTTTTCCCGGCCTCCTGCAGGAGCGGGCCCACCCCATGATAACACAGAGTTAATTAATCCCGATTAATTAATTAATCCCAATTAACGAGCTCCCGGCCGGGGCTGCCTTTCCCATTCCTCTCTGGTTCGAGGGAAAACCTTCCAGATCCCGGAATTCCGCCTTTCCCCGCTCCCGATCCCGAATCCCAGCCCTTCCAAAGCCACTTTTGGGTCCCTCTTTGTCCAAAACTTTGGGATTCGGGTTCGGATCCGGCCCCGCCGGAGCGGCTCCCGTGGGATTTTCCCACTTTTGGCCGCGTTTTCCATGGAAAAAAGGTTTAAAAATATCCCTGGAGCGCTGATTCCACGGGGAATCCGCATTCCCGAGGCCCCAAAAACAGGGACACGCGGTGGGGTGGGAATGAGAGGGAAGGAGCTGCGGGAATCGGGGGAAAAAGAGGGAAAAATGGGAATTTTAGGGGAAATCAGGATTCGCCGCCCCCCATTCCCCCAAAAAAACCCCAGGAACATCCCCCAGAATTCCCCCAAAATTCCCAGCCGACCCCAAATCCCAATCCCAAAAAAAATGAAAAAGGCGGAATCTCAACGGGTTCTGTAAAGAATTCCCAAAAAAAAAAAAAAAAAGGGATTTATTCCTTCCTGTCCTGGCCTGGATTCCGGAATTCCACATCACACAAGGAACGAGCAATTCCAGTGTTGGAACAGGGAATTTCAATGGAAAATCCCGGGAAAAAAAAGCTGGGAAAGGGATTTTTTAAAGGAATTTTTTGGGCCAGGCGAAGGCGGCTGGAGGAGCCCGGCCTGGGGAAAAATTCCCTGGAATTCCTCGAAATTCAGTTATCCCAGAAACAGCCCTGGATCCGGGATTCCGGCGGGGGAGGGAAGGTTTGGGAACCCACGGAGGGAGGTTTTGATCCAGAGGTACGGGAATTTTCATCCAAAACAATGGGAATTTTCAATCCAAAAGAACGGGAATTTTTAATCCAGAGGGACTGGAACTTTTAACTCCAAAGAAATGGGAATTTTGAACCCAAAGGAATGGGAATTTTCACTCCAAAGAACGGGAATTTTCACTCCAGAGGGACGGGAATTTTCAATCCAAAGAATTGGGAATTTTTAGCTCCAAGAAATGGGAATTTTGAACCCTCAGGAATGGGAATTTTCACTCCAAAGAATGGGAATTTTCAATCCAAAAGGATGGGAATTTTTAATCCAGAGGGACTGGAACTTTTAACTCCAAGAAATGGGAATTTTGAACCCAAAGGAATGAGAATTTTCAGTCCAAAACAATGGGAATTTTCACTCCAGAGGGACGGGAATTTTCAATCCAAAGAATGGGAATTTTCACTCCAAAGAATGAGAATTTTGGACCCAAAGGAACGGGAATTTTCACTCCAAAGAATGGGAATTTTGAACCCAAAGGGACAGGAATTTCCACTCCAGAGGGATGGGAATTTTTAACTCCAAGAAATGGGAATTTCCACCCCAAATGAATGGGAATTTTCACTCCAGAGGGATGGGAATTTTCACTCCAAAGAATGGGAATTTCCACTCCAGAGGGATGGGAATTTTGTACCCAAAGAATGGGAACTTTCAATCCAAAGAATGGGAATTTTGAGCCAAAATGAACGGGAATTTTCACTCCAAAGGGATGGGAATTTTCAATCCAAAAGAATGGGAATTTTCAATCCAGAGGGACTGGAATTTTTTACTCAAAGAAATGGGAATTTTGAACCCAAAGGAATGGGAATTTTTAATCCAGAGAAATGGGAATTTTCACTCCAGAAGGACTGGAATTTTTGACCAAAGGAATGAGATATTTAAACCCAAAGGAACGGGAATTTTCAATCCAAAGGGATGGGAATTTTCACTCCAAAGAATGGGAATTTTGGACCCAAATGAACGGGAATTTTCACTCCAAAGGGATAGGAATTTTCAATCCAAAGGAATGGGAATTTTTAGTCCAGAGAAATGGGAATTTTCCCTCCAGAGGGATGGGAATTTTGAACCCAAAGGAATGGGAATTTTCTCTCCAAAGAATGGGTATTTTCAATCCAAAGAATGGGAATTTTCACTCCAAAGAATGGGAATTTCCACTCCAAATGAACAGGAATTTCCACTCCAAAGAACGGGAATTTTCACTCAAGAGGGATGGGAATTTTCTCTCCAAAGGAACGGGAATTTCCGCTCCAAAGAATGGGACTTTTTAATCCAGAGGGACGGGAATTTTCACTCCAAAGAATGGGAATTTTGGACCCAAAGGAACGGGAATTTTCACTCCAAAGAATGGGAATTTCCGCTCCAAAGAATGGGAATTTCCACTCCAGAGAACGGGAATTTCCACTCCAAAGAATGGGAATTTCCACTCCAAAGAATGGGAATTTCCACTCCAGAGGGACGGGAATTCCCATTCGGAGCCCCCAGAGCTCCCTGCCCCCCCCAGCCCCAAACTCCCCCTGAACCCTGGAATTCCCAATTCCCCCAATCCAAGCTGGGATTTTCCCTGACTCCAAACCCGGCTGCATTTTCCTCGGAGAAAAGTTGGAATTTTCCTTTTTTTCCCCCAATTTTTGTTTCGCTCTCCTCCTCCTCCAACCGACGTTTTCATCACCAAAAAACCACCCAAAAAATCCAATTTTTTGCTCCTTTTGCCCCCGTTTGGAGCTGAAACAACCCCGGGAATGTCCCTTAAGGGGAATTTCTCTCCTGGAAGTGGAATTTTGACCCCAAACCACCTTGGATTCGCTCCTTTTAACCCCAAACCGGGCCAATTCCAGCCCAAAATTCACATTTCCCTTTCATTTTTTTAAATTTACATTTCTTTTATTCCATTTATTTCCCCTTATTTTCTCATTTAAAGCTGATTTTCTTCGTTCCAGCCCAAAAATTCACATTTCCCTTTCATTTATTTTAAATTCACATTTCTTTTATTCCATTAATTTCCCCTTATTTTCTCATTCAAAGCCGATTTTCCTCATTCTTTGGTCGCTTAATTTCCCTCAAACCCCTCAAAAATCATCACAATTAACACCAGGGTGATAATTATTATAATTTTAATGATTATTTTTCGCTGGTAACGGGCGCTTCCGCTGCTCGAGACGCCTTTGTTATAAAAAGTTTTGAGGTATTTTGGATTTTTCGTTTTTCCCCTCCCCAGTTCCCGGCCTTATTTACAGAAAATTTACAGAGATTTATTGCGATTTACAGAATATTCACAAACATTTACAAATATCCACAGCGCGATTCAAAAATCTCCCAAAACGCGGATTTTTTAATAGAAAAAGTGATTTTTTTAACAGAAAAAGTGATTTTTTTAGAATAGAAAAAGTTATTTTTTTAACAGAAAAAGTGATTTTTTTAAATAGAAAAAGTGATTTTTTTTTTTAATAGAAAAAGTGAATTTTTTAATATAAAAAGGCAATTTTTAGCCATATTTACACAGGGATAAAAATCCGGCCCCACCCCCGCAATTCCCGAGGTGATTTTTATCCCTTGGAAAAACATTCCTGAGGTTTTTTTGGGAGGGGGGAGCTGCTGGGTTGAAAAATCGCTATTTCTGTATTATTATACATATTCATATACAGGAATTTTTAATATATTTGTAGGATTTTTAACCGATTTCTGGGATTTTACTCCTAGACATGATTCCATATAAAACATAAACAGGAATTTCCATTCCCAGCGCTCATCCCGGGATTTTTTTTCCCAACCCCACCAACAAATTGCCCAAAATCCCTTTTTTTTTCTTTTTTTTTTTTTTTTCCCCCTAGAAAATACATTTTTAACCCCACGTGGATTTGGGGGGGGAAGCGATCCAAGCTCGGCGACTCCATGGAAAAAGGGGATTCCATGGAAAACAGGAATTCCATGGAAAATGGAATTTTTTGGGGATTCCCGAGATTGCGCTGAGGGGGGGAAAACCCCCTAGAATCGGCTTTTCCTTCAAGGTTTTGGGGCTGTTTTGGGGGTTTTTTGGGGGTGTTTTTTTGGGAATAACGGCTCTAAAATCCCAATTTTTTGGCGAGGGAATTTCCCCCTGCTCTGCTCGGCAGGGGAGGAGCGGGAGGGGGCGAAGTAAACAACACAAAAAAGCGCTTTTTACCCCAAAAAAACCCCAAATAAAACAAACACCGCTTTTAGCACCACACTCGCCGCTTCCAAGGGA
Source organism: Lycocorax pyrrhopterus obiensis (assembly GCA_014706295.1). Lineage (NCBI taxonomy): Eukaryota > Metazoa > Chordata > Aves > Passeriformes > Paradisaeidae > Lycocorax > Lycocorax pyrrhopterus. The sequence continues at coordinate 197,566 of JACSVZ010000027.1, forward strand.
AACAGCGCCCAGCAGATCCCAAACTCTCCCGGCCTTTAAAGTCCCTTTTTCCCCATTATTTTCCTTATTTTTTAAGGCGCTGGTGGAGTTCAGAATTGGAATAAAACCCAGCAGGCCGCGGGTGAATATTTTCCTTTCCATCCCGCGCTTTCCTTCCCTTCCCTTTTCCCTCGCAGCGATTTTTTTTTTTTGATCTTTAATTTTTCTTTCCAGGGCTAAATTTTGGGGGGGAAAAACCCCAAGAAATTCCCAAACGGGCGCTGTGGGATTCCCAGGGCGGGCCTGGAATTTTTTTTGCTCCTGGAAAAAAGGAGGGGGGAAAAAAAAACCCCTCAAAACACTAAAAAAAAAAACCCCAAAAAACCCAAATAATGATTTTCTTCACGTTCCCAAAGCAGAGGGGAGCTCTGATGGCCGAGCAGGGGTGGAAATCCCACCGGGAATTTCCAAAAGGTTTGGAAAAGTTCAAGCGGGATTTGATTCCCTCGGCGGAGGAGGGAGAAGAATTCCCGGCGCATTCCTGCCCGCATTCCAGCCCGGCAGGGATCAAACCCTCCCATTCCCGATGTTCCCGGAGCCCGATGATCCCGTGAAGCTTTTCCAGCCCCAGGGATCGATTATCCCACAAATTCCTCACTTTTTTTTTTCCCTTTTTTCCCCGCTTTTCTAAGATTTTAATTGAATTTCCGTGCAGCAGTTTCGAGTCACTTCCTCTCCAACCCTCCCGGCTTTATCCAACCTCCCGAAATTCCCGATTTTTTTTTAAAGTTGGCCTTTCCTCCCTGCCCCTGAACCAGCCGGGAAAACATCGCTGTTAACCCGGGATTTTTGGGAGAGCTGCTCCCCATTTCCGCCGGGATCGACCCGGCCCGAAAAGGAAGAGGATTTTTTTTTTTTTTCTTTCCCGATGTTTATTTCCCTCCGCGTGGGGTTGTTCCTGGTTTAATCCAATTTTTACGGATGAAAAGGGAGAAATTAGGTCGATTCTTTCCTCGATTTTTTTTTTTTTTTTGGAGTAGGGATGGGGGGGTCAGGAGCCCCTTCCCAACTCATTCCCAACTCATTCCCAGCTCTCCCAGCTCATTCCCAGCTCTTCCAGCTCATTCCCAACTCATTCCCAGCTCTCCCAACTCATTCCCAGCTCTCCCAGCTCATTCCCAGCTCTCCCAGCCGCCGCTTCATCCCTAAATCCCTTTCCTGGGAACAACCCCCCTCTTTTGGGGAGTTTCGGGGGGAGTTATTTGGCTTCCACCGCTTGTTTTAACCTCACCCTAAACCTCACCCCAAACCCAACATCCCGCGGCCCCCAAAATCAACCCCTTCCAGCCCCAAAACTCTCCCGCACCCCCCTCCCCGGACCCCTCACGGCTCCTCCGGGCAGCCCCTTCCCCACCTGGGGCTGGGATGGGGGGACGGGGGGGACCCCTCTGGGCATCCCCGCGGCACCTCCGCGCTCCGCTGCGATCCCGGGAACTTTTTCCTCTCGCCTCCCGCCGTCCTCAGGGATCGTCCGGGCCGCAGGGGCGGAATTTGAGGCTGGGGGGCACGGGGATGGCGCTGCCCCCCAGGTGCCAGCTCCACAGCGGGTGCGTCTTGGACAGCGCCCAGGAGTTTTTGCCGCCCAGCGACGAGGCCGGGCACAGGTCCCCGTCCTCGCCCACGACCAGCGAGGGGGTGCAGGGGAAGTTGCCCATGAGGCTGAAGGAGTTCCGAGGCGGGCTCGCCTTGCAGGGAGCGTTTCCCTTCCTGGGGTTCCTCCTGGGAGTTTTTGGAGGCCTCCCTTTGGAGGAGCTGCGCTGCCTCTCGGAGCCCCTGGAGAGGCGCCGGCGCTTGGCGCTCCTGTCCTGCCGGCCCCGCAGAGCTTTGCAGCGCAGCGTCCCGGGGCTCTCCGCTCCTCCGGGGGGTTGGAAGGGCAGCTCCGCTCCCCTCCAAGGCTCCGGGCTCCCCCCGCCGAGCCGCAAACTTTTCCCGTCCAGGTTGAAGCCCTTGGCGTAGCACCACAGCTTGGAGCGGCGGATCAGGCGGTCAAAGTGCTCCCGCCGGGGCTCCCCGGGGGCCGCGGCTCCGGGGCTCCCCCCCAGCTCCGGGGGTGGCGGGGCCGAGCCCGGGGCCGGCTCTGGGGAAGGCGCTGGCCCCGGGGAGGCTCCGCTTGGCCGCTCTAACGAGGCGCTATTGTTGGAGGCATCTTTGTGCAAATCCTTCCCTCCGGCGTCCCCGAAGCCGCGCTCCTTTTGTGGCGGGGCCCCCCCGGGGGTGCTGCTGGGGGAGGGAGGGGGCGAGGAGGAGGAGGAGGAGGAGGAGGAGGAGGAGGAGGAGGAGGCAGGGGAGGCCTCCTGCTTCGCGTACAGCCCCGGCTGAGCCCCCGAGGCCGGAGCCGGCGGCCGCGCTCAAACTTTCCAAAGTTGACGCTCGCAGAGTCCGGGCCCAGAGCTGCTGCGAGAGGAAGAGGAGCTCGGGGTCGGGGCGCAGCGCTTTGCTCGGGGGGGGCTCCGCCGGCCGCTCCTCCCCGAGGGGCTCCCGGGGGGGCTGGAAGCGGGGCAGGGCCGCCTGCCGGTACCGGGTGCTCTGCACCGAGTCCCCGCTGCACAGCGAGCTGCTCTCCGACTCCGAGGAGCTGCCCTCCTCGCTGCTGCACGAGCTGTCCCCTTCCTCCTCCTCCTCCTCTTCCTCCTCTTCCTCCTCCTCCTCCTCCTCCTCCGAGGAGTCGCTGGAGGTGGCGGGGCTGGACGCTGCCAAGTCCAGGCTGGAGTCCGAGTCGCTGGAGTAGCCGGCGGAGGTGCCCTGGCGCTTGGAGGCGGGGAAGCCGCAGGGCCGGCCCTTCCTGGCGACCGCGGGCCCCTTTCCGTGCGGGCAGAGCCCCTTGGCGCAGCACGGCCCCCGCTTGCGCCGGCCCGCGGGGGCGAGCGCGGCCGGGAGCGCGCAGGGATGCGCGGCCGCGGGGCGCAGCAGCGCCAGGTCGCGGGGGTAGCCGGCCAGGACGCCCGCGAAGAGCCCCCCCCGGGCCGCTAGCCCGCGGCCACCGCGGCCGGGGAAGGCTCGCTGGAACGGCTGCGGGCCGGGCAGGGCGGGGGCCGAGGGGCCGCAGCAGCCGCCGGCTCTGCAGGGCGGGGGCCGCGGGCAGGGGAAGAGCTCCCCGGGGCCCGGCAGCAGCAGCTGCTGCCTCCGCTTGCTCTTCCTCTTCCTCTTCCTCCGGCGGGGGCCGAGGCTCTTGCAGGAGGTGCAGAGAGCCTCCAGGTCCGCCTTGGAGATGAGCGAGCACTTCACGGCGCGCGTGGGCACCGAGTTGATGGCCTTGAGGGTCCGCAGCTCCTTCAGGTCGCAGCGGCGGCTCTTGATCTTGAGGGTTTCCATCTTCTTGCTGATGGTGGTCCTGGGGATGTCCTTGAACAGGTCGCTGAGGACCTGGGCCAGGGCGAACATCTGGGTGCCGTTGATCTGTAAGTATCCCAAGTTTATCCCTTCGATCTCCTGGTAGCCGGCGTGGAAATCGCCCGGCCGGGCTTCCCCGGTGTAATCCGTGGTGGCCGGGACGATGCCGAAGGTCCCTTCGCAGGTCAGGAACATTTTTGCGAGGAGCTTCTTGACTTTGTCCCTCTCAAAGGGGGCACGGAAAATCAGGACATTTCTGTTTCCACTCGCTGATCACACACATCCCTCCGGAGAGGGGCGAGAGGGGGAGGGGAGGCGGAAAAAAAAACCCAAAAAAAAAAAAACCAAGGAAAAGAGGGGAAAAAAAAAAAAAAAGCCAAAGCAGCCGAGCTCCTTTTCAAACGCTCCGGTGGAGGCTTTGCAACATCTTCCGAACACCCAAATCCTGCTCCGGGCTCGGCTCCTCGTCTTCCCCCTCCCCGGGAAAAAAAAAAAAGGAAAAAAAAAAGAGAATAAAATCAAGAAGTCAAACATCTCTCATCCCCCCCCCCGCGCCCACCTCCGCCCCCAAAATAATCTTTTTAAGGTGGGAGAGGAGGGGGGGGTTTGGTGTAAATCAGCCGAGTGCTTGAGCGGACAAAGCTGCGGGTCCGTGGGGCGGGGGGTGAGGGGGGGTTCCCACATTCCCTCCCCGCCGCTGGAATATTCCGGGGACACCCCGGGAACACCGCGCGGAGCCGGGCCCGCCCCCTGACCCTCCCGCTGTCACCAAACCCCAACATTTCACCCCCGCCCCGCACCCCGCGCACACAATGGGGCCCTCCCTCCCTCCCCCCTTTTTTCCCCCCCAAAACCTCCCAAAAAATGGCAAATAAATATTAAAAATTACTCCGGTTCCGAGCTGCCGGCAGCGCGGGCGCCTCCGCTTTTGTTTCCGCGGTTTAAGTGAATTTTTAAATGAATTTTTTTCTTTTTCTTTTTTTTTTTTTTCTTTTTTGGCTTCCACGTAGGGTTGGTTTGAGAGGTCGCTGCGCCTTCCCAAATGCGGATTCCTCTGGGATGGGTGTGTGTGGAGGAATATATTTAATAAAGCGTGAAAGAGATTCCTTCTACGCGGGTTGTTCGAAGCCACAGTTCATCCTCCAGCTTATTAATTAATTGCTAATTACTGTATTTATTAGCCGGAATCAGCGCGGGGTCCACAATAACGGCGGTGAAGAAAAGCGGCGGAAAAAAAAAAAAAGAGAGTTAGAAGAGAGTTGTGATCTTCTTTTTTTTTCCTCTTTTTTTTTTCACTCCCACACCGTCTTTGTTTTTTTTTTTTTCCTTCCGAGTTCTTCTTTAAAAGGCCAAAAAACCAAGTGAAAAGAAAAAAGGTGAAAAGAAAAAAAAAAAAGAAAAAAACAGGAAAAGAAAAAAAAAAGAAAAGAAAAAAAAGGAAAAGAAAAAAAAGAAAAGAAAAGGGAAAAAATGGAAGAGAAAAAAAAGGAAGAGAAAAAAAAGGAAGAGAAAAAAGGTAAAAAGAAAAAAAAAGGAAGAGAAAAAAAGGTAAAAAAGAAAAAAAAAGGAAAAGAAAAAAATTGGAAAAATACAAAAAAAAAAGGGAAAAAATAAAAATAGGGAGGGGAAAAGAAAAAAAAACCGGGGGAAAAATAGAGGAGAAAAAAGGGAATTCTCTTGGCGCTGCTAAACTTTATTTCCAACTTTAAATCCCGAGCTTTCTTCGGTGTTTAGCAACTCCGTCCCGCGATGTTTTCCCCAAAATAAAAAACCCCCAAACAAAAAAAAAAAAAAAACCAACCCCAAACCGATCCCGGCCTGCAGATTCCTCTTTCCAAAAGGGGAGGGGGAAAAAAAAATCCAAAAAAATCCAAAAATCACAAATCCGAGGCTCGGGCAGCGCTCGGCTCCATTGTCCCGGCGCCGCGGTTCCTTTCTGAACCTGAGGCCGCTGGAGCGGGGTTTTAACTCCTGCTCAGGAGGCGAATTTTGGGGAAACTGTTCCCTGGGAAACCTTCCTGGGGGCAGGGAAGCGGCGGCCCCGCTCCCTCCCCAGCCCCTTTCCTGAAAAGTTGCGTTTGTTCTTCTTCCTCTGCTTTTTTTTTGGAGTTGTTCGGGTGTTTTTTGTGGTTTTTGGGGTTTTTTTTGTTTTGTTTTTGTTTTGTTTTTTCTGAGATTTTAATTCTGGTTCCGATGGTGGAATGGGAGCGATTTGGGAATAAATGATTTGTTGGACTCCGGGTGGGATCAAGAGCGCGGCGATCTTGATTTAGCAACGCTCCCGGAGGAGGAGGAGGAGGAGGAGGAGGAGGAGGAGGAAGCGCATTCCTGAGCGAGGGTGCAAAAAAACTCCCTCCCAAAAAAAAAAAAATTAAAAAAAATTCAAAATGACTCCAATTCGGGAGAAGGGATCACCTGACCGGCTCTTCCCTGCGATCCCAGAGCTGGCACAGGATCCCTGTGGGATCTCCCCCTTTTCCCAGCACCCATGGGTGCTCCCCCCGGGTACAAAAATTCCCAATTTTCCAGCGCCGGCTGCACCGATCCCCCTCATTTCCCGCTGGGCGAGAGTTTCCTGTGAGGAAAAAAATCCAACAAAACCCCCAAATTCCAACAAAACCCCCAAATTCCGACAAAAACCCCAAATTCCTCTTTGTTCGGGCAGAGGCGGAGGGGAGGGAGGCGTTTGGGGGCTTTGGGGCCACCCGAAAACAAAAAAATTATTCCCGAAAATTCCAGCGGCGCCGGAGCTTCCCTGGGAGCACGGAATGGAAATCCTGGGGTTAAAATTCCCTTTTCCACACCAAGCCAGAGCCATTTTACCTTTAGGCTGAGCTTTGCCAGGCGGGAGGAGGGGGGAGCGCGGGCTGCGGGAAGGAAAAGGGCCGGGAATTTCCCCCCCCGCCCTTCACTCCGAGGGGGTCGGGAAGGGGTCTGGGAGAATCCCAAATCCCAAGGAATTCTTCCCGATTTCTTGGGGAGCAGCCGGAGCTCCCCCCCCGCTTCCCCCGAGAGCCGGGCAGGAGGGAAGGGGGCTGGGGAGGGGAATTTATGGAAACGTCATTTCCCGGGAAATCTCGGGCAGGAGCAGCGCCAGGAGGGGGGAATTTTGGATTTTTTTTTTTTTGGGAAGGGGTGAAATTCCACTCGGGATGGGCGCGGGTGTGTCCGGAGGGACGCGGAAATGCTTCGTGTTCGTAAATGTATTTATTTTTAATTTACGTGTTCTGTTTATGTGGCGGAGGGCAGGACACGGGCGGGAGGTGCTTCCCAAATAAACTCGTTTTTATCCCAAATAAACTCGTTTTAATCCCAAATAAACTCGTTTTAACCCCAAATAAGATCGTTTCAATCCCAAACGAACTCGTTTCGATCCCAAATAAACTCGTTTTTATCCCAAATTCCCGCTGTTCCTGCCACAGGTGCCCTCTCCGAGTGTCCCCTGCACCTCCCGTTGTCAATGCTCAGCTCGCTCTTAGCTGGGGTTTTTTTCTTTACTATTCGTCACCAGAAAATGTGTAGCAGATTTCAAAACACTGCATGAAAAACCCCAGAGCTGGGATGGATTAGTGCCAAAATGAACACTGTGGAGAGGGCAGCTCTGACCACCAAGGCTCTGCATGCCGAATTTCCAGGAACTGTTCTTTTCTCCATAAAGGCAAGATACTTCCTTGAGGCCCAGGTCAGCAAAACGCTTTCCTGGAGAGGATGCATCTCCTGGCTGCCCTGGGGTCCCAGTTCAAGCTTATCTCAAACAGAGAAAAGCTGCCAATTCCTTCCAAAGACCTCTACATCATGACTATATTAGTCATGAAGAACAATTTTGAGAGTCCTTTCCCAAACTGGAAAACAGGACAGTCAAGACTTGAACAAATGCAGTAAGTGCCTTTACGCAGGATAATTAATTTATAAAGGTTATTTTCCCCACTTCTGGGAGTACACTTTTGTTCTGAACTGGTATCCCCAGAGTCCACAGGTTTGGCACAACATCTTTGCAGGCTGGGAAAGGGGGCAACTACATTTTGTTCAACATTACAGAACTGATTCATTTTTGCTAGAATACGCATTTTAAAATTCTTACTTAAAAAACAAACAAAAAATCTCACAATATTTTTAGACTATCAAGTTCTGGATTACATGTTGGGTGGGTCTACCAACCTATTCTGGCTAGAAAGGACACATTCTACAATATGGCAAAAGTGAAATTTCCGCCTTACAAAAAGTCAGCAGCAAATTCGCCATTGACTACCCAAAGATAGAATATAGCGTTGTTTCCATAACAAAGATTTATTGCATCAATTATTTTTACTATTTGTTTTTCCAAGTTTAATTTATAGACATCTTCATATAAACTATCGCAAATTCAGAGCTGAACTCCAACTGTTTATTGATAAGGCCACTATTTTAAATATAGGAAATTTGGCTGAGAGAAACCTTGCCAGGCTCTACTCTATTCGACAAAATTCAACAAATTGTGTGTGTCTATTTTTTCATGTTTTTTTACCGTCAGTCTAAGCCATACAGCAGGATAGTTAATATCTTCCTTTCTCTCACACACCACCCTTGAACAGCTGGCTGCACATCTTCATTTGCATCCTTTTCTCCAGGGTGTTTGCAAGTGTCAGACCATATTGTAAGTTGCCAGTGTTCCTTATAAAAGGTATAGGTGCACTGGAAATTGCATAAGGTTCTGGAAGGACAAATTGATTCCTGTTTTTTTAATATATTTTGGAAAACTGGAAAGAAGTTTGTGTTAAAGTGCCTAGGAATCATGGTGTATTCTCTAATGCTTATAGCCAAGACACGTGTTTCCAACAACGTCATCTGGTTTTATATGGTTGTTTATCAGGATGAGCATTACTTGTCAAATCGTTTTAGTTATTCTTAGTGATGCTTACTGCAAATTTCTTCAACTTGGGTGCTTCTTTTAATAATTTGGAGATCACTGTTAGCCCCCCCCCCCTCCCGTCCCCCCGGTACTCCCCTCCCCTCCGAGCCCCCCCCCACGGATTCCTAGTCCTGACAGAATTTATCACACTCTGCTTTTACATGAACAAATTGATGAAACTGAGAAGCCTGAAGAAGATTGTAAGGCTAAAGCATCAATGGAGGGAAAATATTTCCTAAAACTGTGAATTCTGGTGAGATGCTCATGCATCTAACTTTTTGTTTTTTCTGGTTTTCTTTATCTGAACAAGTCAGGTTTTGGGGCAACATTACAGCTCCATGGCTAAGGTGGGTTTTCAAACCTTAAAGGCAGAGGCTGGGTCTAGCTCTAGGTAACCTCAACCAATATTAAGGTCTTGGCTTCAGCAGGAGCTGCGCGAAGGAATTTCACGCCAGACACTTGGAACACGACATCTCCACAACAGTATGACTTGGTCCTGTCTTCTTATTGCTTGCATCCAAATTTTGCTTGATTTTTTTTTTACAGAGAAAATGATGGCACAACACAGTTTCCATCGTACTTGAACACGGTATCAGATTCTTGAGTAAAAAATACTGGCTGAAAGTCTCATACATGCTTTCTCCAAGAAGCTATGGGTAGACGCTTTGCCTCAGCAAACCATCAATTTAAAAGATGATTGGGGAAAAAACATAATGAAGTGACAGTTTTTCAAATCAGTTAAAGATGGGAACCAGATTGACTGTTGTGGGTGATTAGATTGCAGCAATAATAATTATTTAAGACCTGGATAATTTTTAATAAGCAGAATTAATTATTGCAGAAAGATAAATGAATGAGGAGATGCTTAATTTTCCACAATCATAATTAGAAGCTTTCTAATAGATGTAATGAAGATCATGGAATATTCCAGGGTTTCAAGCCTTACTAATTACCTCATGTTTCTGTTGTTGTGATATAGTAGTGTAACTGACCTTGAATTTACAAGATGAAAAGGTAATTAGTTTTTTCCACATAGGCTGTAGGAAAACAACAAGCAGTGACACATGTATATTCTTCCACCAAGTCACAATCTCAGATTGTGTGGTGTTTGTTCTTTAAAATATATCTCAGGATATGACTAGGGTGACTCAGATGATAGATTTTCTCATGCACTCCACTGGGTATAAAATACAGTCTTAAGTGAGATACATTGAACAGAAAAGCAATCACTATTCAAGTTGAGAATACAGGGTCTGAAGGTACAGCAAATCAGCCATATTCACATGAAACTTTATCAGTTTGGTATTACCGACAGAGGGGCTGAGTAGATAGCAAGAGTGTTTTTCTAATAAGAGGTACAATGCCATTAATAAGGAAGGTTCCTGAGACACAGCACCAAAATATAATTTTTTCTATTGTCTTTCAACCACATAAGACTTGTTTCTGGCATAAATATGGAGACGGCATCAACTTGGAAAGCATTCTGAACACAGTCCTGAGAAATGAAAGGCATCAAGATAAAACTCGGAAATCGTAATCATCAACTGAATGATAATTTTTCAGACAGAAAGATGTCAGTTTGGTAAAATCACTCAACAAGACTATCACCTCTTCACTCAGACTTGTTGAAGCTTAGGATTAAGAACAAGCATTTGCACAGCTTTTGGGGGCTGATATCTCCACGCAAAGCTATTAGTAAGAATAGAGATGAATTTTTCTGGCGCCTCAGAAAGCAGGAAATCCTCACTGATTTGTCCTGTCTATGTGCCTTAATCTTTGGGACCACTGCAGTTTAGAGATACTGACAGACGTTATTGGCTATGCAAAGAAAGCATCATAAATTAATGACTACATGACATTCATTCCATCTCTTGCCTCTTTCTTGCTAAATTTATTATAACGTTTCATTAGTTAAATTGTGAAGTGTTTGTTCTATCAAAAAAAGGTATGGATTATAAATTTCAATTTCATTCCTCTTTACTTGAATTTAGTTTTTGAGAGTCTTAAAAATGATTTCTATTTTAACAAATAGATTTATGGTTTATTACTAAGTAATGTTGGCAGTACCAATTGACCATAAAAGTAACTATTTAAAAGTAACTCAATTACCCCTTCTGAGCAAATTGGATATTTGGTTTTACAATAGCTTGCGCTGCTTTTACAAGTGCCCCTCTTCAGTCACAGCCATCATAATTGCTCTGTTGGATTTCTTAGCTTTGTCATAAACTTCCTGGTGCAACAGCTTTGCAAGCACAGACCAACCATCAGTACATCAGTTTTTTCCTTGCTGGCAGAAATGTAGTGATACATGCAGAGTTAGGAAACATGGAAGGGGGTTTTTCCAGGGATTTCAGCTCAATTTACAACATTTATAAGACTGTAGCACGGATTCAGAGGAACAAAGTACATGAAGAGCAAGGCTGATGCAGAATGGCTCTTTCGTGAGCAAACAGTAGGGTAGAAATTGGATGAAACAGATTTGCAATCAGTGTTCATGATACGGAAGCCATTGAACTTCAGCAAAAACTGTGGGGAAATTCTTACTGCTGGGCATCCACACGTGGTGAGGTGCATGTGCTAAGCGAGGCATCCACCATGCTGCCTCTTCATTTTGTACTGGAACCATGTGAAAAAGCCCACAACCCTGACAAGTTCACCTTCAGGCTGGGTTTAAGGTAAATGCAGAGGAAAGCTGCTCCCTTGTAACAGGGCGAACTGCTATTCATTCGCTGGATTAGAGGGCTTCCTGAAGTCTGATCCTACCAATAATGCAGGGAATGCTCACACTGCTTAGATAGTAAGGGGGTTTTTTTAACTTTGTTTTTATCCAGTTGTTTCCACTATTAATGGTAGTTCTATTGATACAAACCTGTACATAAAACTGTATCCTTTTTACTTGAGTATCAATAAACAATCTGCATCAACGTAAAGATTTATTGCAATAGGCATCCATGTTTCTGTGGGACCAGACAGTAGAGCAGTCAAACTTGAAGGGAATTAACATCTAACGAACTGATTTGCAAACACGACGGAAAGTTTGGTTTAAGTGGATCACTGTTTGTGGTATTACTATACCGTGATGAGGTTATGACTAAAGTATGACAAAACTCACACTTTTTCCATAGAAGATTACGCCTGCTGTTGGGGGGAACTATTGCTCAAGGAGTTCAAACAGCATCAGAGGCTATCTGTTAGCATAAGTCGTTTGTCGATTGCTTTATTTTAGATGTTTTTGATAAAACCTCAGTAATTAAATTGAAAGAATTGTTTTGATTAGAAAAAAGATACATTAACTAGATTTAAGTCTTGGTTTTAAGTAAAATATCTGAGCCTAATTCTGTTTCTGTAATTTTCTCAATACTATTTATCTCCACTTAATTTGGAATAAAGTGAAGTAAAGTTAATTTAAGGAAATTTCAAACAGCGGTTCTCATTGATTTTCTAGTATGACACTTTAAAACCTCTAATGGGCATCTTCAAAGAAATGTTTTAAAAAAATATGTTGAATATTACATATTAAAACTCTCTAAAGTATACATTTTTAATGGCAATTGTTCTGTTAAAAATATGCAAGAGTAGTGAAATCACTCCCACATAATGGTAGACTGCATTGATAGCATAAACATTGGACAATTCTCGTGATATCCATTAACCTAGAAATTTGCTAGCATTAATATAACAAGAATTTTTTTGTGGAATGGATTAATCTTTACACACTCCTTATCCAAAGAAGCTCAGCGAATGGCTGGAGTGCTTCGCAATATTTCAAATTATGCAGTTTTAATTTAAAGTAGGAGTTATTTTCTCTGTCTTATCCCCAACATTTGCCCTCTTATTCCTTCCTGTTTTCTACGAAGCTGTTCTGGCAACACAAAAATTATTAGTTATATCACATTAAGATCAAACTAGCAACTAAGATAATTTTACTGTTTGACAGTGTTGAATTAAAAGATTTTTGGATTTTTCAACAGTTATGAATCAAGCTCTATAGGAGAAAATCTTTTGTTCATCCTTTGGGCTGTGTGGATGCACCTCTCACCTAGGAAACCATACATATTTCAGGGAACAAAACTCAAATGAATAAGTAATTTGTATGCCTTCTGTACTCTCAAGAGATTTGTATGTTCCAACATACATGATAAAAGCATGAAAAACTTTAGTTACTTATCTGAAGCTGTTTCAGACTTCTAGAACTGCCAGGGAATGAGAATTCTTGAGGAGTGGGGTGTGGCTTCCTGCTCCCAATCCGCTGAGAATTACTCATGGAGCTGGCACTTCACGTACTTCACCGGATGCAGGAGACGTCTTTCATGTGGGTAAGCTAGCACCCAGGTGGCGGCAAAGCCATGCTTGATAGCCGATAAAGGAATTTCTTCATGTTCACATTTCTTGCGAGGGAAAAAAGAAAAAAAAAGATGGAGGGAAAAGATGTGGAACTACCATAATACTTCCTTATTTTTGCTCACTCAAGACTCCAGAGGGGTCAGATATAGCTGCATTTTTAATGGCAGGACTAGTTGGCCCACATCAGAGCACCGTATGGGGTCAGCTTTTCCTGAGGGACGGGAGCCCGGGACTGAGGGGAATTGTGTGCTGAGGCGTTAAGCAAAACCAGCCCTCCTCACACTTGGAAGGTGGGTAAGGCGTCCAGGATGGCACCCAGGGTATATAAGAGCTCAGGAGAGGAGGCAGGACAAGAACAGGCTGGGAGCAGTCAGAGCCAGAATCAGACTGCTGAGGGCAACCAAGTCAGACAGAGCCAAGGGTCCAGGGACAATCATGGTGACAAGGCAGGCCAAGAGAGCCAAGTGAACCAGAATCAGGGTCATCCAAGCAGATGGGGGAAGCTGCAGTGAACTGGAGACTAAAAGCTCATTTAACTGTAAAGCTTCAGCTCTCAAGGCGAGACAGAGCTTAATAACATGGGGGAAGGGGGTTGGTGGACTCCTGGTGATGATTGAGAATTAGGCTGGGATGTGCCTTGGGACACTGGGCACCAAATGAGTTTTTCTGAGATTATTGTGATAAGGTTGTCACACAAACCATCACTTCTTGATTCTCAGGGGACAGTTCAGTTCCTGCACTTGATGTCAAATCATCTATATCAAGTCTCATGGTGCAGGTGCCTGATCCCCCACTCACACCACTGCTCATGAAGGAAGTTCAGCTCTATTGAGATCCTGAGGAAAAAAATGTTGTTGTGTGGCCAGCCTCTCGAGCAGGCTCAGTCGCCTTGCTCTGGACAACCGTAACAGACGACGTCGGGCAGAATGGCGCGCTGGATTCAGCAAGGCCCTCGTTAAACATCACCTGTAGACCGTGATGGGGTGACCCAGTGAGGGGCACAGAGTCTGCTCAATTGCTGAGGATCCGCTTTCTGGGCAGGTGGGAGTCTGCAGGGCTACAGGAATTTACAATCCAAGTAGGAAAGGAGGATATGAGAGAGTTTAACACAAAAAAAATTTTTTTAAAAAAAATCTTGTTTCTCGAAAAAAACATTTGCTCCAGAGCAAGAACTGGCTGAGTATTTTGGTTTATTTTCTATTTCATGAGCTTGCCAGCCAACAAGCTAATATGATATTACACTGAATCATTGAGCTTGATTTTACTAAATAAAGCCATGACACTCTACTAGTGTAAGCTTTCAAATAAGGCAAATATTTGCCACTCTATCTGCAGTAATTTAAAGCATTGCTTGTAACTTTTTTGGTGAAAAGTAAAGTCGTATGCCCACTGTCATTCTTTTGATTTGTTATTACATAATTTGTGATAAATAACTAATGCACAATATGCTCAGGCTAACAAAATAAATCAGCAAAGTTTAGCAATGCTTTAAATATTTGGCATTTTTTCTTACCTGTTACTTAAGACTAATTTTTAACTTTACCTTAAGAAAGCTTTTTCTACTCTTTGCTACTAAAAAAAAAAATTTGAACAAAATCTTAGTGGTTTGTTTTAACGGAATTTTTTCAAATAACTCAGAAGTTACTCAAATCTCTGCTTTCCACTGAAATCTGCACGCTTTCTCCAATGCCTGTATAGGTGGAGGCAGATGAGTGCTGTCAAAAATTCAGCCCAGTGTATAATGCTGTGGTTTAATCACCAAGTATCCAGGAAACTATCGCTCTTGCACTATAAGAGTTGCTCTTTCTGTCCACCACTTAATAGGAGCTTGGCTTGATTGTGGGACCAGCCAGCAATCCTGCTTTTTTGCTCTGTGGATGGATGAATTCCCGGGCATTTTTATTCTTGTGGAGGGGTTCAGTTTACAGCTGACTGGCTTATCCGGTTAATGATCTTTCCCAAGGAAGGCAGAAAGGGAGAGGAAGGCAGATTGCCTCTGGTAATAAAGATGAATTGTTGCAATCGCAAATGTTGCTGGAGGTCGTTTTGTCATCACAAGACTCACCAGATTTAAGAAAGATGCTGAGTAGGACGACATCAGACCCAAAAAAAAAAAAGAAAAGAAAAAAGAAAAAAGAGCACTATTGGGAAAGATGGACAGAATTTAATTACCCATTACAGATTTCCAGTTGTCTTGGACTTTTTTTTGATAAGGGAATAAAAGACAATCGCAAAAATCTTTATACATACTTTAAATAGTAAAAAAGGCAGCTTTAAACAGTAGTGGTAACAGGAACCGTTGAGTTTGACATAGTCAGCACAAGGACCATAAAATGACCATAAATTGACCATAATTGTCAGTCAATAGCAAAAAGACTAGACTCTGAAATAAATGTCATCAATTTTGGATTACATCATTGCAGAGAGGATTCAAGCGACCTGCATACAGATTGGAGTCGGGTTAGCATTTATTAGTTTTTTAGCTAAAAAGATGAAACACTGCACTTGTTTTCAAAGTTTGGGATAAGGACATGTAGGAATTTCATCCTTAAAGATATTTGAGGCTTGAAGCAGCACAGGCCAAGAAGAAATCCTGCTTTCTTGGTACATTCTGACTTCAAGGGAAACAGCCTTTTCCATGCTTAGTAACTAACTTCTTCTTTTCAGACACTAAATGATCCTACTTCTGCTCAACTTTCCACTGGGTATTTATAAACATATTTTTAAGTTCTTCAGGTTTGTTTATGGTGATATTTTTTTAACTTAACTTCCATACACTAGATTTCCTACTTTACTTGTGATTTTTAGAGCAATATTATTCTTTCAAGCTTGTTTTTCTCTAGGCTAAACAAATTATACACCCAAGGAGATAACCCAAAGTATCTAGGACCTCTTCAAATTCTCCTCTTGAACACGGTTTGCTTCATATTAGGCACATCGGGAATATGTACTGAGGGTAGATTCTTTTTCTCATCCAAGAACACGTTTAGGAGTATTTACATATTTAATATCTCATAGCAGTATAAATTTCCAGTCTCCCTCCTACTTACATATTCCTATGGGTTAGTAAACGTATTGTAGTTCACTGCGACTGGGGTGATGACTTGCGCGGGCATTCATGAGTTTTTTCAATGGAAATGGATATTTGTTATTGGTGGTGGCTTTACAATTTTTAACTAGTGCATTTAATGCTTTCTTCACTCGCTTTCTAAGGGTTTATCTTAATTTCCCTGGGAGATTTAAGGACTCTCTGTATTGCCAGTGCATTCAATTTTTTCCTATTTTCCCCCAATAAACAGCATGCTCCAATTTATGCAGCATATTAAAGAAAAAATCTTTCACGAAATCGAGTGCCAAAATCCTCAGGAGACCTTCCTTTCGTACTTGGCCTTTCAGCATAGTATATTTCTTTTAGCATAACTGCTTTGCCTTTACAGTTTCATCCAATTACAGTTCTAGCAGTGCTCTTACTTTTATAATTTAAGAATTGCCTGTGCACACATGGAGACTCTGCAAGATGCTATAACAGCAGTTCAAGCTACTTCTTTAGTTGAGAAATTTGGTTTAAAGAGGAATTGAAAATCTGATGCATTAGATAAAATATTTTTTGGTAAAGTTATTTTTCTTTTACTGATCCTTTTTTCTAATACCTTCTTTGTTTTTATTACTGTCTGGTTTCTTAAACACAACAATAATGAGTTTTTGGAAATTTGGGATAGCACACACTTCTCTGAGAAACAATTAAACAAAAAAACTGTGTAGGTATTGTTATGTCTCCAACTCCTGCTGACCTCAGTTTTTTGATAGAAAGTATCTGCCACTGCAGTTTTTTGAGACATTATGACACTGAATTCCTGGAGTCTAGAACAATGCTTAACAGTAAAAGTTTCCAGAAATAATTTGCATCAGAGTCCAAGATTTAAAAGGAAGGCATTCCCCGGGTTGCAGCAAGATTTTCAGCTGAGACTACTACTGAGGGATGTGATTAATGGCTCACATGCGGACAATGAAAGAGCAGTCAGGTTTCACCCAGCAGTTGGGCTTGTATGTTTTTTTGCCTAAAACCTTTTATTTGTATTTCTTCACCTCTAAGTTTAGTTTCCTATTTTTTCCTCGATCATAATGAACAACGAAAGCTGGGGCTTTTAAAATAAAGCCTCCAAGTTTGTGAGTCTAAGGGACATTGCTAACTTCTCTGGGCATTTGGTCCAAATTATTAAGAATTAACAACTAATTTAAAAGTGATAGGATTCCTAGTTCTGGAAGCACTAGATTTTTACAATTCTGTTTAAAACGAAAAACCTATGTTTTTGGAAAAGCCTCCGTAAACCGAAAGCAAATGGAACTGTTTATTTTCTCTTCAAATTTCTTTCTGTTTAAGCCCAACTTCTTCCAACTGGTTTTGATTACCCTGTTATCTTTGTACTTTAATTATTTGCACCAAGTCCGCGTATTTTTCGTTCCTTAGCATCATCTCAGTGTGGCCAGAGTAAAAGAATACATATTCACACTCTTAGAGCTAAGATTTTACATATTTAACAAGAAGCATTCTGACAGTAAATTGGAGTTTTTGTAATCAAGGTAAATAAATGGTGATATAAGACAATTTACTCTGTGGCCAATGCTCCGGCAACCAGTTAAATCAGAGAGCGTTGATTTAACATACGTCTCAGTGGATATGAATTTTCTGTAACAACAAACTGAAGAAAGCCTCATGTTTTGCATCTGTTTTCCCATTGAAGAAAATGAAATATTCTGTTTCATACTTTTCCTACCAGGTGGTTCATTATTTACACTAAGTCTTTTTTTCCCTATTATGTGGAATACTGGGTAATATCTAATGAACCGATTAACTTTCTTTCCTTCACAGTAGCATTCAATGCAATTACATTATCATTTGCTAGAATCGATGGGTATTCACAAGGTACATGGAAGGCCGTTTCTCATGTTGCTGGGGAAAAAGCTCATTCTATCAAGATACAAAGGCCTCTGCGCAGCATGTATTACATAGTCAGGGCACGGAGTGGGAACAGCATGTAGGATGGGGACAGTTCACAGAGGCTCATTCTTACCCCGTCACTGCGCACGTGAGGGCGCGGGGCAGTCATACTGTCTGCCACTGGCTATCCCTGTGAATACAGAGATAACACTGCTTTTCTCCCTTCAACAAGTGGTGGAGGCGAATAAAATTCCTAGACTGAGAGGTGTAAATCCTTGGATGATGAGTTAGTGGCCTTTTTGAGCAAATAGTGGGAGCTGGATAACTTAGACTGAAGTTTGAGCATGGGTGGGTTTAAAGGTTACGTTCAGAGCAGAGAGGCAAAGACAGGCTGAAGGGTCCTTCTACATATAGAAATAGTGGTTAGCAAACACGGATGGCTCAAATGCCCTGAGCTGTGGGCTAAGATGTTGGCTATGGAGAAGATACTTTTCTGACTGGAAAAAAAGAAAGGCAAATGCATGGCTTTGAAATAAAAGAGCAAAAGAAGAATAGGCTCAGGAGGGGTTTATAGGGATCCTCTTGGCAGCCTCTCAATTTTTCTTCCTACAACTTTAGAGCAGTTGGCTTTTAGAAAATTTTCAAGGAGGATGGTCAGATTCAAGTATAGGGAATTAAGGCTAACATTGCGGGTGGTTACATGTTTATGATTTATAACAGCATTTCTGGCTTCAATCCTGATTTAAGAATGGCAGTCAGTTTTTCGAATTGGGGTTTAACTCATGCAGGTCCAAAAAACCTTCAGCATAATATAGTGGCCTTTATTTGATATACTCTGTTTGGAATAGCCTTAGTTTTGCCTTTTAAGCTTATTAGTTATAGCTTTTCCTGAGTTTTGAGAAAAGTAAAATAAGGTTTTATAGTGAGACAAGAAAGGGTCAGGGGATATTTAGATGAGCTTCATAATCAAGGTGAAACCCTAAAATATTTTCTAGAAAAATTTGTTGCTATCAAATATTTAGTACAAAGACAAGAATACAACTTTTGGAAAGGATTTTCAAAAGTGTTGAACAGCAGGCCAAAATAACTGGGGGTTAATTCCTTTGTAAATTCTGGGATAGGAAGGGTCAAAAGCACTCTTTCAGGAAAAGGACAATTGTGAGGAGAGACAGGCTAAATTGGTTCAAGCTGCTCCTTGTTTTGTAGGGGCTGACGATCCCAGGCGCCGTCAGGAAGAAACTCGGGCAGTGACAAATACATACTACATTTGCCGCCTTCTCCTCAGATTTAACATGGTGCCTACCAAGCTCTCCAAGCACTGCTGATAACCTTGCAGCAGCCGTCCTGTTTTAGGATTCTA
>JACSVZ010000027.1:216490-240245 GCA_014706295.1 Lycocorax pyrrhopterus obiensis
CCCACCATGTGCTGGTGCCCAGCAGGACCCCCCCATCCTGCTCTGGGGTGGCCTCAGAGCAAGCAGGGAGGGGTAGCGTGGACGGGGGAATTTTGGAGACCACCAGAGCTGAAGGACTGAGTGGGGAAAGAAAAGAAACGGGTGCCCAAACCTGTCCTGGGGTGGGTGCCACCCCTCAGCAGCCTCTGCTTGTCCCCCGCAGCCACCAGCCGCAGCGGCATGGGGACCCCGGTGCCCGCGCCGCCGCCGCCCTCGGCCACCAGCACCCCCGCGGGGCAGCCCACGGCCATCACCCGCCTGCACATGCAGCTGCACCTGCACGACCTGCAGCAGAACGCCAGCGACCTCCGCAACCAGCTGCAGCAGCTCAAGAAGCTGCAGGTGGGCGCCTGGGGTGGGGGGGACCCCAAATCTGACCCAGCTCGTGCTGGGGTGGGGCGGGAAAATCCGCTTTTCCTGGTGGGGTTGGTGTGGGAGAGCTCGGGGATCGTTCCTGAATCCGAGCTCGGGGATTCTTCCCCGCTCTGAACTCAGGGATCCTCCCTCGTTCCCAGTGCAGGAATCCTTCCCCAAATTTGAGCTCAGGGATCCTTCCCAAATCTGAGCTCAGGGATCCTTCCCAAATCCAAAGTCAGGGGTCCTTCCCCGTTCTGAGATCAGGAATCCTTCTCAAATCCAAGTTCAGGGATCCTTCCCCATTCTGAGCTCAGGGATCTTCTCTGAATCTGGGCTCAGGGATCCCTCCCCATTCCAGTCTCAGGGATCCCTCTCCAGTCTGAGCTCAGGGATCTTCCCTGAATCCAGGCTCAGGGATCCTTTCTGAAGCAGAGCTCAGGGATCCTTCCCAAATCCAAGCTCAGGGATCCTTCCCCACCCTGAGCTCAGGGATCCTTCCCGAATCCAAGTTCAGGGAACCCACCCCACTCCGATCCTTCCCCACTGTAAGCTCAGGGATTCTTCCTGAATCCGAGCTCAGGGATCCCTCCCAAATCCAAGCTCGGGGATCCTTCCCCACCCTGAGCTCAGAGATCCTTCCTGAATCCGAGCTCAGGGATCCCTCCTGAATCCGAGCTCAGGGATCCCTCCCGAATCCAAGCTCGGGGATCCTTCCCCACCCTGAGCTCAGAGATCCTTCCCGAATCCGAGCTCAGGGATCCCTCCCCATGCCCAGGGATCCCTCCCCGTGCCCAGCTCAGGACTGGTCCCTTGTGGGACCCCTTTTCCTATCCCGGGGGGGGTCTCTCCCAGCCTGACCCCCCCCCCTCCTCCTCCTCCTCCTCCTCCTCCCGCAGCTGCAGAACCAGGAGACGGTGAAGACGCTGCTGCGGCGGACGGAGACGGAGATCAGCGTGCGGGTGACGGACACGATGCGCAAGCACGAGGACCCTCTGCAGCGCCAGCGCAGCTTGGTGGAGGAGGAGCGGCTCCGCTACCTCAACGAGGAGGAGCTGATCACGCAGCAGCTCAAGTGAGCCCGGGCAGGGGGAAAGACCCTCCTCGGGGGCAGAGCAGCAGCTCTGCACCGCCCAGGGCACGTCCCGAAGTGGGAGGGGTCCCAGCCCAGTGACCACAGCCCCGTGTGAGGAGGGGACCCCATGCAGTGACCACATCCCTGAATGAGGAGGGGTCCCCAGCCAGTGACCACATCCCTGAATGAGGAGGGGACCCCATGCAGTGACCACATCCCTGAATGAGGAGGGGTCCCAGCCCAGTGACCACATCCCTGAATGAGGAGGGGACCCATGCAGTGACCACGTCCCTGAACAAGGGGTCCCCACACAGTGGCCACACCCCTACATGAGGAGGGGTCCCCACACAATGACCACATCCCAGAGTGAGGAGGGATCCCCGTGAGTGACCACTTCCCTACATGAGGAAGGGTCCCCATCCCTGCATGAGGAGGGGTCCCCACGCAGTGACCACATCCCTGAACAAGGGTCCCCACACAGTGACCACATCCCAGAGTGAGGAGGGGTCCCCACACAGCGACCGCATCCCAGAGTGAGGAGGGATCCCCATGAGTGACCACTTCCCTATATGAGGAGGGGTCCCCATCCCTGCACGAGGGGAGTCGCAGCCCAGTGACCACACCCCTTCGTGAGGAGGGGTCCCCACGCAGTGACCACATCCCTCAATGAGGAGGGATCCCCATGCAGTGACCACATCCCTGAACAAGGGGTCCCCACGCAGTGACCACATCCAGAGTGAGGAGGGGTCCCCATGCAGTGACCACTTCCCTGCATGAGGAGGGGTCCCCATCCCTGCGCGAGGAGGGGTCCCCACGCAGTGACCACAACCCTACGTGAGGAGGGGTCCCCAGCCCAGTGTTCCCCTCTCCCTGCCACCCTCGGGGTTCTCACCCTCCTGGCGCAGCGGTGACCCCCCCTCCCAGTGACCCCCCTGCCCTCCCGCTGTGCCCACAGCGACCTGGAGAAGTCCGTGGAGAAGATCCAGAAGGATCTGGCCCACAACCACCGGCTGATCCCGGTGCAGGAGCTGGAGGAAAAGGCCGTGGTGCTCAAGCAGCTGGGGGAGACCCTGACGGACCTGAAGGGTGAGGAGGGGGCTGGGGGGACAAACGGAGCCGTCCGGCCTTTCCTTGCTCCGTCCCTGCCTGGGGAATGCTCCAGGATGTCCTGGGTTTGTGTTTGCACCTGGGATTCTCCAGGTTTTCCTGGATTTGAGTGTTTGTACCTGGGATGCTCCAGGTTTTCCATTCCCTCTGGATTGGTGTGTTTACACCTGGGGTTTTCCAGGTTTTCCTTGCCCCTGGATTTGAGTGTTTGTACCAGGGTTTCTCCAGGTTTTCCATTCCCTCTGGAGTTGTGTTTGCACCTGGGATTCTCCAGGTTTTCCCTGCCCCTGGATCTGGGTGTTTGCACCTGGGATGCTCCAGGTTGTTCTGAATTCCAGGTTTTCCATTGCCCCTGGATTTGGTGTTTGTACCAGGGATTCTCCAGGTTTTCCACTCCCTCTGGATTCGTGTGTGTTTACACCTGGGATTTTCCAGATTTTCCTTGCCCCTGGATCTGGGTGTTTGCACCTGGGATTTTCCAGGTTTTCCCTGCCCCTGGATTTTGTGTTTGCACCTGGGATGCTCCAGGTTGCTCTGAATTCCAGGTTTCCCATTGCCCTGGATTTGAGTGGTTGTACCAGAGATCCTCCAGGTTTCCCATTGCCCCTGGATTTGTGTTTGCACCCGGGATTCTCCAGGTTTTCCTGGATTTTTGTTTTCGCACCCGGAATTCTCCACCTTTTCCTTGCCCCTGGATCTGGGGGTTTGCCCCAGCCGGGGTTTTCACCCGCACTCCCAGGCGCCCATCAGTGCCAGGTGTGTCCCAGTGCCCAAAGGGATGGAGGAGACACCTCCAGGGGGGGCCAAAATCGGGGTAAAACCGGGCGGATGACGGGCGCAGGAATCCAGGGAAGCCTGCATCCACCCCACTCCGCCTGGCACGGGGTTCTGGCAGGCGTGGCCACCTGGCGGTGCCAGCCGGGCACCGGGGGTCACCCAGCGGTGGCCCTGGTGACGCCGGTGTCCCCTCGCAGCCCAGTTCCCCAGCCTGCAGAGCAAGATGCGCGTGGTGCTGCGGGTGGAGGTGGAGGCCGTCAAGTTCCTCAAGGAGGAGCCCAACCGCCTCGACGGGCTCCTCAAGCGCTGCAAGACCGTCACCGACACCCTGGCCCAGATCCGCAGGTGAGTCCCGAACCCCCCCCCGAGGGCACGGCCACCCACCCCGAGGGCACGGCCACCCCCTCCCCTCAGTGTCCCTTTGTCCCCACAGCTCGGTGCCACCTCCTCTCTGCGCGTCCCGAACGCTCAGGGCAGGAGGGCACCCGAGGGGTGTTGATGAAAGCTTCGTTTTTCTGCTAAAGGACCCCAAAAACACCCTCAGTGCTCTCCAGGTTTTTTGATAAAAGCCTCGTTTTTCTGCTAAAGGACCCCAAAAATACCCTCAGTCCTTTCCAGGCGTGGGTGAAACCCTCTTTTTCTATTAAAGCCTCATTTTTCTGCTAAAGGACCCCAAAAATACCCTCAGTCCTTTCCAGGTGTGGGTGGAACCCCCTCTTTTGATAAAAGCCTCATTTTTCTGCCAAAGGACCCCAAAACCACCCTCGTGGTGCTCTCCAGGTGTGGGTGGGATCCCCTCTTCTCCTTATCCCTTCGAAAAAAACCAGGATTGTCCGTCAGGATGGAGACACAGCCCTGGGCGTGAGCAGAAACCTCCTTCCCGAGGAGCAGGGAGTTGTCCTGCCAGGGAAAAACCCTCTCCCAGAGCCGATCCCGGCTGGAGCCCACCTGCCCGATCCCATCAGGATCCCGGGATGGCTCCCGGCCCCGGGGGCGGGATCGCCCGGGGGCTCCGCGCTGGGAGCCCGTTTTTCCAGGGAAATGAGCTCCTAGGATCATGCCGTGCCTGCCACCCTCGTCCCTGCACCCCTCGTTGGGGCTGAGCGCCTGCCCTCCATCCCAAAGGCGGCTCCAGGCGGATCTGATGGAGGGGAAGGGTTTGGAGGGATCCGATTTCCCGCGAGGTTCACGAGAGGAGCTCATCCCCAAACAGCACCGAGCCCAGCCCCTTTCCCAGACCTCCGAGCGCCCCAACCCTCAGGAAATCAGGATTTTGTGACACCCCTCCCCCTCAGTGCCCCGCGGCCCCTCAGTGCCTCCGCTCTGTCCCAGGCAAGTGGACGAGGGCGTGTGGAGCTCGCCCAGCAGCCTGAGCCAGTCGCCCAAGAAGGTGGCGCCGGAGACGGATTTCAGCAAAGGGCTGGAGCTGGAGATGCCCACCAGCCCCCCCGTGAGCCTGCACCACCTGACGGCCGCCCCCGAGCCCCTGGGCGTGCCCGGCTTCGGGCACAGCCCCCCGCAGCCCCAGAGCCACCCGGGCAAGAGCAATAACCCCACCCGAGCCCCGGAGATGGTGCCCGCCAAGACGCAGACGGGGCCCGAGACCCCCAGCAAGAAGAGCGCGGACAAGGCGGTGTCTGTGGAGGTGAGAGCCCGGCCCGGGGGGTGCTCAGCGCTGGGGGGGCTCCTCTGGAGGGTCTGTCCGTGTGTCCCGGCTGGAAATGGGAACGGGAGCGGCGTCCATCCCGCTCCTCCTCCTCGCCGGGGTGGGGAGTTCTGGGTGATGCAGCGAAGGGGGGGGTTGTGAAATTTGGGGATGGGGGCAAAGCTGGCGGCCACCCAGCTCCTCGCAGCGGGTTTGGGGGGGTGTCACGGGGTTGGGGGTCGCGTCCTGCCCGCCAGGAACGGGGCTGGAGCGGGCTCTGTGTCCGCAGGCGGCCGAGCGGGACTGGGAGGAGAAGCGGGCGGCGCTCACCCAGTACAGCGCCAAGGACATCAACCGGCTCCTGGAGGAGACCCAGGCCGAGCTCATGAAGGCCATCCCCGACCTGGAATTCGCCGCCAAGCACAAACAAGCCCCGGGCAGCGGCAGCGCCGCCTCCACGCCCGAGCACAAACCCTCCAAGCCACAGCACGCCCCCAAATCGGGGGGCAAAGGGGACCCCAACGGCCGCCGGGGCTCAGGTACGGGGTGGGGAGGGCAGAGATCTCCTCTGGAGGCGCGGCTGGGGGTGCGGGGTGCTGTCCCCGGGCTGGTCACCCCGGGGTGTTGGATGAGAGGGGCGGGGACGGGCGCGGTGCCCTCACAGCTCCGTTCGTGCCCAGACGAGCTGACGGTGCCGCGGTACCGCACCGAGAAACCCTCGAAGTCGCCGCCGCCTCCGCCGCCCCGCCGGAGCTTCCCCTCGTCCCACGGGCTGACCACGACCCGCAGCGGCGAGGTCATCGTCACCAGCAAGAAGGAGCCCGGCTTTATGAAGGTGGGGACAGCGGGGTGGCCACTGGGCTGGGGTGGTCAGCGGGACCCGGTGCCCCCCGGTGCCCCCCGGTGCCCCCCAACCCTCACGGCCTCTCTGTCCCCGGCAGAAGGCGGAGTCGGAGGAGCTGGAGACGCAGAAGCCGCAGGTGAAGCTGAGGCGGACGGTGTCCGAGGTGGTCAGGCCGGCGTCCACCCCGCCCATCATCGCCTCTGCCATCAAGGACGATGACGACGAGGACCGGATCATCGCGGAGCTGGAGGTGAGCGCGGGAGGGGCCGCGGGACCCCCACCCTAGAGGTGACACCCACCCGCTCTTCTGCTCGGGGGACAGCTCGGGGTGGGGTTTGGGGGGTGACAGCCCTGTCACCGGGGCTGCAGGGGGGTTCCCGCTCCTCCCGGGGCCGCGGGGACGGAGTGGTGGCACCGCCGGGGACAGATGCTGCACATCTGGGTCCTCCTGCAGCACTTCCCTCCCGCCCTGGGCTTTAAGCCAGGCTCACCTGGGTTTTAGCACTGCACAGGTGGGATCGGGATGGGTTTTCCGTGGATGGTTTTCCCCTAGGAGGGAGAACTGGGGATGGTGCAGGTGTGGGACAGGTGATGGTGCTGCAGGCAGGGGAACTGGACCAAGTGATGCTGCCAGACTGGACCGGTGACTCTGCTGGCCAGGGGACCGGTGACACTGCTGGCCGGGGGATCGGTGACACTGCCAGCTGAGGGCCAGTGACTCTGCTGACCAGGGGACCAGTGACTCTACTGGCCAGGTGACCAGTGACTCTGCTGGCCAGGGGGACTGGTGACTCTGCTGGCCAGGTGACCAGTGACTGCCGGCCAGGGGACCAGTGACACTGCCAGCAGCACAGGGGACAATGCTACCTCTTCCCCTGACAGCCGCCAAGGTTTCCCCTGCTGCGAGCCCCAGACGGGCACGGGCTGTGCCCTCCTCACCCCAACCCTTCCCCCTCCAACGCCGTGTTTGACTCCCCAGGTGTTTCAGCGCAGCTCCGCCTCCCCTTTCCTCCCCACACTCCGTTGTGACCCCCTCGAGGCCGTGTCCCCGGGCCACTCCGACCCGTGGCCCAACGGAGCCGCGGCGGCAGCCGAAGGATGGAAGGTAACGGCTCCACGGGGCTGCGCTCTCACCGCCTTCCTCCTCTGCCTCTTCCGAGCTCACTTCTGCTCCTTCCCTCTGATTTAACCAACTAATCAACGGCTTCTCTCCCCACTGCCTCGCTCACGGCGCTGACGCGGCACCGGACCCAGCACTAACCCACGGCCGCGGCTCCCGGGAGGCTCCCGGGCCACGCCAGCACCGCACCGGGCACGGCACGGGCAGCGCCCGCCGCTCTCACGCCACGCTGGGTGCCCGGGGGGTGGGCGGTGCATGGGAGAGCCCGCTCTGAGTGCATGGGAAGGCAAGGGAAGGGTCGGAGCAGAGCGCGGTGGTTTGGATCTGCCTGGGCTCGGCTCCGGGTCTCTCCCGGCCCTCCTGACCTCCGTGCTGGGCTCTGGGGTGGGGAGAGCAGGAGGGAAACGCCTGGAGAGTGGCTGGGATGGAGCAGGGAATGCCAGGATGGAGTAGGGAACGCCAGGGCAGAGAGAGCGGGAGGAAAATGCCTGGAGAGTGGCTGGGATGGAGCAGGGAATGCCAGGATGGAGTAGGGAACGCCAGGGCAGAGAGAGCGGGAGGAAAATGCCTGGAGAGCGGCTGGGATGGAGTAGAGAACGCCAGGATGGAGCAGGGAATGCCCAGGATGGAGAGAGCAGGAGAAAAATGCTTGGAGAGTGGCTGGGAAGGAGCAGAGAATGTCCAGGATGGAGGGAGCAGGAAGAAAATGCCTGGAGAGTGGCTGGGAAGGAGCAGGGATTGCCCAAAGTGGGAAGAGCAGGAGGAAAATGCCTGGAGAGGGATTGGGATTAAATAAGGAATTCCCAGGATGGAGAGAGCAGGAGGAAAATGCCTGGAGAGTGGCTGGGAAGGAGCAGGGAGTGCCCGGGTAGGGGCAAAGAGCAGGACAGGGGCTCCTGCCATGCCAGGAGCGAGGGGAGCTCTGGCTCGTCCCCGGAGCTCAGCTCCTGGGGGAGGGTCTGGCCCCTTGCAGGGGTCCCGCCGAGTCCCTCCCCTCTCCTGGGACACCAGGGCTGGATCATCCCTCTGTCCCTCTGCTCCGGAGCTGGGATGGGTCCAGCTCCAGACCCAGAGCTCCGTGGCTTTCCCAGCGCTGGCGTTTCCCTCCTGCTCTGCCCCGGGCTCGGGGGCAGCCGCAGGGGCACCAATCCTGCCAGGGCATCTCTGCAGCTCCTCTGCCCTCGGCTCGGTTCCCTCAGGCATTCCATGGATGTCCCTCGGGACGGGAGCAGGGAAGTGGGGCAGGAAGAGCAGCGGTTTCGGGGTGATTTCGTGCTTTTCAGGGTGTGAAAGGTCGGGTGCCCCTGGGCAGCTCGGCTGGGATGGCTCAGCCCCCGCAGGAGCTCTGCTCTCACACCAGTGCCCCCAGTTTGTACCAGCATGGAGAAATCCCGGCTGGATGGTGGCAGCGGGATTTCCAAAGGCAGCGGGATTTCCAAAGGCATTCAGGAGGTGCAGAAACACCGGCTTCATTTTTGCTCTAAATTTTTTTGCTCCAATGGGGTTCCAGGGCTGGAGGAGGGAGCTGAGCTTCCCCTTCCAGTCCCTGTCCATGCTGTGGGTCCCGGTGGGATGTAGGGCTGGACAGAAGGGAGCTGATCCTCTCTCTGTTCCCTGTCCATGCTCGAGATCCCAATAGGATCTCAGGGCTTGAGGAAGGAGCTGATAATTCTCTTCCAGCCCCTGTCATGCTGTGGGTCCCTGTGGGGTGTCAGGGCTGGACAGGAGGGAGCTGAGCTCCCCTTTCCAACCCCTGTTCATCCTCTGGATCCCTGTGGGGTGTCAGGGCTGGACAGGAGGGAGCTGAGCTTCCCCTTCCAACCCCTGTTCATCCTCTGGATCCCTGTGGGGTGTCAGGGTGCCAGGAGGGATCTGAGCATCCCTTTCCAGTCCCTGTCCGTGCTGTCCCTCCCAATGGGATGTGTGGGATGGGCAGGAGGGAGCTGAACCCCCCCTTCCCTGCCCAAACTCCCACCGGGAACTGCACCGTGCTCGGAGGCACCGGCGTGGGGGGGACCCCAATGATTTGTGGCGCCCCGTGGTGCCCCCCCAGGCAAACCCCGCTGCCGCCTGGCCCCTAATCTGTCTGAATTCTCTACCCAGGAGCCGCTGGCGCCGGCAGCCCCGGCGAGCCGCGCGTTCTCTCTGCCCCAGATCGTGCTCACCGAGTGGGTGTCGGAGCCGCCGTCCCCCGAAGCCGAGCCGGAGCTGTGGGTGGCACCGGGCAGCGCCGGAGCAGGAGGGCAGCTGTCGCCCGAGGGGACAAGGAGAGGCCGTGCGGCAGCTCCTGGCAGCTCCCCAAAGTCCCCGCCGGCACAGGAACCCCCTCCAGCCCCGCAGCCCCTCGGCAGCACATCCCGGGGGTTCCCTTTGGCATCCAGCAAGGCCCCGCCTTTCCCGAGGGATAAAACGGGGGGACGAGGAGGGGACGCGGCTCTGGACGCTGCCAGCACGCCAGGAGGCAGCGGCAAGACTTGTCCCCAAGGCCCTGTGGCTGCGCAGCCTCCTCGGAGCCAGGGGGGAGGTGCCGGAGCTGCGGAGACCGCGCTCCCCTCCGTCGGTGCCGGGATCGTTCCCCAAATTCCCGGCGATGCGGAAAGAGCCCGGCTCCTTCCTGGACGCTCTGCCGGGGCCCCCAAAGCCGCGTGGAGAGAGGAGAGCCTGCCAGCCCCGGCCTGCCCGGTGCCGCATCCCGGGATTCCCGCAGGCAGGGATCCAGCCCTGCGGGGAGCGGCGCATTCCCGGGCGGAGCAGCCCCTGGAGCAGATTCCCGCCCTCTCCAGCCGCGCCGCGGCACCTCCGGGATGGGATGGAGGGGCTCCGGCTGCTGCGGGGGACCCCGGAACGGGGGGGAAGGCGACAGAGGGGCTCTGCAGCGGCCACTTGTCCCCCGGGCGCCCCACGGCCCCGGGCAAAAAGGAGATTTATGAGGACACCTACCAGAGACTGGACAGCCTGGAGGAAACCATCCGCGAGCTGGAAATGACCATCAGCGAGATCAGCAGCCACCCCGCCGTGGAATTCGTGTTCCCCGAGGACGCGCTGGGATCCGAGGAGGCCGGGAAGAGCCTGGGGGACCTCGGGCGCGGAGGCTGTGACGGTGACACCGCGCTGGACCTCAGCCAGGCCAAGGACGGCGCTGCCAAGAGTCCGTCCCCGAGCAGGACCAAGCCAGCGCTGCTCCCCAAGCCGCAGCTGCCCCCGGCACGCCCCAGGTTCATTTTTTCTTCTCCCCCGTGCCCTGCTCTGCCCCCGGACTCGCTCTGATTCTCTTCCTCTGCCTGCTCCCTCTCCGTGACTCCACCTCCAGGCAGAGCCGAGGGGGAGAACGAATCTTCCTCTTCTCCCTGACACTTGGAGGGGTTTGGGAAGGGCAGGAAGGAGCGAGGCAGGAGCTGGCAGCGGGAAGGGAGACGGTGCTGGGCGGTGCTGGTTCATCCTATCCCGGAATTAGACCTTGGATGAGGTGGATTCTTCCGCCCTGGCAGGTTTTTGGAGCACCAGGCCCATGATGGGCATCCCACGGGATCCAAGAGCATCCCACGGGATCGGCCGGGGCTGGGTGCTCCGGGTGCCGACGCACCGCCCTTGGTTTCACCATTTTGCACAAAAACCCTCTCCCAACGAGCAGCAGCCGGAGCCTGGCAGATGTTTCTCCTAATTAAACCCCAGCGCGGGCTCCCTGAAGCCATCCCAAATTGCTTCCTGCTGGAATGCAGCTGAATATCTGGGAAAAACAGGGAGGAGGGGTGGAAAAACGCCCTGAGCTCGGCTGCGACGTCAACCTGCTCCTTCATTAACAGCCAGCGCTGGGGAACAAATCTCCTGTTCCCTTTGGAGCCGCTCTCTCCCCCCTCGGGGGGCTCTCGCTGGGTGTACGGGGGTGTAGCTGCAATTTTTCCCGCTGTTTTTTTATCCCGGGAAAAGGGGAAGCGGAGCCGCGGGATGGATTTACGGCTGGGGCTGGGGCGAAGCCAAGCTCAGGGTTAGGCAGGAGAGGCTGTGACGGGTCGGTCCTAAAGCAGAGCGGGGCAGGGGCAGGGCTGGTGTCACCTTCCAAGGGTTCTGCGCTGGTCAGGATGATTCCCGGTGCCGGGAATGCTGGGGATGGCGTGGCACAGGCACACGTGGGGCTGTCCCAGGGTCGGGATTTGGACTCTGATGATCCTCACGAGTCCCTTCCAGCTGGGGATATCCCGGGATTTTATGATTTCCTCGTGCTGTGGGGTGCAGGAATCCCCCGTGTCCCATCCGTGCGGACCACTGAGGATCCCAGAGGTTCCCCCGTGCCATGGATTTCCCAACCGGGCCTCACCTCTTAGCACGGGGCAGGCAGGAGGCCACCGGGACGGGACCTGGGGTGCCCCTGGCAGGGCAGGGGACGCGCGGGGTGTGTGGCACTGCCCTCTCTGCCGCTCTGGCGAGCCTCTGTATCCTCACCTGTGCACAGCCGTGAATAAACTCCTCTGTATTCCCGCAAATAAACTCCTCTGTATTCCCACTGCCGCCGTTCCCACTGCCTGGAATCTGCTTCTGCCTGCCGCCGCCTCTTTCCCTCTCTCTTGGCCCCGCGGGGTGTCCTGTCCCGCCCTCGGTGTCCCGGTGTTTGCCGTGTCTGCCCTAAACTCCCTCTCGGGTGGCTCCCGGTAAGTCCCGGCCGCGTTTGGAGCTCGGCCACCACCAGCACGTCGAGCCGGCGACCTCGTCCTTGCCTGGCGTTGTCACCACGGGCTGTGCTGGCGGGGGGGGTGGCGCGGCTTCAGGCATCCAGCGGTGCCCGTGGGCGCTCCACTCGGCCGATTTTAACCCTTTTTTCCCCCAAATTTTCTATCCCGGCAGAGCGGCGGCGTCTCCATCCCGGCCATGAAGGTGGTGAATCCGGCGTCGCGGCTGAAGCAGGGCCAGCAGGGCAGCCCCGACAAGGGCAAGCACATCAAGCAGCGCATGGAGTACATGCGGATCCAGGGCCAGCAGCAGGTACTCCACCCCTAGAACCGTGCCAGGGCTGCCCGCGGCCCCGGCATCGCCCTCGGGCCTGGCCTGAGTCGGGGACACCCCCAGGGCGATGATTTTCGGGTTCTCTCTCGGTGCCTTCTTCGCTTTGGCTGAGCCCGGCGGGGTTGGGGACACGGGGGCTGCTGCGGTGCGGGAGGGGCTCTTGTCACACCCCGAGGCTGCTGGGGACAGGGACGTGACTTCGTGCTGAGAGCCACCAGCTCGTCCCCGCCGTGGCGTGGGGGTGAAGCCGCAGCCGTTTGTCCCCCGGCGCTGGGTGTCACCGCTGCCCTGACGGGGTGGCTGAGCCGCGGCATTGTCACCTCGCCCCGGGGGACAGTGACACCTCCTTGGCCGTGGTGATGAGCTCTGGGGATGGGAACTCCCTCCCCCCTGGGGCTCTCTGTCCCGGGAGGTTTTGGGGAGCCCCTCCCTGCGTCCACAGAAGCAGCTCGTGGGTGTCACAGGCTGGGTGGTGGCACTGGGACAGCGGGCACGGCGAGGACAGGGCGAGCGGGCCACAGCAGCTGGAAGAGAAGCGTTTTGGGGTGGGATGGAGCATCCCCCTCACCCAGCCCCCAGCACTGACCCCTGTCCATCCTGGGGGCAGCTCCTGCTGCGGGCAGCGGGGCTCCCCCCGGCTCTGTCCCTGCTGTCACCCCAGTGCTGGCCGTGCATTCCCAGCTGGCTCAGGGGATCACGGCCCCTTGGGTGCCCTCTCTCCCTCCTGACCCCTTCTCCCCTCTCCCTGCACCCCTTTTCCCCTCGCTGGGCAGCAGCACCACGAGAGGGTTCCCCTTTTCCCCCCCGCTCTGTGTCTCAATCCCTTTTCCACGACCAAACCACCCAATAAACCCGATTCTGCTCGTTCTCGTGGATCCGTCAGCCCTGTCGGGCAAACCGAAGGTTTTTCCCAGCTTTTGGGGGGGAATTTCGTGCCATTTGGGCAAATGTGGAATGAGCAAAGTAGGCAGCTCTTGGCAAGAAGGGTCAAGCCCCCCTCGGCTGCTCCGTCCCCAGGGTCTGGCACGGTGGAAAAACCTCCCCAGGGAGGGTCCGTCCCTGGGGCTGGGCTCTCCCTCACCCCTCCAGCGTGCGGGGTTTTCCCACCCCGTGGAATCACGGAGAGGCAGAGAGTTCCATGGCATCGCCACGGACCAGACGCCGGACAAACCCCGGCCTGAGGGGCTGGGAAGCATCTCCTGACCCCATGAGGCCACCGAGTCCCCTCCCCTGGAGGCCACACAGCAGCACAGCCGCGGCTCTTCGGTGCCACCGCGGTCCTCCTCGGTGACACCTCGGTCCCCCGTGGCATCAGCCCCCTGGTGCCCTCGCTGGGGTGACCACAGCAGGACTTTTCCCTGTCACTTTTGTCCCCTCTGCCCTCCCTGTGCAGGATTTGGCTGTGTCCCCGCCCTGCCCCGCATCCCCCAGCAGCCCAACCCCTCCCTGGGGGCGAGGTGGGGCTGGAGGATCCCTCTCCGCGTTCCCTGGGGGGTTTTGGAGCTTCGTTCCCTGCTGGTGGCCTGGATGAGCCGCTGGTGGCATCACGGGGGGACAGGGACAGGGAGAGGGACAGGGAGAGGGACAGGGACAGGGACAGGGAGAGGGACAGGGACAGGGACAGGGACAGGGTGGGCACCGTCACCCTCGGGCGCTGCCGAGGCTCCGCCGGGGGCTGTGCCCGCTCTAACGCCGCCCTTCTTGTCCCCCCTGTGCCTCCCCCCTGTCCCCTGTGCCCCCCCCCGCCCCCCCGCCTGCGTGTGCCTGTGTGTCCGCGTGGCCGTGTGTCCGTCCGTCTGTCCGTCCGTCCGTCTGTCCCCCGCTCTCGGGGACGTGCCCTGCCCGTGCAGTGACGCGTGGGACCCGCTCGTGTCGTGCTGTTCGTGGTGGCCCTTTTCCAGCTGCTTGACCTCAGGCCTGACTCAGTGCTGCTTCTGAACGAAACTCCCTTTGGTTCTCGGTCGTTTTGGGCTTTTTCTGTCCTTTTTTTTGTTGTTGTTCGTTTGTTTGTTTGGGATTTTTTTCCTTCTTTTTTTTCCCCTTTCTTTTGTCTTTTTTTTAATTTTCTTTTTCAAGGCTATTTTTTTTTTTTAAATTTTTTTTTGGGACTTTCCACTCCTTTCTCCTCCTCCTCGTCCTCCTTGAATCTTGCTTTTCTTTCCAGGCCACTAGACCATCTAAAGAGGCCAGTGAGACCTCCCCCACGGTCTCAGAAAAACCCGCAGCTGGCAGAACATCCATCCCCGTATTGACTTCCTTTGGGGCCAGGAACTCCTCCATCTCATTCTGAGCGCCCCTGCCAGCTCCGCCCGGCCGCTCTCCTGCTCCCGGGGGCTCCTCCTCTCTTCCTCGGGCTCCTCTTCCTCCTCCTCCCTGGGACTTGGCTTCTTCTTGAGGCGCCTGGAGGGAAACCGCCAACCTGTCCCCTCCTCTTTCTGTTTGATCCATGTTTTTGTCGCCTCCGCTCCGCCACGAACTTTTGTGTCTCGCCTGCGCCGCGCCTCGGCCCGACCTCTGTGTCCCCTCCCGCTCCGCCATGGCCAACCAGCCACTTTCTGTTTCTCTCTCTCTCTCTCTTTTTCCTTCTTTCTCCCTTTTTTCCCCTCCCCTTCGGATCGCTGTTGGTTTGGTTTTTTTCCCCCCCCCTCCTTTTTTCCCCCCTTCCCCTCCCCGCCGTTTTTTTTTTTTTTGTTTTCTTTTTTTTTTTTTTTTCCTATTTATTTAAGAGCTCTCAGAGCTTCCCCCCACCAGCGTCCAGCCAGGAGCAGCTTCCAGCTCCCGCCGCGCGGAAATCCGGGAAGCAGCGGCCGCCGAAGACACCCCCGGAGCGGCCCCCGAGCGGCCCGGGAGTCCCCGCGATGTCCCCGCAGGAGGAGAGGACAGCTCCGGCCAGGGCTCGCCGGTGGGTGGCCGGCGGCGCCGAGGGCTCGGGGACATCCCGGGGCGCTGCCACCGCCGCCGCCACCACGCCCGGGTCACCTCGAGGGGGACAGGCGGGTCCCCGGGAGTGCCGGAGGGGCCGCAGGGCGCGGGTGTGAATTGGGGAGGGGGATCCGAGCGCTCGAGGCGGCCGCGGGGGTGCGGTGATGCCCGGGGGGGTCACCCGGCCGCGGCTCTGTCCCCTCCCCTTGGGGACGAGCGGGCGGGACGGGGGCCCCGAGCCCCGGGGGAGCAGCCCCGGCCCCGCCGAGCCTGGGGGGGGGGGTCCCCGGGGCACGTGGGGCGGTGGCCCCGTGGCCACCTGGCAGCAGCGTGGCCCGGCCAGGTGTGCCCAGATGTGTGCCCAAGTGTGCCCAGATGTGTGCCCAGGTGTGCTCCAGGTGTACCCCAGGTGTGCCCAGGTGTGCTCCAGGTGCTCCCAGGTGTACCCAGGTGTGCCCAGGTGTGCCCAGGTGTGCTCCAGGTGCACTGAGGTGCATCCAGGTGTACCCAGCTGTGCCCAGCTGTGCTCCAGGTGCACTCTAGGTGTACCCAGCTGTGCCCAGGTGTGCCCAGGTGTACCCAGCTGTACCCAGCTGTGCCCAGCTGTGCTCCAGGTGCGCTCTAGGTGTACCCAGCTGTGCCCAGGTGTGCACAGCTGTGCTCCAGGTGCACTCTAGGTGCACCCAGCTGTGCCCAGGTGTGCACAGGTGTGCCCCAGGTGTGCCCCAGGTGTATCCAGCTGCGCCCAGGTGTGCTCTAGCTCTGTCCAGCTGTGCGCAGGTGTGCCCCAGGTGCAGCCAGGCGTGCCCAGCTGTGCTCCAGGTGTACTCTGGCTGTGCCCAGGTGTGCCCAGGTGTGTGTGTGTGCGTGTGCTCTGCGTGTGCAACACGAGATCCAGTCACTCCTTTCGTTCTCTATTTCGTCCTCGGGTTGATTCTTTTGCTTTTTTTTTTTCTTAAATTTCTATTTCGATTCCTTTTCTCTTCCTTTCCGCCCCCTTCCTCCGTTTTTTTTTTTTCTTTCGTTTTTTTTTTTTCTTTTTTGTATCTCGGTCATTTTTGTACAGAAGAAACGAGAGCCTTTTTTTTGAGTAACAAAGAGGAAAACACACGCGAAAAAGAACAAGAAAAAACAAAAACAAAAACAAAAAAAAAAAAAAAAAAAAAAAAAAAAAAAAAGGAAAAAAAAAAAATCACGATGCAATTTCTTTGGATTGCAAAAAAAGCAACTCTTTACATTTAAGTGAAGTGTCTTAACATTTTATATTGTTTTAAAAAATATATTTACATATTATATATATATAATATACGTAATATAAATCTATATATAAATATTTAAAGAGGGGGGGAAAAAAAGAAAAAACCCCAAAAAAAAAGTAAAAAAAAAAAAAAAAAGAAGAGAAATAAATCACGTCCGGTATTATTTAGGGGGTGGATTTGAAATCCCTGCTTAGGTTTAGAGCTCCTCGTGGTTTCCAGAGCGGCTTCTTCGCTGAGTTCCCGCCCTCTTTCCTTGTCCCCAGCCCCTGTCCCCGGGTCCTGGTGGCCTTGGGGACGTCCCCTCGCCCAGTGCCAGCAGCAATAGCAGCCACTTGATGCGTTTTCGAGGAATTTCTTTGGGATTTTTTGTTTCTTTTCTCGGTACCAAAGTGAATTCACTGTAGCAAAGCCGCAGCTTGTGGGGCCGGGCCGGGGGTGGCACCTGGCGCTGTCCCCTCCCCTGCCCGCGGCCACACGGGGCTGTGTCACCTCGTGTCACCTCGTGTCACCCTCGGGGGGACGTGCTGACAGCCCCCCCCCCCCCCCGCTGCTGGAGGGTGTGGAGGTGACAAGTGGCACCCTGCATGGGACACCCCCAGAAATGTCATGGGGGGGTGACAATCGTCATCCTTCATGAGGACACCCCCAGAAATGTCATGGGGGGGGGTGACAATCGTCATCCTCTATGGGGACACCCCCAGAAATGTCATGGGGGGGGTGACAATTGTCATCCTCTATGGGGACACCCCCAGAAATGTCATGGGGGGGGTGACAAGTGCCACCCTTGTGGGGACACCCACAGAAATGACATGGGGGGGTGACAATTGTCATCCTCTATGGGGACACCCCCAGAAATGTCATGGGGGGGGTGACAAGTGCCACCCCCTCGTGGGGACACCCTCAGAAATGTCATGGGGGGGTGACAATTGTCATCCTCTATGGGGACACTCACATGAAGAGGTGACAAGTGCCACCCCCTTGGGGACACCCACATGGGGGGGTGACAATTGCCACCCTTGTGGGGACACCCACAGAAATGACATGGGAGGGTGATAATTGTCATCCTCTGTGGGGACACCCACATGGGGAGGTGACAAGTGCCACCCTCCATGGGGACACCCCCAAAAATGTCATGAGAGGGTGACAAGTGCCACCCCCCGTGGGGACACCCACAGAAATGTCATGAGGGGTGACAAGTTCCACCCCCTTTGGGGATAACCACACTGGGGGGGTGACAAGTGCCACCCTCCATGGGGACACCCACAGAAATGTCATGGGGGGGTGACAAGTGCCACCCTCCATGGGGGCACCCCCAAAAATGTCATGAGACGGTGACAAGTGCCACCCCCTCGTGGGGACACCCTCAGAAATGTCATTGGGGGGGACAATTGCCACCTCTATGGGGATCCCCAAATGGGAGGTGACAAGTGTCACCCCTTGAGGTCACCCGCATGAGGGGGTGACAATTGCCATCCTCCATGGGGACACCCACGAAAATGTCCTGGGGGGGTGACAATTGCCACCTTCGTGGGGACACCCCCAGAAATGACATGGGGAGGTGACAAATGCCACCCCCCCTTGGTGGCACCAACCAAAATGCCATGGAGGGGTGACAAGTGCCACCCTTGTGGGGACACCCCCAGAAATGACATGGGGAGGTGACAATTGCCACCCTCCATGGGGACACCCACATGGAGAGGTGACAATTGCCATCCTCCATGAGGACACCCACATGGAGAGGTGACAAGTGCCACCCCTGTGGGGAGACCCATAAAAATGTCATTGAGAGGTGACAATTGCTGTCCTCCATGGGGACACCCAAATGGGGTGACAACTGCCACCCTCCATGGGGACACCCACATGGAGAGGTGACAAGTGCCACCCCTGTGGCGATACCCTCAAAAATGACATGAGGGGGGTGACAATTGTCATCCTCCATGGGGACACCCCCAGAAATGTCATGGGGGGTGACAAATGCCACCCCCTTTGGGGATAACCACACTGGGGGGGGGTGACAAGTGCCACCCTCCATGGGGACACCCACAGAAATGACATGGGGAGGTGACAAGTGCCACCCTCCATGGGGACACCCATAAAAATGTCATGGGGAGGTGACAACTGCCACCCTCGTGGGGACACCCATAAAAATGTCATTGAGAGGTGACAATTGCCACCCTCGTGGGGACACCCCCAGAAATGTCATGAGGAGGTGACAAGTGCCACCCTTGTGGGGAGACCCATAAAAATGTCATGGGGAGGTGACAATTGCCATCCTCCATGGGGACACCCAAACGGGGTGACAACTGCCACCCTCCATGGGGACACCCACATAGGGAGGTGACAATTGCCACCCTCCATGGGGACACCCACATAGGGAGGTGACAAGTGCCACCCCTGTGACGATACCCTAAAAATGACATGGCAGGGGGTGACAATCGGGGGGTGTCCCCTTTTTTCCCACCCCCGGGCAGAGCAGAGGGGGGTGACAGGGGGGTGACAGCGACGAGCCAGGGGGTGACAGCGCCAGGTGAGGGGGTGGCAGGCCCCGGCCTGTCCCCAAACAGCCCCTCCGTGTCCCCTTTTTCCCGGCTGGTGTCCCCCGCCCCGTGAGCGTGCTGTCCCCGCGTGCGTGTGCGTCCGTCCCCTTCATGGCATCGTGCAAATCCCTCGCCGAAGCAAGAAGACAAAAAAAAAAAAACCACCAAAAAAACCAAAATTCACAATAAAAAAAAAAAAACAACGCGGTTCTGGTTCAGACCAGGCGGGAAAAAAAAAAAAAGACGGAAAAAAAAGAGGAAAATGTGTAAAAATAATTTAAAAAAAAGCCCAAATCCAAGCGCTGCCTGCATCGTGCATGTGTCGGAGGCGCCCGCTGCATGCGCTCCCCGCTTTACTCGTCTGGATGTTGTTTCAAAAACAGAGAAAAAAAAAAATAAAAAAAAGGCTACGACTCTGCAAAGGACGAAAAAAAATAAAAAAAGAACAAACTAAGAAGAAAAAAGCGAAAAAACAGCGAAAAAAATACAAAAAAAAAAGGAAAAAACTGCGAATTTCTGGTTCTCTCTACAGGCTGTTTTGGGGTTTCTATGCCGTCGTGTGTCTCTCTCTCTCTCTTCCGCATGAATTTTCTCGTGAACTGTTTTAAAAAGAAAAAAAAAAAAAAGAAAAAAAAAAGTTGGAAACGGAGGGGGAAACCAAAAAAAAAAAAGGGAAAAAAAACGAAGAAAAAAGGGGAAAAAAGGAATAAAAAAGGGGAAAAAAAGGAAGAAAAAAGGGAAAAAACGAAGAAAAAGAATAAAAAAAAAAAAAAAGCCTTGCACAGGGGGAAGGAGGGGGAGGGGAGGGAGGGGACCCCCCCCACCCTGTGCCACCCCCACCCCGCCGTGTCCCCCGTGTCGCCGTGGATGCCATGGGTAGTTGTGTGTGACCGTTGTAATTGCCAATCCCGTGACAAAAGGGTTGCTTTTTATTCTTTTTCCTTTTTCCCTTTATAACTTTTTCTTTTCTATCAGAGTGTCTGGCTTTAATAAAATTAATTTTTTTTTTTTTTTGGGCCTCTTTCTCTCTTTCTCTCTCTCTTTTTCTGGCGCTTTTTTTTCCCCCCCAAATTTTCCTCCTCCCCACCTCGGGTTGGGAATTTTATCTCGCTCTGACGGGGATGGGACATCCCCAATTCTCTTATTTCCTCCCCACAAGCTCGGAGAAAAATGGGATTTATCCTTTCACGGATAAATCCTTCCAGGAATAAAAATTCCCGCACGCTCAGCACCAGGAATTTGGGGTCTCTCCCTGCTTCCCCTTGCCAAAAAATGAGAATTAACACCAGCAAAACCTTGAATAACCAGTTTATTTCCAATATATAGACCAGGACTGGAGGTGGGGGGAGGGCAAAGCAGGGGGGAGTTTTTGGGTTGGTTTGGGGTTTGGTGGGGTTTTTTTTGCAGTTTTTGCAGATCCCGACGGGGGCCATCGCGCCGGGAATGGGGCGGGAAAGGGTTCGGGGCGGGGCGGGGGGGGGACATGCAGGAGGGTTTTAAAAAGTCACCACTGGTCCAGCACGTCCCCTGCTCGGGGCTGGCCTTTCCGCTGAGCAAAACTTCTTAAAAAATCCTTATAAATCCTTTTGGGGTATGTTACAGGGGCAGAGACGATATTTACAGGGGGAAAAAAAAAAAAACCCCAAACGAACGAACGAACAACAAAAAAAAAAACAACCCAAAGAAAAGGGGGAAAAAAAAAATACGACTTTACAGCAAATATTTGCATAACGTATGAGAACGACACGGAGAGAGACGGTGACGGGGATGCGACACGAGGCCACCACCGAGCTGGTGGCACTTGTGTCCCCGCGTGGCCAGGCCGGGGGTCCCCCCACCCCCCTCCGCCCCCCGCGCCCCCCTTCCTAAAGTGCTTTTGGCCTGGGGGGGGGGGGGCAGGAAGGGGACAGAGATGGGAGGGGACAGGGACATTCCAGGCCCCCCCCGAGTGTCGTGGGGGGGTAAAGGATGGCAGTGTCCCCCCCGCCTCAGGGTGTCCCCCCTCAGTGCCAGCCCCTCCCCGGCCCCTGGGGACCCCCCAAGGGCCCCCCCCCAGGCTCAGCAGAGCCCCCCCGGGTCAGGGTGACAGCGCTGAGGTCCCCAAGGGACCCCAGCACATGGCGGGGGGTCTCTGACACGGCATCCCCAAGGTGCCCAGGGCATGGAGAGTCTCTGACACTGAGGTCCCCAGGGTCCCCCAACACAGGGGTCTCTGACATTGATGTCCCCAGGGTCCCCCCAACACAGGGGTCTCTGGCATCAAGGTCCCCAGGATCCCCAGGGTCCCCCAGCACACAGGTCTGTGACACCGAGGTCCCCAGGGTCCCTCAGCACAGGGATCTCTTGCCACCGAGGTCCCCAGGGTCCCCCAGGGCACAGGTCTGTGACACCGATGTCCCCAGGGTCACACACAGGTCCGTGACACCGATGTCCCCAGGGTCCCCCAGCACACAGGTCCATGACACCGATGTCCCCAGGGTCCCCAGGGTCCCCCAGCACACAGGTCTGTGACACCGACGTCCCCAGGGTCCCCAGGGTCCCCCAGCACACAGGTCTGTGACACCGATGTCCCCCAGGGTCCCCAACCTGGGGCAGGTCCCCGGCCGGAGCAGCCGCAGCGCCCAGGGAAGTGCCCGCACTTCGCTCCGCCGCGGCTGGGGACAGCAGGGCCACCACCATTGGGGGACAGTCCCCGTGAGCCCCCACGCCCCTCCTGGCACTGCCCGGGGGCTGGGGGAGCGTGCAGTGGGACCGCCGAGGGAGCCCGCTGGTCGCCAAAGCGTGGGGGACGAGGTGGCTTTGTCCCCCCTCGGGACCTGTTAAATACAGCAGCTTGTCCGGAGCACAATTAAATACGGGGACAAGGGACAGTCCTTAAATTAAACACCGGCCGGGTTGGGGGGTCAGAGACACTGCGGGAAGCGCAGGGGCGCCGGGGGCCCGGGGCTGCCCGGGGGGCTCTTGGTGGCCGTGCCCGGAGCGGCGGTGCCGGGCGGGCCGGAGCGGCGGCCGCGGGCCGGGCTTTGGTGGACTCCAGGCTGCTGAGCCCCGAGTCCTTGTCGCGACAGGGTCCCGGGGTCGCCTCGAGCCCCCGCGGCTCCTTCCACTCGTTGAAGTTGAGGTCCTTGAGGCCGCCGGGCACCACCACGGTGTGCCGGCGCCAGCTGCTCTTCTTGCGGCGGGTCTCGGGGGAGTGCGCCCGGCGCAGGCGGACCCCCATGTCATCGGCGGAGCCCCGCAGGTGCTGCCGGAGCTGCTCCCGCAGCGAGGGCCGCCCAGGGGCCACCCAGCTCTGCTCGTCCCCGCTGGCCACCGCGGCGGTGTCGCCAGCCGGCCGCGGCCGCCCCAGCTTCCTGCGGGCCAGCGTGTCGCACTGGATCAGGCGGTGCGAGTTGAAGGAGGCGCGGCCCGGGGTGACTTGTCCTCGTCACCCGTGTCCCCCCCGGCCTGTCCGGCCGCGGCCGGGCGCCCTCGCGGCTCTCCGTGTCCGTCTCCATGTGGCTGAGCTCGCTGCGCTCGTCATCCGCCTCCTCGCCGCGGCTCCCGGCCACCGAGTGCAGCTCGGAGCACAGGCTGCGGTCCATGGTGGGACAGCGTGGAGTAGCCGGACACGATGGAGCGGGCGTCCGGCGCCGGCTCGGACCCCGGCGCCCGCGGGATCGGCGGAGCATTCCCGCTCCGTGCCGGCCGCGCCGGGAGCCGCCGGCTCGGTGCCGGTGCCGCGGGGCGCTTTGCCGGGGGCCACCGCGGGGCCCTCCTGCTCCTGCTGGCGGCCCGGGCTGTCCCTGCGCTCCGCGTCGTCGTCGGTGCTGCTCCCCACGCCTTCGGCCTCTCTCCTCTTCTTCCTCTTGCGGGCGGCGGCCGAGCGAAGGGGATGGCGAGGAGTTCCCGGTGCGGCGGCGCTTTGCGCGACGGCCACGTGCCCTGGGAACGCGGGACAGCGGCTCAGGGATGGCGGCCGACACGGACACGGACGGGCCGAGTGTCCCCGACCCCGCTCCCCACCCTGCCAGCCCCAGCCCGGGACCTCTCTCACCTTCGGTTTGGCGGAAGCCGCTGCGGGTCGAGCCTGGAAAGCAGAGGAGAGGGGGGTTAGAGGGGTCCCGGGGGGGGTAATGTGATGGGGAGGGGTCTGGGGTCGAGGGGGGGATGCTGCTCCGTTCCCCCAAACCGGGCCAGGGACATGCCGGGGCTGTCACGCCGGCCGGCCCGTGGCAGGGTCGGGTCAGGACGTGCCAGGAGGGGCTCCGGTGGTCACGGGGGGTCCCTGGCATTGCTCGCCCACTGCAGAGCCCCAGGGCGGGGACTGGGGACAAGGGGGACACACGCAGGCACACACAGCCAGGACACACAGCCGGGACCCCCGCGGCGGGACCCCAACCCTCCCGCGGCCACAGGGCACAGAGGGGACGAGGGACAGGGCGCTGCCACCGCCGCGGGACGGAGCGCGGGGAGGTGGCTCCGTGCCACACCCAGCCTCGGAGCGGGGTCTGGGGTGGGCTGGGACAGGCCGGGGAGTTAAGGAGTCAAGAGGGGACACAGAGGAGACACAGAGGGGACACAGAGGGGACAGGCAGCCCTGGCCCTGCTGCCGCAGTGTGAAGGACAAGGACAGGACACAGACCCCTCTCCCGCCCCGCATGCTCGGGACGGGGTTAGCAGCTGCTGACAACGAGAGAGGGGGAGGCAGAAAAGGGGTGCTGACCCTCCCGGGGGCTTTGGGACCCTCACACCCAGAATTTGAATGTCCGGGACACCCCACACCCATCCCTGCAGCGGGGTGCCACCACGGGCGCTGCCCAACGATGTGGGAGAAGCTGAGTGAAAGGATTTGGGGCTCCCCAGCAGCCCCCGCTGATGTTGGGGACCCTGGGGACAGCGCCAGGCAGGACAGGGTCCCCTCTCACTGTCCCCTGCCCTGCTCCCGCTCTCTCGTGGTCCCCCCAAGGGTTAGTGCGTGAGCAATGCACCCGGGATCAGACTGTACCCGCTCTAGCTCTCGAGGAGGTCCGCTGGAGGAGGAAGAGGAGGAGGAGGAGGAAGAGGACAGCACAGAGAAGTTCAAGGAAAGAACGGAA
>JACSVZ010000027.1:240345-309661 GCA_014706295.1 Lycocorax pyrrhopterus obiensis
ATGCGTTTGAGGGGGCACGCTGACATTTCCAGGGGAAGGGGGAGAAAAAAAAATCCCCGGGGGATCCGCAGGGAGCTCCGGAACGGCGGAAAACCGAGCGGAGCCGAGCGGAGCGAGCGGAGGGATAAACCGGGATAAAAGGGGGGAAAGTCGCCAGGGCAGGGACGGGATGTGAGGGGAAGCGATGGGAGCTGGCAGAGGAACGGGAACAGGGAATGGAGACGGCGCTGGGAGCCCCTCGCTAGCGCGGGGAGAGGAGCGGGGAGCGCTCGGCAGCGCCGGCGCCCGCCCGGCCTCGCTGCGGCTCCGCTCCCCGGCGCGGAGGACTCGGCGCCGGCGGTGAGGCGGCGGTGGCGGAGCCGGCTGTGAGGTGACAGTGGCGGCGGTGGCCGTGAGGTGACAGCCGCCGCACGGCTGCGAGAGCCCGGCGAGGTCAGAGCTGCGCGATCAGGTCGGTGCCCACCCTCCCCGCGCGCGCGTTTGATAACGAGCCCATCCCGCGTTTCCTTATCATCAGCAGCCAGCGGCGCCCGGTCCGTCCCCTCCGATGCGACCTGACGGGGCCGGCGTGAGGTCTTTTGAACGCCGAGCGACCAGCGAGGCCATGCCCGGCTCGGGTTAAGCAGATGCGGTGAGCCGTGTGTTTGTCGCGCAGATCCGGGGAGCCGCGCTCCGAGCCGCCTCCTGCTCCCCGCCCCGCTGCCGCGATGCTGCCTCGCTGGGCAAAGCATCCCCCTGGAGCTTCCCCCCGAGCCGTGGCGAGGCTGCGGGAGCCGGGCAGAGCCAGCGAGCCCCGGGACTACCGGCTGACAGCGCTGCTCGCGGGTACGGACCGGGAGGGGACGCGGGGATGGGGCGGTGCAGGGTCCGCAGGCTCAGGGGGACGCTGGCCCCAGGGGGATGAGACCTGCCCCGGGAATGATGGATGGTGTGGGATGGGGATGGTCCCGGCCCCTCACAGAGGGCTCTGAGGTGGCCTGGGGATGGTCCCAGCCCCTCACAGAGGGCTCTGGGGTGGCCTTGGGATGCTCCCAGCCCCTCACAGCGAGCTCTGGGGTGGCCTGGGGATGGTCCCGGCCCCTCACAGCGAGCTCTGGGGTGGCCTGGGGATGGTCCCAGTCCCTCACGGCGAGCTCTGGGGTGGCCTGGGGATGGTCCCAGCCCCTTGCGGGTGGGTTCTGCCCTGGGAAGCCATGGATGGTCCAGCCTGAGGATGGTCCGAGTCTCTCACAGGTGACCACTGCCCTTGGAAGTGATAGGCGGTGGCCCCAAACCCACACAGGTGGGCTCTGGAGGGGCCTGGGGATGGTCCCAGCCCCTCACAGATGAGCTCTGCCCCAGGAAGGGACACAAGGCCCAGCCTGGGGGTGGTCCCGGCCCCTCACAGGTGGTCTCTGGAATGGCTCAGGGATGGTCCCAGCCCCACACAGTTGGTCTCTGCCCCAGAGGGGACAATGGCACGGGCTGGGGATGATCCCTGCCCCTCCCAGGTGGGCTCTGGGGTGGCCTGGGGATGGTCCCAGCCCCTCACAGGTGGGCACAGATGGCGTGGGCTCTGCCGTGCTGGGTGCCCGGCTCCGAAGGGAGGAGGAGGAGGAGGAGGAGGAGGAGGAGGAGGAGGAGGAGGAGGAGGAGGAGGAAGCACAGGGCTGCAGGCAGCTGCTGCTGCCCTCCTTTTGCTTGACTAAACCCCGCTGCCTGGACAGCTTCTGACTGGCGCTGGTGGGAGGTGGCGGGCGGGGAGGACGTGGCCGTGCCCCCGATGTGCCCGCTGGGGCAGGAGGGGACAGGAGGGGACAGGAGGGGACAGCAGCGTTTGCTCAGCTGGCCGAGGGCTGGCATCTGCCCCCGGGACAGAGCGCTGGCCGTGTCCTCGTGTCACCCGAGGTGGGATGTGGCACCAGCCCCGCGAGGGGCCGGCTCGGTGTCCCTGTGCCCGGCGAGCAGGGGGACGTGCCACATGTCCCCGCAGCGTCCCTGTCCCGTGGCCTGCTCAGGCTGACAGCGAATCCTTGCAGGATCTCGCCCCGTGCTTTCCATCCCTGAGCACGTTTCCCTGCCTCTCGGAGGCCTCAGCCGTGGCTCTGAGATATTTTTTTCCCAACG
The DNA here is from genome assembly GCA_014706295.1 of Lycocorax pyrrhopterus obiensis. Lineage (NCBI taxonomy): Eukaryota > Metazoa > Chordata > Aves > Passeriformes > Paradisaeidae > Lycocorax > Lycocorax pyrrhopterus. The sequence goes on from JACSVZ010000027.1 coordinate 242,452, forward strand.
TTTTCTGATTTTTAACGAGCCGTGACTAACCAGGCTGGCACGGCAGGCGGTGACCAACCACCAACGTGCTACCTGTGCGCTCAGAAATAGGCTCTGTTCTCCACACCCCCGCTGGGACGGGAGCATTCCCGGCCTCCCGAGCCCCCCCAGGGACACCCACCCAGCTTTTCCCAGCTTTTCCCACCCCTGGCAGTGCCCAGCTCCCGGCGGGAGTCACCCAAACGGGCAGGGCCCCCCAAATCCCACCCGGAGGCTGCGGGATCGGGGCTTGGTGCCTCGGCCGGAGCTGCCGAGCTCTGGGATGGGTTCCAAGCCCGTCGCTAGGGTGGCAGAGCCAAGATTTGGGACAGCTGGGTCTCCTGTGGAAGGGCTGTGCTGGCCTGAGCGTGGCTGTGGGATTGCCGTGGTCCCAAACCCTCCGAGCCAGGAAAAATCCCCTTCCCGAGCGCTTCCTCCTGGAACGGAGCCCTTTGGAGACTCCAACCAGCGGCTCCTTGTGGGGCAGAAGGTTGGAAATACCATGGGCTTGGCTTGGATTCTTCCTCCCGTGGCTTCCCTGCGAGGATTTATCCCTCATGGAGCAGGATTCGGGATGCAAACAGGATCGTGCCCAGCTCTGGGCTTTGCCCTGGCAGCTGCTGGTGGCCGTGGGCCAGGCTGGAGGGTCACAACCCCCTCTGCCCACTGCTGGACCACGCTGCCCCTTCCCGTTCCTCCCGTCAGGGAAGTGATGGGGTTTGGACAGGATTTTAGGGAGAAATTCCTCCCTGGGGGGGCGGGAAGGAATTCCCAGAGAAGCTGTGGCTGCTCCATCCCTGGAAGTGTCCCAGGCCGGGCTGGATGGGGCTCAGAGCACCCTGGGACAGCGGGAGGTGTCCCTGCCCATGGCAGGGCTGGGAATGGATGGGATTTGAGGTCCCTTCCCACCCAAACCATTCCCGGATTCCGTGGTTGCGGAGGCCTCGATGCGTTCAGGAACTTCCTCGGCGTCTGATTAATGGGATTGATTTTTGATCTTGGTGCGTGCCCCCTCCTCCCCTTCCTCCTCCTCCTCCTCCTCCCAGCCCTTCCCCAACCCTGCCCAGCTCCGTGGCCTCTCAGCCTCTGCCCTTTGCTCCGCCTGTGCAAAGATGAGACAAGAACCAAACCCCAAACCCCGCGACGAGGTCCTGGCTCATCCCAGCAAACCCTGGGTGTCGGGAAAGGCTGGAGCCGGAGCCTCCTGATCTTTCCCTGTCCATCCATCCATCCATCCATCCATCCATCCATCCCCGGAGCGGTTTTGCACATGGATGCACAACTTCCCTGCCCTCCACCACATCCCCAGCTGGTTTTGGGGCTGTTTCCTCCCACCCGGACCCATCTGTCCCTCGCAGCAGGATCCCAAAACCCCCCCAGGCCCCTCCCTGCGCCTCTCCCAGCTCCCTCCCCTGCTCTGGGCTGACAGGAACCATCGATTCGGTGTCTTGAGGGGGCAGTTTCTCCCTTTCCCGGTGTCTGATCGATTGGAATCGATTTCCAGAGCAATTTTCTTGGGCAGCTCAGGGCGGCAGCAGCCGGGATCGGGACTGAGCTCAGCTTTGCCGGGGTGGGGAGGGGACAGCTGTGCCCAGGGGGGTGACCCCAAACTGTGGCACTGCTCAGTGCTGGGAATCCTCCCAGGGCAGAGTGGGTTCTCCCAGCAGCAAAATTCCCATGTCTCCAGGGGAAACGGGGATGGAGACGCCGCTGTGGGGGTGATGGGGGCTCCGGAATCCGGGTCCTGCTGCTGCCTGGGGCTCATCCCAAAGGTTTCTCCCGACAGGATGAGGATCTGAGGATCGGGGGGAGGATCAGGCTCACAGGGGGAGTTGGCTCCGCTTCCCCACACGACCGCGGCTGAGTCACGGCCCCACGGCTGAGTCACAGCCCCACATCCAGCACGGAGCCTTGCCGGGAGCCAAAATCCTGGGAAAACTCCGGCTCCTTTCGGGAGATGCTCAAACCGACGGTGTTTTCTCCCTGCTCCCACCCTGGGTTTGGCCCCCTCCCCACCCGCTGCCCCACCCGTGTCTCTCTCTTCCCTGCCTCAGTTTCCCTCTCCCAGGGGAGATCCCGAGGCTCGGGCTATTCCCACGGGAGCTGCCAGGCCCCGGCTGTGCCGCGTGGGTGGGAGGACGAGGCCACAATGCGGCTTCTGTCGGAGCCGTGAAGAGCTCGGCCCCGGCCAGCCTCTCCTCTCCTTTATTTTTATCCCGTGTCCCGGAGCTGCTGGCACGTCCCCAGCCGCTGCGCCAGCCCTGCCAGCCGAGGATGCCACCCTTGCCAGGGCACGCAGGGCTCCGTCCTCCTCCTCCTCCTCCTCCTCCTCCCGGCGGGCAGGGATGTTTTCCACGCACCGGGAATGCCGCCGGCTCAGCCTCGTGCCAGCGGCCGGACACGGAGCCGAGGGCAGCGGGAAGATTTTCCCGGCTCTCCCAGCTGGGATTTGTCCTTCCCACCCTTCTGCCCCTCATTTTTCCTCGGCTCGCCAAGGGCAGCTCCTTCCTGCGCGGCTCCGAGCGAGCATCCAGGTGTGCCGGCCCTTCCCTTGGCACCGGCTCCCCGGGATTTGGGAGGTGAACTCGTCTCCCGTCTCTCCATGTGCTCGCGTGGGCGCGATCACACCCGGGCGAGGTGGGAAGTGGCGGCTGCTTTTTCCAGGGCCGGCCAGATGGGATTTCTCCTTCGGTTTTGGGTTCTGACAAGTGACATGCAGGATTTATCCGGCGGCTCGCAGAGGGAAGGAGCCGCCTGGCAGGGCAGTGCCACGGGGAGACGCCAGCTGGGCCCCTCCGAGCTCCTTGGGGCGAGCTCCGTGCCTCGGAGCCGCTCTGATGTGGGAATCCGTGGGATGCAGGCAGGGAGAAGGCGGCGTCCAGGGCACGCCGAGGCTGGGAAGGGGCAGGATCCAAGGATTTCACCCGGAGAATCCGGACTGCCACCGCGCCGGGCACGGTGCCCCTGTCCCAGCCCAAGGCCAAGTGGAATCCTGGCTCTGTGGGGTCCGCCTGGGAAGTTCCCAATGGAACAATGCGGGGGGTGTTTAATTTTCCGCGGTTCCACTGGAATTTGGGAGTGAAAGGCACGGCGGGGAGCCCGCTGCCTGCTGCTGAGCCCGGCTGGGATCCTTGGGAATGGGGGGATGAGGCGGGAGAACAATTCCCGCATCCCGGGGGACATCGCGGGGAGGTTTGTCCCGTGATGGGCGTTAATGGTCCCCTGCGGGTGGCCTTGGCATCACCTGGCTTTTCCCAGGGCATTTGGTGGCCACTCCATGAGCCCGGGAGCAAGAGGAGGGTGGGGGAGCTTCGTCCCAGTCCTGTGTCGCTGTGAGAGGGACAAGGACACCCTGCAGTCCCCTCACTTCCACATTCCCGTCCTGGGATGGACCCTGGATCTGCCCCGCTCCCGACATTCCCACAGCCCACGGGCTCGGCCCGAAACAGGGCTGGAATTCTCTGGGAATTGGCTTTAAGCGACCAGACCCGGCCTGGGTTGGACCCGTCGGTGGCAGGAGTGGGGGTCACTGGTGTCCCCCCGCTGTCACCTGCCTTGTCCCAGCTCCTGGGCGCGTGTTTGCTTGGAGAACTTGGGCATCTGGGCAGCTCCCAGCACTTTCGGGATGTGAGGGCGGGTCCTGGAAGGCGCTTGACCATCCCAAAATGAGTGGACATGAACGCGGCTGAGCCAGGGACGGGGACAGCACCGGCTCGGAAGGTGACTCGTGTGGTGGAAGCTCCCTGCCCGTGCCAGGGATTGGATCTGGATGATTTCCCCACCCCAAACCACTCCAGAATTCCCTGATTTCCACCCCGCAGGCCCGGCTCGGGCATCCCTGGCATCTCTGCAGCACCACACGAGTTAAACCGCGCGGCTCAGGCGCTCCCCCCGCCGCTCTCCCCACCCCTCCTCCCACCCCCGGCGAGCGCAGCTGCGGCCCGGCAGGGAAGGGGTTAGCGCCGGGCAGGGCTCTGGGTGCCGGGCAGGCTCCGTGGGTGCCGGGCGGGCGGGCAGTGCGGCAGTGCAGCCTCCGGGAGGAAGCGGGAGCATCCCGCTCTTCCGGCTCCCTCAATGGCCGGGCTCGGGGGAGCCGCATCGCTCCGAGGGGCTTCCACCCTCTGGGCCGCCTCTCTCCCCGAATGCGCTCCCCGCCTCCCCTCCCCTCGCCCCTTTTTGTGCGAGCGCTTTCTCGGCCGATTTTCCACGCTCCGCTGACTGCCGGCGCCTGCCGCGACCCGCGCGAGCTTCGCTGCCTCATGAAGATTTATGGGACTGCAGTAATAAACTGTGTTTGAGAGGTTCCTTTTGGATGATAAAGCCCCGCCGAGCCGCTGGCACGGGGCATCCCAGCCCGATCCCGCAGCCGCTCCCGCGGGGCAGCGCCTGCGGCAGCACCGGGGAGGTTTTTGGGGGCCTTTCCCAGCCCTGCCTCTCAGGGAGCTCCTGCCAACGCCGTTCCTGAAGATTATCACCTAAACCCCGGCTCCTGCGCCTCCGGTATCCCTGTTTTCCCTGGAAGGACACCATGGAAGTGCCCTGCTAGCAGCCCGGGGCTCCGGCCCCGGCGCGGGTGACACCTCTGCTGGCAGGTGGGGACGATGGGTGGATGAATCGGCAAAGAGAACCGCGTTCCCTCAACCTCCCGCTGCTCGGAGAGGGGCTGGCCAGGATCTACCGCGGCATCCTGGCCGTCGTGGGAGCCCTGCGCCCGGCCAAGGAGCCGCCCGCAGCCCCGGCGGAGCGGAGCGCTGCCCCCTCCATCCCCCCGGAGCCGCTGCCCGGCCGCCGTGGGAGCCGCGCTGCGCCCGCGGGTAAGCGAGGGGACGGTCCCCTTGTGGGTCCCCTTGTGGGTCCCCTTGTGGGGGACGTGGCTCGGAGGGATGTCCCGCCGGGCTGGGATGGGGCATTGCCGAGCTGGCCACCTCGGGCAGGCTCCGGCCAGTGGCTCTGCCACCCCAGTGACCTACTTGGAAGCAGCCTCGGGAAGCACTTTCCAGGCATCTGCTGCGGCCGTGTGGGTACCGCTGCATTCCTGAGCTGCTGGAGGAGGAGAAAAAACTTTGTGGGGGGTTTGAGGTGGAATTCTCCCCAGGAGGGAAGGGCTAACACCCTTTTCATCAGGGAGGCATGACCGAGAGGGTTTTCTGGTCCCTTTGCCCAAACGAGCCCCCCATACTGCAGCTGTTTCCTTGCGGGATCATCCCTGGCACCTCTGGAGGGCAAAGGTGGCTGACATGAGGCCAGCACACGTGGCTGTGGTGGCTTTTCCTCCCCTCGCCTCCGAGGGGTTCACGGATCACGAGGTTTGTGGGGTCGGGGCCGCCTCATCCTCGCTGGCTCCGGATCCCGGGGACGGAGCCGGGAGCGGATGCGGCGCAGCCGGGGGGTGGGAGAGCCCCTGAGAGGATCCAGCTCGTCCCTGACCCCCGCGCGGGGCTGCTCAGATCATCCCTTGTAGCAGAGGAGCGGAGGAGCCGGCGCGTTCCGCTCCCGGAGCGTGTAATGAGGGAGCGGGGAGCTGCATGCTGATCACGGAGCGGGAGAGGACGGGAAGGAGCTGGAAACGCGGCCCCGGCTCGCGGCTGCTGCAGCCGGGGCTGGAGCAGGCACCGGCAGGAGGTGGCGGGGAACAAGCCCCTCTCTCACCCCAAAAATCCCCGTCCCTGCGGCTTCCTCTGGCTCGAGGAGGCCGCGCTCTCCCCGAGGAGGGAGAGGAGCTGCAGCCTCTTGCTGCCAAGCCCTGGCTCTGCTGCAGCTGCGGCTGGCAGGGTGCCCCTTCATCGCTCCATCCCCGGACGCACCATTCCCACGGGATGAGGGAAATCCGGGAGTTCCGCGGCGCTCAGGACCCGGCGTTCCTCAGGGATTGTTTTGGTGGGCTCGGAGCACACCGGGCACATCGCACCGGAGGTGGCCCAGGATCCCATTCCCGCATCCAGAGCAGCATCCTGGCTGCTCTCGAGGGTGCTCCAGGGCATTTCCGACGGGGTCCAAGGCTGGGTGTTGGGTGCTGGGTGCAATTCCTTCCCAAATTTCTGTTCTGGGATCATGGACCCGGTGCTGGGGTGAGCGGCCGAGGCAGGGAAGGAGTTTTCCGCCTTGGATCCGCACTCCCCTGGGAGGAACGTGCGTTGTGGGGCTGTTAGGGGAGCAGAGAGAGGGGCGGGCACCTCCTGGGGCTCCCGGAAGGGTCAGGACAAATTTCTCCATCCGGATTTCCCATCAGGGCTGGAATTTGGCAGCCGCTGGGACCCCGGGGCGAGGCTCTCGCCCTGCTCCTCTGCCAGCAGCGGGACCGCGGTGCCCCCTCCGGCACCAGCTTGGGGTGGTGGAGGTGCCACCGTGACCTCCCCGGTGACACGGGGACCCGACAGAGCGAGGGAGGGGAGGGATCTTCGGCTCTTCCCACATCCACCTCCGTTTTTTGGGAAAAGGGGGTGACAACCCGGCCAAGGTCACATCCGTGGAGCTGTGGGGACGGGAGCAGGACCGGTGGATTTTTGGCGGAGGGAAGGCTTTGGGATGTCCCCGTGGCGTTTGCGGAGTGCGTGATGTCCCCGCTGAGCTCTTTGTGCGACCTTGAGCAGAGGAATCGCGTCCGTGGCCCCCGCTGGAGGCCCCCCCCCCATCCCTCGCTGATAACGCTTGATATCAGTTTGATATCAAACTGATCTGCTGGGCTGATAAATAATTGAGGGAAAAGGAAAAGCCTCGCCGCGATTTGTTTAGCGGGAGCTCGGGAGGGGAAAAACAGGACGAGAAGGGAGATGAATTATGGATCAAGGTTAAAAGGGGAGCAGGAGGGGAAGGCAGGACAGGCTGCCCGACACAGCAGTAGCGGCAAAACCGGTCCCGTGGCCTCGGGGCAGGCTGGCACCGGTCCAGGGCTGGGGGACACCGGCTCAGATGGCTTGAGAACCTCCGAAGAGGCTTTTTGGGGTGGCAGCCGGGGTTCTGGAGCTGCCCCGCAGCGGGCACGGGGCTGGGCAGGAGTCAGGGGCTGCGGCGTGGCCTCGTGCTGCGGCCACCGAGGCGGTGCCAGGCGCTGGCAGCGTGCGGGGACTTCCAGGCATTCATGGCCTCTTCCAGCTTCCCTGGAAGGCAAATCCCGGCGTGCACTGAATGAGTTATTAGCGAAAGGACGAGTCCCTGTCACCTCTCTGCGCGTGGGACCCCCTGCCCCCTCCCCTGCCTGCCCGGGCTGGGCTGAGCCCTGGGAAGGGCTGGGATGGGGCAGAGCATCCCCGGGATGCCGTGTTTGGTGCCCCCGGGGCTGGACTGAGCCCCGGCAAGGGCTGGGATGGGGCAGATTCCAGGTTTGGTGCCCCCGGGGCTGGGCTGAGCTCCGGGAAGGTCTGGGATGGGGCAGAGCATTCCCGGAGATTCCGGGTTTGGTGCCCGCGGGCCGGGCTGGGCTTCGAGAGAGGCTGGAATAGGGCAGAGCATCCCGGAGATGCTGGATTTGGTGCCCGCGGGCATCGGGAAGGGCTGGGATGGGGCAGAGCATCCCGGAGATGCTGGATTTGGTGCCCGCGGGCATCGGGAAGGGCTGGGATGGGGCAGAGCATCCCGGGGATCCCGGGTTTGGTGCCCTCGGGCCGAGCTGGTCCTGGCCAGCAGCGGCTGCAGGACGGGGGCTGAGCCCCTCGCTGGGGTCTCTGACAGGACATGGGGGGACCTGTGACCCCCAGCACACACGACCCTCCCCCCACCCTGCCTGATTTCATTTTCTTTTTGCTCTGTCCTGTGTCCGTGTCCCCGTGTGTCCGTGCCCTCGGTGTGTCCGTGCCCTCCGTGTGTCCGTGCCCTCCGTGTGTCCGTGCTTCCAAGCCGTGCCCCTGCCCCGTGTCTCGTCTGTGCTGTTTTCAGTCACCCAGCGCTGTTTTGTTCCTGTTTCGCTCTGATCATCGCGGCTTCGGTGGGATCACAGCCCCTGCACCCCCTCCCCTCGCTGCCCCCCGGCCCCTCCATCCCCGCTGTCCCCTCATCTCCTGCCGCATGTCCGGCAGTGGGGACACCGCTGCCATGGCAGGGGGATGAACCCCGCACCCGTCCCCTTCCCCGTGCATCCCACTGGGGTCTGATCCCATTCCGTGCATCCCACCGAGGGATGACCCCACTCTGTGCATCCCATTGAGGGATGATCCCACCTCGCGCATCCCACCGAGGGATGACCCCACTCCGTGCATCCCACTGAAGGATGATCCCACTCTGTGCATCCCACTGAGGGATGATCCCACTCTGTGCATCCCACTGGGGTCTGGTCCCATTCTGTACATCCCACTGAGGGATGACCCCACTCCGTGCATCCCACTGGGGTCTGATCCCACTCCGTGCATCCCACTGGGTCTGATCCCACCTCGTGCATCCCACCGAGGGATGACCCCACTCCGTGCATCCCACCGGGGTCTGATCCCATTCTGTACATCCCACTGAGGGATGACCCCACTCCGTGCATCCCACTGGGGTCTGATCCCACTCCGTGCATCCCACTGAGGGATGACCCCACTCCCAGCAGGGCTCTGCCATCGCTCCTTGCTGAAATCCCCCTCCCCAGCCCCAAATCCCAGCCCCCCCATCTCTTCCCCATGGCCGGGGGACCCTCCCTTGACCCCGCTGTGCTCTCCCGCTGCCCGCGCAGATCCCAACAGGACGAGCCACCCCGTCTGCCCCATGGCAGGGGACCGTGCCCTGACCCCGCCCCATGGCTGGGGACCGTCCCCCCGCTTTGCCCCGTGGCCGGGGGACCCTCCCTTGACCCCGCCGTGCTCTCCCGCTGCCCGCGCAGATCCCGACGGGACGAGCCACCCCCTCTGCCCCATGGCCGGGGATCGTCCCCCACTTCGCCCCATGGCCGGGGACCGTCCCCCCGCTTTGCCCCGTGGCCGGGGGACCCTCCCTTGACCCCGCTGTGCTCTCCCGCTGCCCGCGCAGATCCCGACAGGACGAGCTCGCACATGATCTCCGCCGACGATGCCGAGTACCCGCGGGAGTACCGCACCCTGGGCAACGGCACCCGGCGCTTCTCCAACGTGGGGCTGGTGCACACCTCGGAGCGCCGGCACACCGTGATCGCCGCGCAGAGCCTGGAGGCGCTCACCGGCCTCCAGAAGACGGAGATGGAGCGCAAGAGGGACGCCTTCATGGACCACCTGAAGAGCAAATACCCGCAGCACGCCCTGGCGCTGCGCGGGCAGCAGGAGCGCCTGCGGGACCAGGTAAGGGGCGAATTCCCGGGATTCGGGGTGCGGGGGGGGAAAGGGAGCGCTTCGCTCTGGGTGGGGCTGTGTGGAGGAGAAGAGGAGCAAGGGGGTGTTGGGTGTGCGGGAAGTGGGTGGGTGGGCGCCGGGGAGAGCATCCTGCAGGGGTGAGGAAGAGAATTCCCCTGGTGTGAGGAAGAGAATCTTCCAAGGGTGAGAAGAGAATCTTCCAGGGGTGAGAGCAGCAGAGCCCCAGGGATGGACTGTTCCAGGAGGGGGTTCTTATCCTTGTTTTGGGGTGTGCTGGGGACCCCAAACACCCTTGGGGTCAGTGCCGCGTCCACCACGATGTCCATGGGTTGTGTGTCCCCACGGACCTGCTGGTCCTTGGTGCAGGTGACACCTCAGGTGGCCTTTGCTGAGAGCAGCAGAGCTCCAGGGATGGACTGTTCCAGGAGAGGCTCCTATCCCTGTTTTGGGGTGTGCTGGAGACCCCAAACTCCTGTGGGGTCAGTGCCGCTTCCACCACGATGTCCATGGGTTGTGTGTCCCCTGCCGGTCCTCAGGTGACACCTCTCGTGGCCTTTGCTGAGAGCAGCAGAGCCCCAGGGGTGGACTGTTCCAGGAGAGGTTCCTATCCCTGTTTTGGGGTTTGCTGGGGACCCCAAACCCCTGTGGGGTCAGTGCCGCATCCACCACTATGTCCTTTCCTTGTGTGTCCCCTGCCGGTCCTCAGGTGACACCTCAGGTGGCCTTTGCTGAGAGCAGCAGAGCCCCAGGGATGGACTGTTCCAGGAGGGGGTTCCTATCCCTGTTTTGGGGTCAGTGCCGCATCCACCAAGATGTTCTTTCCTTGTGTGTCCCCACGGACCTGCTGGTCCTTGGTGCAGGTGACACGTCTGGTGGCCTTTGCTGAGAGCAGCAGAGCTCCAGGGATGGACTGTTCCAGGAGGGGGCCCCTATCCCTGTTTTGGGGTGTGCTGGAGACCCCAAATCCCCATGGGATCGGTGCCGCGTCCACCACGATGTCCTTTCCTTGTGTGTCCCCTGCCGGTCCTCAGGTGACACCTCAGGTGACACCTCAGGTGGCCTTTGCTGAGAGCAGCAGAGCCCCAGGGGATGGACTGTTCCAGGAGGAGTTCCCATCCCTGTTTTGGGGTGTGCTGGGGACCCCAAATCCCCTTGTTTGGCTCCCGGTGACACCCCGGTGACACCAACGTGGCAGCGATGAATCCCCACCAGGATAAATCCACCGGGAGGGGAACCCAGAGCATCCCGAGGCCGTGGCTGGCAGGAAACCTCAGATCATCCCCAAAAAACCCCGAGGGACAAAGGTGACAACTCCCAGACCCGGCGCGGTGGAAGGAAATCCGGCTTTGCCAGGAAAACCGGCGGCATCGGAGCCGCTGCCCCACAAAATATCCCCAAACCCCCAAATTTTTGGCAAAGGGACAGTTACTGGTGGTGGCTTTGCTGTCACCGTCAGCCACAATCCGTATTAGGACACGGAGCCAGGGGCATTTCCAGGCACGGAGCGGCGCTTCCCGGTAAATAAATAGGATTTTTTCCCCTATTATTGCAGGGATTTAAAGACTTTCCCTTTTTTTAAATAAGCAGCAGCTCTAAAAATAAAAAGAAAAAAATCCAGCTCGGGTTGGCTCAGGTCTGATAAGCTGCCGAGGATTTTCATAGGTGAGGGAAAGATGATCTGGATTTGGGAATTATCTCCTTTATTCCCGAACCAGTGGGATCGTGGAGGGTGTCCGGGAATCTCTTGGTTCCAGGTGAACCCAACCTGGATTTTCGGGGTTTGGTTGCAGAGGGTCCCTCACTCCTCACCAAAACACCCCAAAATCCTACAAAATCCTATTTTTTTTTCGTTTTTCCCCCTTCTTTTCCTTTATTCCCGAACCAGTGGGATCGTGGAGGGTGTCCGGGAATCTCTCAGCTCCAGGTGAACCCAACCTGGATTTTTGGGGTTTGGTTGCAGAAGGTCCCTCACTCCTTACCAAAACACCCCAAAATCCTACAAAATCCTATTTTTTTTTTTCGTTTTCCCCCTTCTTTTCCTTCATTTCCCCCGCAGGCAGTAAAAAACAACAGGAATCCAGAAATCCTGGAAAGCTCGGGTGCCAACCTTTAAATGACATTGGGATCCAGCTCTGCCTGGAACGTTTGAAACTCTCTTTGCTATTCCAGAGGAGCCTGGGAGGGATTTCAGAATCCCCGGCTTTGCTGTTTTATTGGGATTTTTTTTTTCCTGAAAAAAAAATGACATCTGAGGGAGTTCGGAACATCAGAGGTGAACAGGAACATTCCATAAATGCCAACATCCTTTCCAGCCCGGCAAAAATCCGTTGGATTCGTGCATGGGAATGGGGAAGGGGGAGAAATGTTCATTTTAATCATGGGCAGAGCAGGGGGAAATAAAATCCAGGGGGAAATTGTGGCAAATCTTCGGGGAAGTCCGAAGGGGCAGTGGGATAATTTGAAATCCAGGTGGGAGAAGGCGTGAAATGGGAATGTTAAGGATAAGGACAGGAATGGGAATGGGAATGGGATGCTGGAAAATGCTGGCTGTGGGATTTGAGGGTAAATCCTGCCCTGGGAGAGGCAAATCCGGCAGGAGAGGGGTGGCAGGAGATGATTTTTGAGGTGCTTTCCAACCCGAATTGTTCCGTAATTCCAAGGTCGATGCTCTGGGAATGGGATTCGGATGGAGCCGCCCCGTGGTGCCTGATGTTGAGGATATCCAAAGTTGGGAAATGTTGGAAAAATAAGGAATATTTAGAAAAACAGGGAATATTTAGGGTAATAATATTATGGTGACTCAATCCCCCGTCCCTGGTTCCAACATCCACACGGATGTGCTTTTCCACACGGACCGGGAACGCGTGGTTTTTTGCAGATGGATCACAAATCCCAGGAAAAAAGGGATTACGGACCCATTTCTGTTCCATAAACAGCAAAAAGCCGCGTTGTGGTTTAACCCCTTCCTCTCCGGGCCTTGCCTTGCTGGGTTGAGCCCCGGAGCCCACCCGGAGTTGAGGCTCCCAAAAAAATGAAGTGTCCAAAATCTTGGATTTCAGCCTGTCCTGATCTGCAGCAAGGAAACAAAAAAAATCCAGGGAAAGGCTGGAGCTGAGAGTTCCGTGCCCGACGGCAGCAGATTTGCAGCTGGCCGGAATGAATCCGGCTCGGGAATAAATCAATGGCAGCCAGGGGGGGTGTCCCGCCCCCGGAGTCACAGGGAGCCACAGGGAGCCACAGGGAGCCACAAGGAGCCACAGGGAGCCACAAGGAGCCACAGGGAGCCCAGGGGCGGGAATGGTGGGAATGGGGGCAGGGAGGGATGAGGGAAGGGACGGAGGTTGGGATGGAGGTTGGGATGGAGGTTGGGATGAAGGAAGGGATGGAGGAAGAGATGAATGAAGGGATGAAGGTTGGGATGAAGGTTGGGATGAAGGAAGGGATGAAGGAAAGTATGAAGGAAGGGATGAGGGAAGGGATGAAGGAAGGGATGGAGGTTGGGATGGAGGTCGGGATGGAGGTTGGGATAAAGGTTGGGATGAAGGAAGGGATGGAGGTTGGGATGAAGGAAGGGATGGAGGAAGGGATGCAGGCAGGAATGAAGGTCCGGATGCAGGAAGGGATGAAGGTTGGGATGCAGGCAGGAACGAAGGTCCGGATGCAGGAAGGGATGAAGGTTGGGATGAAGGTTGGGATGAAGGTTGGGATAAAGGTTGGGATGAAGGTTGGGATGAAAGTTGGGATGAAGGTGGAAGTGCACATCTGCCGGCAAGGAAGGAAGAAGCAAGGGATGGGAGGGCAGGTAGGGATGAAATTTGGGGTTCAGGTGGGAGCAGGTAGGGATGAGGGAAGGGATGAAGAGGAAGGGACGGATGGGGATGAGGTGTGGGTGCAGGCAGGGATGGAGGTTGGAATGCAGAGAGGGATGCAGGCAGGAGGTGCAGGCAGGCCCGGGAGGCGCTGCTTTGCTGAGCCAGTTTTGTGCCTCAGTTTCCCCAGCGCAGGAGAGGCTGGGCTGTGGCACCGGACACAGATGGCAGTGGACACAGGTGGCATCAGACACAGGTGGCACTGGACACAGGTGGCACCGGACACAGGTGGCACCGGACACAGGTGGCACTGGACACGGGTGGCACCGGACACGGGTGGCACTGGACACAGGTGGCACTGGACATAGATGGCAGTGGACACGGGGGGCAGTGGACACAGGTGGCAGTGGACAGAGGTGGCACCGGACACGGGTGGCACCGGACACAGGTGGCACCGGGGGTCCCACGGAGCCAGGGCGCGGAGGGAGCCCCTGGGGCTGTGCTGGGGGGGGCTGATGGAGGTGTGTGAATCCAGGGGTGAATCCAGGGGTGAATCCAGGGGTGTATCCATGTGTACCCATGTGTGTACCCATGTGTGTATCCATGTGTTATCCGTGTCCATATCCATGTTTTGTCCATGTGCATATCCATGTGTTATCTACATGTTATCCATGTCCGTATCCCTGTATTTCCCTGTGTTATCCATGTCCATATCCATATCCATGTCCATATCCATATCCCTGTATTTCCCAGTGTTATCCATATCCATATCCATATCCATATCCATATCCATGTCCATGTCCACATCCATATCCATACCCATGTCCATACCCATGTCCATATCCCTGTATTATCCATGTCCATATCCATATCCATATCCATATCCATGTCCATACCCATGTCCATATCCATGTCCCTATCCCTGTCCATGTCCATGTCCATATCCATATCCATATCCATGTCCATATCCCTGTGTTATCCATGTCCATATCCATATCCATGTCCATGTCCATATCCATATCCATATCCATATCCATATCCATATCCATATCCCTGTATTTCCCTGTTATTCCCTCACGTGCACTCCCCCCTCCCCGCCCCTCCCCCCCCGTGCAGGCCCCGCCCCCCCGCGCGCTCAGCGCCCCCTGCCGGCGGCGGGAGGGGGCGGGGCGGAGCCGCGGTTGCCATGGTGACGGCGCCGCGGGCGGGGCGGGGCGGGCGCGCGGGCCCGGCGGCGGCGGGAGGTGGCGGGAGGTGGCGGCTCCGAGCCGAGCGCGGCCGAGCGGGGCCGAGCGGGGCCGAGAGAGGCCGAGCCGAGGCGAACGCGGCCGAGCCGAGCCGAGCGGGGCCGAGCGGCGCTGCGGATCCCGGCCCGCAGCGCTCACCTGCCGCAGGTACCGGGCGGGAACGCGCGGGATGGCGCGGGATGGAGCGGGATGGAGCGGGGCGCATCCCCCCGGCTGCTTACGGAGCCGCTGTCCGCCACCCCCTGCGGCAGTTCCCCCCCTCCCCGATCTCCCCTGCCCCAGCTGTCCTGGTGTCGCACCCCAGTATCCCCCTCCCCAAAATTCCCACCCCGAGGTCCCGGTTCCCCTCTCCCATCCCCGTCAGCAGCCGGGGCTGTCCTTACCCTGGCCCCACACCGGGGGCAGCCCCTCGAGCTTCCCCTCCAGCTTCCCCTCTGCTTAAACCCCCCCTTTTCTCCAGCTCCCCTTTCCTCCAGCCCCCTTTTCCCTTCAGCCCCCTTCCCTGGGCGTCCCCAAGCCGGCAGTGGGTGGCATTTTGTGGGTGCCACCGTCCCTGCGCTGCCCTTTGGCGCAGCAGCCAGGGGGGCTCACCTTGCCCCCCCCCCGGGTGCACAGGGGGGCCGTGCAAAGCTCCCGGCGGTGCCCCCACTGTCCCAGGGCAGCTCCGCGTTGTCACCCGTGTCCCTGTACCCCGGCAGGGGACACCGACCCCCTCTGCCCCCCTCGGGCTGCGGAGAGGGGCAGATGGCGGCCTGGGCACGCAGCGTCCCTGTGCCCTGCGGGCGCTCGTGTCGCTTCCAGCTCACCTGGCCGAGCTGGAGCCGCGGGGACCCCCAGGGCTGCGCCCAAACCGGACCCCCGAGGTGGCAGGAAAGGTTTGGCCGCACCTCACCCCATCCCCCCCAAGAGGTGGCACACGGAGAGGTGGCCTCGGCGTGAGGTTGGCACCGCCGCGTCCTCACGGGGTGCCCGGCCGGGCTGCGGGTGCCCCGCACGGGCAGGTTTTGGGGGTACCTGGGTGCTCAGTGGGGGCGGTGAGCGCTGGCTGAGGTGACGCGGGTGGCGGCAGCGTGGCGGCAGAGGGGGCGCGGGGTCCCTCGGGGCTCTTCCCGAGGGTGTCATCTTGGTCTCCAGAGGTGGAGAGTGACGGGAGGCGCTGGGAAGTGCTGAAATGGTGGAGCGGAGTAACACGAGCGTGTGTGCGTGTCCCTGGGACTGCGGCCGGAGCCGGCCCTATCGATTCCCTCGTTTTCCCCCCCAGCGGGCAGCGATTCCTGGCTCCTCACAGCAGACCTGGCTGGGAATGGGGGCTCTGGAGTCAGGCACAGCCCCGTGGGTCACCCCACTTCTCCTTGTTTGGGGTTTATTTTTTTATGGAAGGGGGGTCTTGAAGTCCCCAAGAAGTGGGGACTGAGAAAACAGGCTGGGGACAGCGATGGCAGCCCCGGGGAGGAGCAGCCCGGCAGGGAGGTGCCCACCAGGAATTGGAGGTGGGATGCTCCCCTTGGCGCCGTCGGGCTCCCGGCGCTGCCCTTTCCTCCCCCTGGAAGGGCTGTGCGCATTCCTGCTCTCCCCGGCACACACGGGCAAGGTGAACGCGTCCGTCCGTCCGTCCGTCCATCCATCCATCCATCCATCCATCCATCCATCCATCCCTCCGTGCCCCGAAGTTTCCCCGCTGTTCCTAACCCAAATCCGGCTCCTTCTACCCCTGACCCGGGGGGGGGGTCCCGGCGAGCCGGGCTGGGTTTTAGGGGAGGAGGGGACGCCAAAGCCCTGCAGCAGCCGGAGCGGCGGCTCCGCTGTCCCTGCGGCTCCGCCAGCCCCGGCTCAGGCGGGGACAGAGGAAGGGCAGGGCGGGCTCCAGCAGCCGCTGCGTGTCGGGGTCTTCCTCACCCCCAGCTCTGCCGGGAAAGGGGGTGCGCAGCCCCCCCCGCGGTGCCGGGACCCCCCCAGGGACCCTGCGGTGGGGACGCGGCTGCTGTGACCCCCCCCCCCCCCCGCGAGGGGACCCCAACCCTTGTGCTTTGCGTTTCTCAGGGATTTATCCAGCTTTGCTGGGTTTGGGGGTGCCGGATGGAACCGGGGGGGTCACCCCGAAGCTGCCGGGGATCGGACGCGGTGCTGGCCGGGGCTGCGCGCGGCGGGGAGCGGAGCGCTGCTCGCTGCCTGCTCGCTGCCGGCTTTACCTTGCACGTCCCTATTGTGTTTGGTCCACCTACGCCGTGCCGTTGCCATGGCCACCGTGCCATCTGATCTGCCCAGCTCCTGCCAGCTTTCCCCTGCCCTGCCCCAAAACCTCCGGCCCGGCAGCGGGGTGGCGACCGAGGGACGCCTTGACCCCTGGGGCGCTCCTGCATCGGGGAGCGACGGATCAGAGACCCCCCCGCTCCGCTCGTGAGCAGGCTGGGGATGTGCTGAGCACGAAATGCGGTCCCCGGGGCAGCTGCAGCGCGGGAGGGGGGCCTGACCTTGGCCGGGGCTGCTGCAGAAGGGAGATTTTTGGAGCCCCAGCATGGCTGCTCCTCGGCACAGCACGTCCTGATGCACTGCTCCAAGCGGGCGCTGCGGATTCGCCTCGCACCGGGAGAGGAGGCGGCTGGAGCGAGGGCCAGCGAGGCAAAGCCGCCGGTGGCCAGCGGTGTTCGGGCTCTGGTGTCACCTGCGCTGTCCCCAGGGGCCGCGGGGGAGGTCAAGGCTGTAATTAGCGCTGATGGGCTCGGAGAGGAGGAGGTGCGGGGGCAGGTGGAGGGGCCTGCAGGGGAAAGTTGGAGCTGCGTGGTTGTGCTGGGGGTCTGCGGGGGATGCCTGACGTTGAGCCGCTGTGACAGGCGGCTGTGGCATCTCTGATGTCACCTCGATGGCCGCCAGAGCCCTCTTTGGGTGGAGGGACAGCAGAGCCCGGGGCTCTGCCTGAAAGAGGAGCAGCAAAACCAGCAGAACTCTCCTCGTGGTGGGCTCTGGGTGTCACACGGAGCCCCCTGAGGAGCCCAGGTGTGACGGGAACGAGCCCCAGCTCCGCTGCATCCCCTCTTGTCCCGGCTGTCCCCTCTCCTGCTCAGGTTTGAGAGGTGCCTGCAGTAATTGCGAGACCTCAGGTGACAAAATCTGCAGCCCCCGGCGCCGGCGTCGCTCTCCGCTCTGTCTGGTCACTGTTTGCGTTCTTCTCCCTGTCTTGTCATGTTGCTGTTTCCACTTTAATTCAATTTCAGTGGCGCTGAAAAAGCGTTAAAAAAAAACCCCCAAAACTTTAATAAGGAGAAACAGATTAAATTCACTTCACTGTTATTTTTCAAGGGGATTTTTGTTTGTCAAGACGCGGTGCCTGAGGGGGGGGTCACTCGATCGGAAGCTGGAACTCCTGGAAATGAGTTAATTAAAAAGCCGATGGAGCTGCCTCCGTCCTCCCTCCGAGTGCGGCGTGCCGGGGTGGCTGCTGCCGCTGCTGCCCTCTCGAGAGGGACACGGTGCTGCCTCGTTAACCACCAACAGAGTTATGATTTAATTGCCAGCCAGGGGAAGTCCCCCTCGGTCAAGGCGCTGACTCACTTGGATTTCATTTCGTTTACCTCCCGTCTGCTCCTGGGACAGCCACAACGACCATTTCATTTAGGTTTTTTTTTTTTCAACTTAACTCCCAAATATTCTCGATTACATCACTCCAGCGCTGCTTTTCTGCCTCCGTGTGTGTGTCTGTGTGCGTGCCGTGTGCGCGTCCATCCCTCCGAGCAGCCGCGTGTGCCCGGCCGCGGGTTCACGGCAGCGTCTCCGCCACCTCCTCGCTTTTCCAGCCCGTCATTCCCGGTGCTTCGGGGAGGCCCCGCTCCTCGTTATTCCCTCGTTCGGCAGCACCACGGACACGACTCTCATTGTAATTATAAATCGCAGCCGCTGTAATTCCCCGCACCTTGCAGAGCCCTGCTGCAAGGAGCCGCCTGCTTCATGGCTCGGAACGAGGCTGTCGCTTCCAATCCTCTCCCGGCCCATTATCTCCCTTTGATGCTTTTGAAGAGCCAGCGAAATGTTAATTCCGCCCCGGCCCTCTCCTCTCCGCTCCTCTTTGGACAAATCCAGCCCGGGAGCGGCTGGCAGGGACCCGGGCACCGCCCTGGGGTTGTCGCTGCTCTGTCCCCGCTTTTGGGGGGGCTGCAGGGACGTGGCTGTGCCTGATCCGGGACGCCCGGGGGTGCATCCTGTGTGCTTTGGGATATTTGGGATGGGTGCAGGGTGGGCTGGGCAAGGTGCCAGGGGTGGCACCGGTGCCAGCGGGGACAGATGGAGCCCGCGAAGGGCCACGCGGTGCTGGCCGTGGCCCGGCTTGGCGCTGGCAGGCAGCGCCAGATTGTCAGCCCTGGATGCTCCTGGCTCCCCGCAGGGGACAGGCAGCGTGTCCCTGTCCCCCAGGGTGGTGCCGCACTCGCAGGGAAGGGTTGGATCCCCTGAGCTGGGGTCGGGATGGGTGCTGTGCCACCCTGTGCCCGCGGGTCGCGGCGGCCAGCCCGAACCGCTGCCAGAATGTTCTGGATGCGCTCCCAGGGCTCGTCAGCGGTCGGATGCGGAGCCGTGGTGCGCGGTGGGGCTGTGATTTATGGGCTCGGTGATAAGCTTGTCCAGTCATCCCAAAATAATAAATAAAACCCACACCCGGCGCTGGCACCAGATAGGATCAGCAATATCAGGGCACAGGAAAATTACCGAGGCTCCTCAACAGCGAAAATGAAGAGCGGGGAGGGGAGGGGGAAAAAAGGAAAAGTTGGAGAAGGAAAAAGTCAGGAGCGTCTTCTCCTGCCACGGACTGGGCTGGGCGCCGTTGGGGACTGGGCCAAACTGGTTTGGCTGCAGCTTTTCCCGGCGATGCTGGAACGTTGGGTCTCATGGAAGGCCCATTTCAGCCGTTAAACGGAAGGAAGGAATCAGGGAATTAAGGAATTAAGGAATTAGGAGGGGGGTGAGCACCTGAGCGTCCCCCGGGTGTGACATCGGCCTTGGGGAGCCGGCACTGGGTGAACCGGTGGGGAGAAGCGGCTGCTGGGAGGGAAGGGATGGGGGATTGGGTCCTGTCCAGCCAAAATCAGCTGGAAAGAAAAATCCCGTCCGTTTAAAATCAGATTTGTCGAGGCCGCCTGGCGCAGACTTGGCCGGGAGCAGCGGCCGGGCCTGGCGTGGGAGCAGAGTGACAGAACTGCTGCCCCTGCAGCTTCCCGGGGACGTTCCCGGCTCCAGGCAGGGCTGGCACATCCCGGGGCTCGGGCAACCCCGCAGGGAGCCAGGGCTGGCTCCAACCGAGCCCGGGGAGCTGCCGGAGCCTCTCCCGGGGGTTGGATGCTGGGGATGGACACGGGGCACCGCTGGAATTGGGGTCTGTGCTGTGCAGTCCTGGGGGGGGACTGGTGCTACCGGTTTGTCTGTGCCCAGTGTCACTTGCCCTGTGCCCAGTGCCACTTGCCCTGTGCCCAGCATCACTTGCCTTATGCCCAGAATCACTTGCCCTGTGCCCAGCATCACTTGCCCTGCACACAGCATCACTTGCCCTGAGCCCAGTGGCACCTGCCCACCTCCAGCATCTCTTACCTGTGCCCAGAATCACTTGCCCTGCACCCAGAATTGTTTGCCCTGTGTCCAGCATCACTTGCCCTGCACCCAGAATCACTTTCCCCGTCCCCACACCCCTTTCCCTGTTCCCAGCTCCTTTTCCCTGGTCCCGCCCCTGGATCCGAGGCTGCCGCAGCAGCGCCGCGTCCGTGGCTCCGCGCTCCGGGTGGCTCCGCTCCTTTCCCCCCACCCCCAAACCCACTCTGAGGCGGCTTCTCCTTTTCCAGGGAATGTTTTGGGACAGCTCGGCGTGCCCGGGGCGGGCTGGGCTCCTGCTGGGCGTTATCTCCAGCCGGGTGATCCCGGCTGGGAATTGCTGCTCCTGCCGGTGCCTCTGAGGCACGGCGTGCCCTTGGAAAAGACCTTTGTGCCTCCGGGCTTGTCTGCAGGAAACCTCGGCGCTCTTTGGCTCAAAGCGCTTCTAAAACGCTTTTTTTTGGGGGGGTTTGGTTGAGGCTGGAAACTCCCGGTGTTGTGTGGAATATTGATGCGAGCAGCGGCTGGAATGGGAACGGGGTTGGAATGAGCCGAGGTTCGGGGTGAGGCGAGCAGGTGGATTTGCGTGGGTGCTCGTGGGCTCGGCCTCCTGCTCAGCAGGAGGAGGGAATCAGCAAGGAGTGAAGGGAGGGAAGCAGCAAATCTGCTCCCCGTGGATGGGGGAATTCCTGGGATAAAAACTCTGGGATGGTCCCGCATTTTTGCGGCTTCTCCTTGGCAGCGCGTTCCAGGGACTGGGGGGCGCTGGGAGCTCGGTGCGGGGGTTTGGATTTAAAACACTCATTTAAAAAATCATCTTTGAAGTGACAAACGAGGTTTTCAGGCCCGGGGGTCGTGGTGGGGGAATAAAAAAGGAGAGGATGGGTGTGAGAGAGGAGGACAGAGCAGAGGAGAACTTTGATCCCAATAAAATCCCGTTTGGGACAAAAGCTGCTTTGTTCCCGCTTCTCCCACCTCACCCATCATTATCCCGGGGATTTCTCCTTCCAGACAGGTGGATCCCACCCCTTGTCCCTGGATCCCACCCCTCATCACCGGATCCACCCCTCATCACCGGATCCACCTTCCCTCCTGCTGGGGGTTGGATGGGGCTGGGAGCTGGAATTGTGGGACCCCACTGGAACGGAGAATGAGCTTAAGACCCCTTCCCACCCAAACCATTCCATAATTCCACGATCCTGCGGCTCGCTGGGATCCCACAGCCCCGTCCTGGCCGTGCTGCCGCGGGAGGGGGGTCCCGAACCCCCGCCCCGCCCCACCCCGGTGGGGTTGTGGTGCCGCTGCCCCGAGCATCCTCAGGGATTCCGGTCTCCCGCTGGCGATCCTCGGGAATGGGGAGCTGCGGAGCTGCCGGGCTCGCTGGGCTGTGAGCGGTGCCAGCTCCCGTCACTGGCGGTGGCACATTGCTCTGACACCGGCGACAACGCGCCAGAGGGAGGGGGCAGGGAAAGGGGAGGGGGGTGGGGATCGGAAAATCGCGTTAAAAATGAACATTATTATGACTTCCAGCGCCGCAGCAGTGCCAGGACGGGCTGGGCACACCAGTGACACCAGCAGCGACGCTGGGCTGGCATCACACTCCCCTTTCCCTCCTTTTTCACCCCAATTTGCTTTCGATCCCCACCCCCTGCTTGCTCCCCGAAACTCCCGCAGCCCTTTGGGAGGGGCAGGAACCAGAGCAGGTTTAAATTCGAGCTCAGCGATTCTCAAAGGGAAAACGAAAGTCAAACCAAGAATCTTAATGGTATTTTTTTTGTTTGTGTGTGTGTGTGTGTGTTTCTTCTGTTGTTTTATCTTTTTTTTCTTCTGTTAGCAACCCAACTACTGGAGCTTTAAGGTCAGTATTTCGGATTTTTCCTGCTTTTCTCTTTGAAATGCATGTGCTTGGCCGCCCTGGCTGTGGACGGAGGGTGGGAGCTCAGGGTGGGTTTGTTTGTTTGGGTTTTTTTTGGATGAGGATTCCTGAGCTGAAGTCGTTTGGTCTCAGCTCAGCTGAAGTTTAAGGTCGTGAGAGGGATTTTTGGGGGTCGGGGTGAGTTGTGAGTTGTTCCATGAGGCTGTGGCCTGCCCTCGTTCTGACCACTCATCCCACGGGCAAATCCTGCTGCTCTGGAGTTGTTTCCTGGCAGCAGAGACCAGAACTCTGGGAAAAGGCCGGGAAAAGGCCGGATCTGGATGGGGTCGGAAGTCCACGTGTGGAGCTCCATCCTGGTGGCCGCTCCCAGGCAGGGATACAGGGGTTGCTCTGGTTTCCAGCCTCCTCCTCCTCCTCTTCCTCCTCCTCCTGGAGCTCTGGAGCTGATCCTGTCCCTTTTCCCTGCCGGGCTCTGGGACCTGTCACCCTCCCCACCTCTCGGTGTCCCCTTGGCTGGTGCCCAGCACCCCCTCCCTTTCCGGTCTCCTCATCCCCCTCATTCCCCAAAAATCCTGGATAACGGGGCAGGAGATGAGCTTGGGAGCCTCAGGATGGGAGAGGCTGTGGCAGCGCCTCACAGGATGGATGGAAGGGGACCAGGAATGGGGTTTTCGGGATTGTGTTTGGTGTTGGGAGGTTTTTAGATGAGAGGGAAGGGGAACGGGATTCCCAAGCTGGGATTTGGTGTTGGGAGAGTTCTGGATGGGGGGAAAGAGGAATGGGATTCCCAAGCTGGAATTTGGTGCTGAGGGATCTCCAGACCAGAAAACAAAGTTGTTCGTCGGGCTGGAAGTGCCCTGGAGGGGAAGAGGCCTCATCCCTGTCCCCATCCCCTGGCGCTCGGAAATCATGGAAAACCGGAGAAATCCTCAACGTTGGCTTTGTCACGCCCGGAGCTTTGTCCCTAAAGCCGCCTGTCCCACCGAGGGGACGCTGCCCGGAGCCCCCTGGGGCTGTCCCCGCCCGGTGGCTCCCGGCAGCACCTCGGGAACAGCCCGGCCTTTGTGTGGCAGCTGGAAGTCCTCTCGTCCCTCCCCCCTCCTCCTCCTCCTCCTCCTCCTCCTCCTCCTCCTCCTCGCCCAGGGACGCCCTGGCAACACTTCAAGGTCGCCCGCCTTGCCGGGTGACCTCGGCGCCTTGTCCCTGGTGGGTTCGTTCTTCCCGTGGAAAAAAGTAAAAAAAAAAAAAGCAGGGAATCTCCGCGCCCGGCTGGGGCCGGGAAATGCGGGATACGCGCACTTGTGCCGAGTTTTCATTCCCGGAGTGTTTGCGGGGTTGGGACCGCGGCTCCCGGCAGGTTCAGCTGTCCCGGTTCCCACCGGGAATGTCGCGGGGACATTCCTGGCGCTGCGAGGGGAGGGAAGGCACAAAATCCTCGCATTTTGTCATTTTTTTCCCCCCGGTTTTTCGCCACCGAGGAATGAAACGGGGCTGGACTTGAGGAGTCCCCACCCCACGGGGTTCCGCAGGGATGGGTTTTCCTCTTAATGCCGTGTTTTTCCACCCAAACTTTGCAAGGGGAGCGTCTTCCCGGCTCTCCCCGTTGTGGGACAAACCCCAGCCCTGACCCCGCTGCCAAGTGGGGCATGAGGCAGCTGGGGCTGGCTCGTCACGGGCGCAGCCCCGAGGGGAGCCCGAGCCCGGGGAGCAGCTGCCGGCGGCTTCCTTGAGGCCACCGCCGCCACCTGTGTCCCCCGCGGGCTCCTGCAGCCCCAGGCGTGGCCTTCAGCTGGGGGAGCTGCCTCCCACCCACCCCAAAATAAAACTTTCACGGCCCTTCAGGGTCCTTTCATGGTCCCTGGCTGTGTCCAGCTGCCACCCGCGGCTTCTGGGGGAGCAGAGGTGGCGCTGCTCCGTCCCTCGGATGAAAAGGGGAGGGAATGAGGGGATGGGATGGTGGGAAAGGCTGTGCTGGATTCCCGGGGACAGCCAGGGGTGGGACACGCGGCTGCTGCTCCTGCCCTGGTGTCCCCATCTGCTTGGGGACAGGTGGTGGCTGAGATTTGGGGCTCCCCAGGCGTGGAATTTTGGGGCGGGGGGGTCCCTGCGCGGCTGCGCTTGTCGGCCGCCGATCTCGCGGGCGTTGGTGGCAGTGCTGTCACTGCAGAGGGGGGGTCCGAGCTGTCGCGCTGTCCCCAGGCCTTTCACCCCCACATCCCCTCGTGTCCGTGGAGCAGCCCCTGACCGGCTCCATCCTCCTGCCCCAGCACATCCCCGGGATTTCTGCCGCGGCTTCCAGATCGAGCCGGCCCCCGCCGCCGTCCCTTCCCCTGGGGCGTGCGCTCGCTCCGAGCCATCGATCCGCCACCCTCCGTGTCACTGTCGCGCTGCTGCCAGCCCCGAGTCCCCAGGCGGATTCCCGAGTCCCTCACCCAGGACACTTTTCCACCACCTGAATCCCAGCCCAGCTCCCACCCTCCCTGCCCGAAAATCCTGGGATGCGGCATCCCAGAGGTTTGGGAGGCCCAGGGCCACATCCAAGGCAGGGGGGGAAATCCTGCGGGGAAACTCCTGTGGAGAGGCAGCACCGAGGGCTGGGGGCTCCCGCTGCGCTAATGCGGGGGGTGGGCCGGCTCCTGGTGGGATGCGGGAGGAACGGGAAGATCCAAAGGCTCGGGAGAGCTCCTTTGGAGCCGGGACTTTAAAGGAACATCAAAGGCAGCGAAGCGAGAGATACGGAGGGGGAAAAGCGGCGGGGGTGCGGGCGGGGGAGCGGCGGGGGACACTCAGGACACGTTTGTCTTTAAAACAAGTGTCTGGAGCTGCCTTATCCACGCCGGGATCGTGCCCGGCTCCCGCTCCGGCCTCTGGATCGGGGCTGCGGCTTCCCGGGAGCTCCGCGTCTCCTTGCGGGAAGCCATTTCCACCTCGGCGGCGCTCGCCCAGGCGGAATTAGAGGCAGGCCGCGGTATTTACTCCGAGCAAACAGCAGGCGGGCCCGGCTCCTGGCATCCCGCTGCTCCCGCTCCAGCCTCCCCCCCGCGCCCTCCCTCCGGCCTCGGCCTCGCCGCGCTTCCAGAGGGACCCGCGCCCGCTGCCCCATGGGTTATTCCCGGTGGGAAGGGGGATTTGGGGTGGGTAAAGAGGAGGGAGAGGCTGCTTCAACCTCCTCGCTGTGTTTTTGGGGTCCTCGCTGGTTTTCCGGCCTCCCCGGGAGCCGCTCTCCGTTGTTATCCATCGATCCTGGGGGTTGTCGATATTTATGATCATGGAAACGTGGGGGTGGTTTGGGGTGGAAAGGAGCTTAAAGGCCGCCCCATCCCAACCCCCTGCCACGGGTGGGGATGGCACCCACCCCATCAGGGTGCTGGGAATGAGAGAGGCATCCTCAGCATAGGAATGGGGAAACTGAGGCACAGAGGGAATAGACGGGATTGGATTTTCCGGTGCACAACCTGCGGCAGTGTCGGGGCTGGAATCCCAGATTTGGGGCCCTTCCCCTCCAGCTCTTCCTGCTGAAGCTGCTTTTGGGGTTTTATTGCACTTCAAACTGACCCTTGGAGCCTTTTTTCCCCAGGGATTCCCACAGGCCTTCCCTGGCTCCCTCTCCACAGCTGTGCCAGCAAATCCTGCCTTGGATTCCGGAGAGCTGAGCTTTGTCACCTGCCACCGCCGTGTCCCCGTCACCATCCCGTGTCCCCCTGTGCCGGCTCCTCTCCTCGGTGCTCAGCCCTCGATCCCCAGCCCGGGTTTGTCCCTTGTCCCCTCTCTGCTGCTTCCTCACGCTCGGCCTCGCTCCCCATCCGTCAGCGTCCCGAAGGATGCAGTAATCGGATTATTTTTGGAAGATTCTGTCACCCGAGGCAGAGCAGGGACCGAGCGTGGCCGTGGCTCAGCCCCGGCTGGGAAAGGGGTGGGTGAGGGTCGAGGTGCCAGGGATGGAACCAGGAATGTCACCCTCACCCCCAAAAGCGTCTTCTGCCACATATCCCACCCTAATCCCCGTCCTGGGGTCGCCTCAGCCTCAGGGGAGCGGCTGGAGCGGGATCCCCGTTTGTCCAGGGGCTCGTGGTGGGATGGATTGCAGGCTGGACATTCCCGTTGGAGACGCGGGGAAAGGGAATCCAGGGATAAAAATCTGAATTTGCTGGCAGGTGAATAATTAGTGATGGGAGAGGGGTGGGATGAGGAGGAGCAGGGCCAGGTGTGCCTCGTTGGGGCTCTTCCCAATCCCAAATCCCTTCCAGCCCCACCAGGACCTTCTCCTGCCCCTCTGCGAGCAGTGACAGTGCCCCACCCACTTTTTTTGGGCAGGAAAGGAGCATTTTTGGGGCTCTGAACTCAGCGCCCTCAGCGTGCCTGGACTGTGCGACATCTCTCGGTTCTCCCTTCTCCCGGGAAGATCCCGGCCCCATCCCGGTCCCTCCGAGGGGCGGGACAGGGAAGGTGTGGGGCGAGCAGCAGCGTCAATATTCATGAGGCTGCAGAGGATCCAGGCTTTTAAATATTCATCAGGCACGCGGAGCCTCTGGCTGCCAGCAGGAACGGGGGGGAAAAACGGGAAGAGGGGACGAAAAACGGGAAGAGGGGACGAAAAACGGGAAGAGGGGACGAAAAACGGGAAGAAGGGAAGAGCAGCCTCCCGTGTCCGGGGGCAGAGGGGCGGCTTCGGCTTGGGGACGCGACATCCGAGCGTTGTCACCTGCAGAGGGTCGGGCAGGATGTCGGGATCAGGGTGTGGGAATAACCCATCCCGGAGCCCATCCCAAGGCAGGGAGTCCCGCTCACATCTGGCTGCCGCCCACATCTGGAGGGGGGACGGCGCCTTCCTTTAGTCAAGGGGTCCGGTTTAAAAAACCTAATCCGATTTGAACGCTAATCCTGTTAACGTTGAGATCGGGATTAATTCTGGGTTAATCGGGATAATCCTGACAAAATGTTGAGCATTAGACGCTGGGTGAATTATTGCTGCCGGCGGCGGGAACGCTTTTAATTTGGTGGCGAGACGGGGGTGGGGGGAGAGGGGAGGGGCTGGGAAGGCGGGGATGGAGAGGCCACAACCCTTTGGATGGGGTTAGACTCCTGGAAAAACCCTTTGGATGGTGCTCTGAGCACCCTGGGCCTCTCATTTCTTCCACTTTTGCCCAAATTACCTCCGGTTTTGCCTCCTTTTCTCCCCGGCTGGGCATCTCCCGGCTCCTCCATCTCCGGAGGCAGGAGCTGGGATGGTGGAATTCCTTCCTGCGTGGAATTCACCGCTCCTGGCTGGTGGAGCTGGGGGAAAACACGGAGCAGAGGGGTTCGGTTTCACCGGGATCCAGCCGGGATCAGATATCCGGGCTGGGATGTGGGAGCAGGGCAGCACCACAGCCGGGATTGTCCGGCACTGGGACGCCCTGGGATGCAACTGGTTTGGAACCTGGGGGCTGATACCCAGGCTCGGGAGGAGATACCTGGGTACCAGGGATGCTGAATTCCTGCTGGGAATGCTGGGTTCTGGTCAGGGATGGTGTATTCCTGCTGGGAATGCTGGTTTCTGGTTGAGGATGCTGCATCCCAGTGGGGGTGCTGGTTTCTGGTCAGGGATGCTCTATTGCAACTGGGAATGCTGGTTTCTGGTCAGGAATGCTGTGTCCCAGTTGGGAATGCTGGGTTCTGGTCAGGAATGCTGGTTATTGTTCAGGGATGCTGAATTCCAGTTGGGAATGCTGGTTTCTGGTCAGGGATTCTGTATCCCAGTTGGGCATACTGGTTTCTGGTCAGAGATCCTGGTTTCTGCTCAGGGATGCTGCATCCCGGTTGGGAACAATGGTTTCTGGTCAGGGATGCTCTGTTCCAATTGGGAATGCTGGTTTCTGTTAAGAGATGTTATATCCCAGTTGGGAATGCTGGTTTCTTGTCAGGGATTCTCTGTCCCAGTTGGGGGTGCTGGTTTCTGGTCGGGGAGGTTCTATTCCAACTGGGAATACTGGTTTCCGCTCAGGAGTGCTGGGTTCTGGTCAGGGATGCTCTATCCCAGCTGGGAATGCTGGTTTCTGGTCAGGGATGCTCTATTCCAGTTGGGAATGCTGGTTCCTGGTGGAGGATGCTCTATTCCAGCTGGGAATGCTGATTCGTGGTGGAGGATGCTCTATTCCAGCTGGGAATGCTGGTTCCTGCTCAGGGATGCTCTGTTCCAGTTGGGAATGCTGGTTCCTGGTGGAGGATGCTCTGTTCCAGCTGGGAATGCTGGTTCCTGCTCAGGAATGCTGGTTCCTGCTCAGGGATCCTGCTCTCTGGCTGAGGACGCCGCTCTCGGCTCCGGGATCCTTTCCCGGGGGGAATCCGCATCCCGCCGGGAGCGCGGGGGTGTCGGGGGGCGGCGGGAGTGTCCCGTTACCCGCGCCCCGCTCCCGTTACCGAGCGGCCCCCGGCTCCCGCTGAGTCACCGCCCGGGAGCATCAATAATTCAGGGAGAGCTGGGAATGAATGAAGGGAGGGAGGGATGAATGAACGGAGCCGCGCTGTGATGGCAGAGAGCGGCGCTGGGCAGACTGGGGAGGTCAAACTGGTCAAACTGGGATCCGGTTTGCAAAGCTCCGCCGTCCCACCCGGCCCCAGGCACAGCACCCCCTCCTCAGGAGCCCCCCAGCCATCCAGGGAGCGAGGGGGTGGGATCTCATCCCAGAATTTGGGAGGGAGGGAAGGGCAGGGATCACCTGGCTGAGCTCACCCTGGGCTGGGGGATCCCCAAAACGAACTGGTGGGAACTGGTTGGACTGGTTGAAGCCCCCAGGGATGTTGTGAGAGGTCAGGAAGGTGGAGGAATGATTGGGAGATGCTGCAGGTGTCTGGAAAGCTTTCCTTTTCCTTTTCCTTTTCCTTTTCCTTCTCCTTCTCCTTCTCCTTTTCCTTCTTCTTTTCCTTTTCCTTTTCCTTTTCCTTTTCCTTTTCCTTTTCCTTTTCCTTTTCCTTTTCCTTTTCCTTCTCCTTCTCCTTCTCCTTCTCCTTCTCCTTCTCCTTCTCCTTCTCCTTCTCCTTCTCCTTCTCCTTCTCCTTTTTTTTTTTAATTCATGTTTTTATTTTTTAATATTTTCGGTAGAGAGGGAGATAGGGATGGAGAGAGGCAGGACCCCACATGAGGGATCCCATCATCCTTTTCCCATGGCTCTTCCCAAGGAATTCTGTGCCAGGGGGTGGCACAGGGAGGTGCAGGGCTCACCCTGATCCACCCAGCAACGGTTCCCAGACCTCCTTCCCTGCTCCCAGCCCGTTCCCGGAGCAGCTCCAGCGCCCATCCCATCCCATCCCATCCCATCCCATCCCATCCCATCCCATCCCATCCCATCCCGAGGGCTCGGCACCAGATGGGATCCGCGGCGGGATGCCGGGATTAAGGGATGAGAGGGATTAATCCCGATCCGTGTCCAACCAGGGGCCGGAGCGCGGCTTTGTGCTCTCGGTAAATAACCGTGCCCGGGGCCGGCCCTGCCAGCGCCGTGCCAGCTGTTTTCCAAGGATTTCAGGGCTCCCTCGCCTTTATCCCCATCCCTGCAGACGGGCAGGAGAGGGGAAGGTGCTCTACGCAGCTGCCAGGACCTGCCAGACCCCGCATCGGAGCACCCCCGGTGCACATGGGGCGTGATTTTGGGGGGTCTGGGGGCTCCTGGCGGGCGCGGCCCCCCCGGAGCTGCCCAGCCCAGCCCGGGAGGCTCCTCCCGGTGGCGGGGGGGGGAGGCTGAGCTCGGGGACGGGCGGCGCTGGCGGCACCGGGACAGCGAGGGTTTGTCCATCCCAGGTCTGTCTCGGGGCGTGGCTGGGAGGTTTTTGGGGTGCGAGGGGGCGCGGAGCTCGGGGTGGGATGGGAATTGGAGCTCCGAGTGTCCCCGAGGGGTCGGCAGAAGGGGAAGGAGCCGCTCGTCCTCCTGCTGTCCTTGTCACCGACAATAATCCGGAGGCCCCCCGGGTGTGGGGTGGACAGAGGGGTCTGGCAGGACCCGTTTTTCCCTCGGAGCGTGTGGGGCTGGGACAAACCCCGTGTCCCGTCCCCGAGGGTCCCCCGGCGGGGTCGGAGAGTGGAAATCTGGAGCTGCGGTGTTGCTCCGGGTGTTGTTGGGAGCAGCTGCTCCATCCCCGGGCAGGATTCCTTCCCCACGCATTTTTCCCATGGATTTTTTTCCCCTCTTATCTGCTTTGAAGTGACCCGTGGGAGGTCCTGTCCCCTCCACCGACCCTCCTGTCACCTCCTCTGTCCCTCTCCTGACCCCACTCCCTCTCCCCCTCTCCATCCAAGCTTTTCCCGATCCAAAGGAATGACCCCATTCCTTTCCCGGCTTCCCAAAAATCCTTCAGATCCTTCCCCGCTGCCCTCCCAGCTCCGAGAATTCCCAGCTGGGGACGGGAATTTGGGAGAGGGATGTGGAGGATGAGGACGAGGAGAGGCAGGAACGAGGAGCATCCTTATCTCTCCAGGCAGAGATAATGGAGCCGCTCCTGCGCTGGCAGCGGAGGGATCGTCGGGGCTTTTTAGGAGCTGAAAGAATCCCTTAATTGGGGCTTTTTTTAGCTCTGAGGAGACAAAAGACAGGAAAAAAAAGACCAAAAAAAACCAAACAAACCAACCCCCGAGTCTCCCTCCATTCCCCATCCCACGGCTTTTATGTAAAGCTCCCCGGGGGGCAGGGAGGCGATGGGGATGCTCCTGTCCCTGCTGGAATGGGGAATTCTTCCCATTCCTGGTTTTGTTGCCTTCTCCGGAGGGGCTGGAGATGCTCCTGTCCCTGCTGGAGGTGGGGATTCTTCCCACTGTTCCCATTCCCGGCTCTGCTGCCTCCTCCAGAGGGGCCAGGGATGCTCCTGTCCCTGCTGGAATGGAGGATTATTCCCACTGCCTTCTCCAGAGGGGCCAGGGATGCTCCTGTCCCTGTTGGAATGGAGGATTATTCCCACTGCCTTCTCCAGAGAGGCTGGGAATGCTCCTGTCCCTGCTGGAATGGGGGATTATTCCCATTCCTGGCTTTGCTGCCTCTTCCAGAGGGGCTGGAGATGCTCCTGTCCCTGCTGGAATGGAGGATTATTCCCGCTGCCTTCTCCGGAGAGGCTGGGAATGCTCCTGTCCCTGTTGGAATGGGGGATTATTCCCGCTGCCTTCTCCGGAGGGGCCAGGGATGCTCCTGTCCCTGCTGGAATGGAGGATTATTCCCGCTGCCTCCTCCAGAGGGGCCAGGGATGCTCGTGTCCCTGTTGGAATGGGGAATTCTTCCCATTCCTGGCTTTGCTGCCTCCTCCAGAGGGGCCAGGGATGCTCCTGACCCTGTTGGAATAGAGGATTATTCCCACCGTCTCCTCCAGAGGGGCTGGGAATGCTCCTGCTCCTCTGGAATGTGGGGGGTTATTCCCATTCCTGGCTCTGCTGCCTCCTCCAGAGCAGCTGGAGATGCTCCTGTCCCTGCTGGAATGGAGGATTTTTCCCCACTGCCTTCTCCAGAGGGGCCAGGGATGCTCCTGTCCCTGCTGGAATGGAGGATTTTTCCCCACTGCCTCCTCCAGAGGGGCCAGGGATGCTCCTGTCCCTGCTGGAATGGAGGATTATTCCCACTGCCTCCTCCAGAGGGGCCAGGGATGCTCCTGTCCCTGCTGGAATGGGGAATTCTTCCCATTCCTGGCTCTGCTGCCTCCTCCAGAGGGGCCAGGGATGCTCCTGACCCTGTTGGAATGGGGGATTATTGCCACTGCCTCCTCCAGAGGGGCTGGGAATGCTCCTGCTCCTCTGGAATGTGGGGGATTATTCCCATTCCTGGCTCTGCTGCCTCCTCCAGAGGGGCCAGGAACGCTCCTGTCCCTGCTGGAATGGGGAATTCTTCCCGCTGCCTCCTCCAGAGGGGCTGGATGGGACACGGATACTTTGGGATCGGGTTTTCCCCGGGACCATCACCACGAGGGCACTCCCAGGGATCCAAGCTTTGCTCCAGCGCGATTCCCTCCCCTCGGGAAGCTCCGGGGGGCTTTAATCCAAGCAGGTTTAATCCCGAGGGGAGCTGTGGCCACCCCGAATTTGGAGCCTCTCGCCCACCCCACCCCCTCAGCCCCGAAATTCCACACTTTTCCTGGCGCAGCCTCCCCGTGGCCTTGGGCGGATTTTGTTGTGCTCTGGGTGGCTGCAATCCCTCACCTCCCCCCTTCCAAGCATTCCCTGCTGGAATTCCAGCCGGGAATTCCAGGATCCAGCTCCAGGATCCTCGCTTTGGGGCTGGCCGGGCAGGAAATGGGTCATTTCCCAGCTGGAGTGGCGGCAGCGCGGGGACAGCGAGCAGGGGGGCGGTGTCCCCTCCCTCCACCCCTTCTCTGCCACCAGGGTGGGATTCAGATCCCACAGGGAATGATCTCGGTGTCCGCGGGGAATTTTGGGCTGCGGAAGCCCCTGGGGAGGGGTCTGGGCGTGGATAAAAGGGTCCCTTGTGGGGCAGAAGTGAGAAATGGGAGGGAGGGGAACAAGGCCTTTGTGGCCGGGTTGGGGGTTCGGGGTGGGGTTTGGGATTTGTCCTGGATCCACGGAGCCTTTCCCAGCTGGGAGATGTCCCCTGGGTGGGGGCGGGGGTGACCTTCCTGTCCTCTGGTGGGGCAGGGGTGACAGGGGTGACAGGGGACTGCCATCCTGGCACCGCCTGGCACCCTCGAGGCAGGATCAGGACCCCCCCAAAAGCATCCCCAGCACAGCGGGAATCTGGAATTCCACAGGGATGGGGTGAGGCTCCACGGAGGTGCCACCCTTGGGGTGACCGAGGTGCTCGGGGCGGGCTGTGGGCGCTGTCAGAGGGGCTGGGGGACAGCAGGGACACCCCGAGGGTGGCAGGGACAGGATGTGAGGGGGGCTGAGGTGTCCTTTAATGCATCATCCCGGAGCAGGAGAAATCATCAGCCAGGCAGGGCCATAAAACCCAATTTTCCCTGGAATTAATGGGCTGCTGGAGGCCAAGGTCGCAGCAGTCGCTGTCCCCTCTTCGAGGAGTCGTTGTCCCCTCTCCTGGCATCTCAATTCCCGTTCCGGGTGCATCCCGGGAATGCCCGTGGGACTGGCAGAGACCCCCCCCGTAACTCTTGGAATTGTGTCCCCTCCACTGCAGGGTCTGTGCCTTCCAGCACCCCGGGATATGTGGGGGTCCTGTGCCCACTTGGGGGGGTCCCGTGCCCATCTGTGGAGGTCTCATGCCCATCTGTGAGGGTCCTGTGCCCATTTGAGGGGGTCCTGTGCCCACTTGGGGGGGTCCTGTGCCCATCTGAGTGGTCCTGTGCCCATCTGAGGGGGTCTCATGCCCATCTGTGGGGGTCCCGTGCCCATCTGAGGGGGTCCCGTGCCCATCTGTGGGGGTCCTGTGCCCACAGGGGTGCCCTGAATTTAGGGAAGGTGGGGGCGGGGCGGCTCTGCCCCGGTGCCAGTGACACTTTTGGGGGTTGGGGACAGCACATTGTGCGGAGCATCAGGGCAGAACGGTCCCTTCGGGGCTAAAAATCCATTAACTCCCATCGTGCCTGGGCTTTTTATTCTTTTTTCCCTTGTTTTTATTTTTTTGTGGTTTGACTGATTCCGTAAATTATCCACAGCGGGTGAGCTCCGGTACCCGGGGGCAGCTGCAGGACGGGGTGGGGGGAGCTGGGCTCACCTGGGACAGGGACGGTGTCCCTGTCACCTCTGGGGTTGGGACTGGGGGGGATTTGGGGGTGGGGAGTGGAAGGGATGGAGAGATGGAGGGATGGAGAGATGGATGCAGGGATGGAGGGATGGATGCAGGGATGGAGGGATGGGTTCAGGGATACAGGGGTGGATTTAGGACAAGGTGAGATCCCGGAGAATGGGAACAGGGCAGAGGCAGGGAGTGTTGGGCTCACCTGGGACAGGGACGGTGTCCTTGTCACCCCCGGGGTGTGGGGACACCAGGGAGGTGGGACTGGGGGGGATTTGGGGGTGGGAAGTGGAAGGGATGGAGAGATGGAGGGAGAGATGGATGCAGGGATGGAGGGATGGATGCAGGGATGGATGGATGGGTTCAGGGATGGATGCAGGGATGCAGGGATGGATTCAGGGATACAGGGATGGATTTAGGACAAGGTGAGATCCCGGAGAATGGGAACAGGGCAGAGGCAGGGAGTGTTGGGCTCACCTGGGACAGGGACGGTGTCCTTGTCACCCCCGGGGTGTGGGGACACCGGGGAGGTGGGACTGGGGGGGATTTGGGGGTGGGGAGTGGAAGGGATGGAGAGATGGAGGGAGAGATGGATGCAGGGATGGAGGGATAGATTCAGGGATGGATGCAGGGATGGGTTCAGGGATACAGGGATGGATGCAGGGATGGATGCAGGGATGGGTTCAGGGATGCAGGGATGGATTCAGGGATACAGGGATGGATGCAGGGATGGATGCAGGGATGGATGCAGGGATGCAGGGATGGATTCAGGGATACAGGGATGGATGCAGGGATGGATGCAGGGATGGATTCAGAGATGGATGCAGGGACGGGTTCAGGGATGGAGGGATGGATGCAGGGATGGATTCAGGGATGCAGGGATGGATGCAGGGATGGATGCAGGGATGGATTCAGGGATACAGGGATGGATGCAGGGATGGATGCAGGGATGGATTCAGGGATACAGGGGTGGATTTAGGGCAGGGTGAGATCCCGGAGAACGGGAACAGGGGAAGCATCCAGGAAGGCAGAGCCAGGCTGAGGTGCAGCCCTGGGTCTCATCCCGACCCGGAGCTGCCGGCCTCATCCCTGTGCTTCCCTAAGGATCCATCCCAGGCCGGGATCCGGGTCAGCATCACCCCAAACCCAGAGCAAGGTACCCGGAAACCGCAGCCTTGAGGGTGGGGAGCCCCAAAATCCACCCGCTACACCCCAAAACCACCCCCATGAGGGGTCAGAGCTGCATCCCACGGCCCCAGGGATGGGAACAAGGAATGTTTCGGTCCATCCCTGCATCCCTCCCTGGGTGTGAGGCGCTGCCAGGGCTCTTTGTGCTCCAGCAACAACAACCGAGCCCAGCAGTCAATTTTCCAGCAATTAACTACGGCGAGAACATTTCAAGTCCTCCCAAGCCCCGCCTCGCAGGATTAATTAAATCTTCCAATTAATGTCTCGTTTAAATGGCGATGATGGCTGTTATCATTTCATATTGATTTCTTTCTTTTTTTCCCTTTTTTCCCCCCGTCTTTAAATAGCGCTCTTGTCCCTTTCCAGCGCCGCCTTTTCCACAGTCCGGGAGCTGTTTGTTCCCTCTCTGTTGGATTTGCCAGCCTTCAACAAGTGTCTGGAAAATCCAGGCTTGGGTTTTTGGGGTTATTGACAGGCAGAAGTGCCGGGAATGGCCACGAATTTGGGGATATTTGTGCCAAAAATCCACATTTTCCATGTCCGCGGCGTGAACTTTCCATTCCAGCAGCCAGCGCGCGCTCCTGCGAAATTGGGCTCCCGGAAAATTAAATTCTCCCTGCTCCAAACCCGAAGCCATCGCTCTCTCCCGGCTCCCAGAGCCATAAAATTTCCCGCTGCTCTGCTTCTGGAACGAGCCGGGCGTTTATGGTTCCCGGGAGCGGAGTAATGGATGTGTAACCTCCGGGAATCGCCAAGGTTATTCCGGCGCTCGGCACGCGAGCCCGGCTCCGGCAGCTCCTGCTGGGTTCATTTCCAGGGGTTTGCCGGTGTGGGAGCTCCGAGGCACTGGAATGGCGCTGGGAAGGTTTATCCTGGAGCGGGAAGCGGGAGAGAGGGGTGGGATTGGGATTGGGATTGGGAATGGGAATGGGAATGGGGGTCGGTGCTGGGAGCAGGAGGTGGAGGAGGCTTGGAGCTGGCAGCGGGGGTGAAACACATCAGATCCTGAGCTCAGCTGGGAATGTGGGATGGAGCATCCCTGGATGAGGATGGAGCATCCCTGGATGAGGATGGAGCATGGCTGCATGTGTGGATGAGGATGGAGCATCCCTGGATGAGGCTCAGCTGGGAATGTGGGATGGAGCATCCCTGGATGTGGATGGAGCATCCCTGGATGAGGATGGAACATTCCTGGATGTGTGGATGAGGATGGAGCATCCCTGGATGAGGCTCAGCCAGGGAATGTGGGATGGAGCATCCCTGGATGAGGATGGAGCATCCTTGGATGAGGATGGAGCATCCCTGGATGAGGCTCAGCTGGGAATGTGGGATGGAGCATCCCTGGATGTGGGATGGAGCATCCTTGGATGTGGGATGGAGCATTCCTGGATGAGGCTCAGCCAGGGAATGTGGGATGGAGCATCCCCGGATGAGGATGGAGCATCCTTGGATGAGGATGGAGCATCCCTGGATGAGGCTCAGCCAGGGACTGTGGAATGGAGCATCCCCAGATGAGGATGGAGCACCCCTGGATGCAGCTCAGCCCCATCCTCAGGCACGGGGAGGGATTTTTGAGGGTGTCCCTTGACGGGCCAGGGGTTGGACTTTGTGCGTCCTTCCCAACCCCTTTTCCGTGATCCCATGACCCGCACGAGCCTCTCCATCCCGGCTCCCTGCTCCAGAGGAAACGTGGGACCGGCTGCATCCAGGGGGTGCTGGGACACCCATCCCCGTCCCCCCCTGACCGCTCCCCTCTCCCGCTGCAGACCAGGAGCTCCCGGCACTCCCAGGGCTCCCAGCCTGGCCTGGCCGACCAAGCCAAGCTCTCCTTCGCCTCGGCCGAATCCCTGGAGACGATGTCGGAAGCGGAGCTGCCGCTGGGATTCAACAGGATGAACCGGTTCCGCCAGAGCCTGCCCCTGTCCCGCTCCGCCAGCCAGACCAAGCTGCGCTCCCCAGGTACCCCCTGGCGCCGAACCCTCCGCGGGTGGAGGGAGGGATAGGTTTCCAGCCGCCCAAAAAAACCCCGGGAAGAGCGGGAGGAACCTCAGGGTGGCCCAGGGGGATGAGCTGCCCTCGGCAGGGAGAGGTTGGGTGGCCACAAGTTCCCCAATCTCTTTTTTTTGGGTGCCCCAGAGCCCTCCACCTTCACCAGAGTGAGGTTGGGTGGCCAAACATCCCCCAAACCCTTTTTTCGGGTGCCCAAACATCCCCCAATCCCTTTTTTTGGGTGTCCCAGAGCCCTCTAGGAAGATCTCCCCTCACCAGGGCGAGGCTGGGTGACCAGAGGTCCCCCAAGCCCTTTTTTTGGGTGCCCCAGAGCCTTCCAGGGAGATCTCCCTTCAGCAGGGTGAGGTTGGGTGGCCAGAAGTTCCCCAATCCCTTTTTTTTGGGTGCCCCAGAGCCTTCCAGGGAGATCTCCCTTCAGCAGGGTGAGGTTGGGTGGCCAGAAGTTCCCCAACCCCTTTTTTTTGAGATGTTCCAGAGCCCTCTAGGAAGATCTCCCCTCACCAGGGCAAGGCTGGGTGACCAGAGACCCCCAATCATTATTTTTTGGGTACCCAAGCATCCCCCAATCCCTTTTTTTTGGGTGCCCCAGAGCCTTCCAGGGAGATCTCCCTTCAGCAGGGCGAGGCTGGGTGGCCAGAGCTCCCCCCACCCCCTTTTTTTGGGTGCTCCAGAGCCCTCAGAAAGCCCCCGGCACCTCTGCGGAGAAGGGACACGGGCACGGCTGACCCCGCTGTGCTCCCTGTGCTCCCAGGGGTGCTGTTCCTGCAGTTCGGGGACGAGACGCGGCGGGTGCACATCACGCACGAGATCAGCAGCATGGACACCCTGCACGCCCTCATCGTCCACATGTTCCCGCAGAAGCTCACCATGGGCATGCTCAAGTCCCCCAACACCGCCATCCTCATCAAGGACGAGTCCCGCAACGTCTTCTACGAGCTGGAGGATGTCCGGTGAGTGGGGAGGGCTCAGGATCCCACCCCCGGGCTGGTTTTTGTTCCTTTAAATCCGTCACAAGCCGGGAAATCCGTGGGATGGAGGAGAAACGGGGTGGTGGGTGCAGGGCTGGGATTTTGGGGTGCCTGTCCCGGGTGCTCAGGTTCTGCTTCTCCTTCCAGAGACATCCAGGACAGAAGCATCATTAAAATCTACCGGAAAGAGCCGCTCTACGCCTCGTTCCCAGCCTCCCACATCACCAACGGCGACCTCAGGGTGAGAGGGGACACGGGGACAGCCCGGGGAGGGTGGCGGGACCTGGTGGGGTGGGAAAGCGGCAGAGATGGGAATTGTGCGTGGCTGGGATTCATCCTGCCGGCTTCCGGCGCGGGTTGGGGGCTGACAGCGGGGTCGTAAACATGGTTTTTAGGGAATTAAATCATCAGGATAACTAAATCATCGGGATAAATCATCAGGATAAATCATCAGGATGAATAATCAGGT
The DNA here is from genome assembly GCA_014706295.1 of Lycocorax pyrrhopterus obiensis. NCBI lineage: Eukaryota > Metazoa > Chordata > Aves > Passeriformes > Paradisaeidae > Lycocorax > Lycocorax pyrrhopterus. Next base: position 280,498 of record JACSVZ010000027.1, read on the forward strand.
TAAATAATCAGGATAAATCACCCCGCTGTTGGCTGGGAATGACGGAATGGTTTGCCGGTCCTCGGAGGGGCGGACGGCAGAGCAGGGCAGGGATCACCCCGCGCTGACCACCCCGCCCCATTCCCGCAGCGGGAGATGGTCTACACTTCCCGGGAATCCTCTCCCACCCGCCGGCTCAACAACATGTCCCCGGCCTCCCACCTGGCCTCCGGCTCCCCTCCGCCCGTGCTCCAGTCCTCGTCGCCGTCCCGCTCCCGCATGTCCTACAGCGGTGGCCGCCCGCCCTCCTACGCCGGCAGCCCCGTCCACCACGGCGAGCGCCTGTCCAGCCTGCCCCCGGCCCAGGGCGTGTCCCCCAGCCCCAGCGCCATCCTGGAGCGCCGCGACGTGAAGCCGGACGAGGACCTGGCGGGCAAGAACGTGGTGCTGGTGAAGAACGAGGGGCTCTACGCCGATCCCTACGGGATGGTGCACGAGGGGCGGCTCAGCATCACCTCCACGCAGTCGCTGGCGGGCATGGGGGACCCGTTCGGCTACTCGGGGGGGCTCTACAAGCGGGGGTCAGTGCGATCACTCAGCACCTACTCGGCGGCCGCGCTGCAGACGGAGCTGGAGGACAGCTTGTACAAGCCCAACGCGCCCATCTACAGCGACACGTACGGCCCCGGGCTGGGCTACCGCATGCCGCCCTCGTCGCCGCAGAAGATGGTGGAGCCCGGGCAGAGCCCACACAGCCCCTACTCGGGCCCGCCGAGCCGCTCGTCGCCCGTCCGCCAGTCGTTCCGCAAGGATTCCTGCTCCTCCGTCTTCATGGACAGCCCCGTGGGCAAAACGCGCAACCCCAGCTCGTCCGGGCCCCCCGAGCTGTTCCCCGGCCCCGGCGAGCGGCCGCTCTCGGGTTTTGGCTCGCCCGGGCCGGCCAAGGACACGGAGACGAGGTGAGAGGAGGCGCGAAGGAAGCCCCTGGCGGGTTTGGGTTTGGGTTTTGCGGGTCCGGGGGTTTTGCATCGGCTGGAGGGGGAGGAGGAGGAGCAGAGGAAGAGGAGGAGGAGCGGAGGAAGGCGCTGCCCCGGCCCCACGGCGGTGGAGGTGCCGGGATGGGGAATGAGGCACCGGGGGAGGGCTGGGGGTGCTGGGTGTGGGCACGGGGAGGGAATGAGGGCCGCGGGTGCGGCAGGTGACAGCAGCGCTGCCGTGTCCCCAGCTCCCGGCGCCGCAGGGACGGGCTGGGAGCGGGGCCAGGAGCAGCCGGGGGGTGGCCGTGGTGAGGGCAGACCCGGCTCCTGACCCGTCCCCGTCCCTTTCCCGGCGCAGGGAGCGGATGGAGGCCATGGAGAAGCAGATCGCCAGCCTGACGGGGCTGGTGCAGAGCGCGCTGCTCCGCGGCTCCGAGGCCGAGACCCCCAGGTGAGGGCGGGTGTGGGACCCCCGGGGGGCTGGGACGTCCCTCCTGAGGGTCCTGTCCCCCTCACAGGGGACACCAAGCCCCGCCGTGCCCGGCCCGCGCTCACTCCCCTGCTCTCATTGCAGTGAGAAGACAGAAGCCACCAACGGCGGGACCCCCCCGTCAGCGTGTGAGTGACCCCTGGCCCTGCAGGACCCCCCCTCTCTGCCCCAAGGGTGATCCAGGGTGGGCTGTGCAGCCCCCCACCATGTGCTGGTGCCCAGCAGGACCCCCCCATCCTGCTCTGGGGTGGCCTCAGAGCAAGCAGGGAGGGGTAGCGTGGACGGGGGAATTTTGGAGACCACCAGAGCTGAAGGACTGAGTGGGGAAAGAAAAGAAACGGGTGCCCAAACCTGTCCTGGGGTGGGTGCCACCCCTCAGCAGCCTCTGCTTGTCCCCCCGCAGCCACCAGCCGCAGCGGCATGGGGACCCCGGTGCCCGCGCCGCCGCCGCCCTCGGCCACCAGCACCCCCGCGGGGCAGCCCACGGCCATCACCCGCCTGCACATGCAGCTGCACCTGCACGACCTGCAGCAGAACGCCAGCGACCTCCGCAACCAGCTGCAGCAGCTCAAGAAGCTGCAGGTGGGCGCCTGGGGTGGGGGGGGGACCCCAAATCTGACCCAGCTCGTGCTGGGGTGGGGCGGGAAAATCCGCTTTTCCTGGTGGGGTTGGTGTGGGAGAGCTCGGGGATCGTTCCTGAATCCGAGCTCGGGGATTCTTCCCCGCTCTGAACTCAGGGATCCTCCCTCGTTCCCAGTGCAGGAATCCTTCCCCAAATTTGAGCTCAGGGATCCTTCCCAAATCTGAGCTCAGGGATCCTTCCCAAATCCAAAGTCAGGGGTCCTTCCCCGTTCTGAGATCAGGAATCCTTCTCAAATCCAAGTTCAGGGATCCTTCCCCATTCTGAGCTCAGGGATCTTCTCTGAATCTGGGCTCAGGGATCCCTCCCCATTCCAGTCTCAGGGATCCCTCTCCAGTCTGAGCTCAGGGATCTTCCCTGAATCCAGGCTCAGGGATCCTTTCTGAAGCAGAGCTCAGGGATCCTTCCCAAATCCAAGCTCAGGGATCCTTCCCCACCCTGAGCTCAGGGATCCTTCCCGAATCCAAGTTCAGGGAACCCACCCCACTCCGATCCTTCCCCACTGTAAGCTCAGGGATTCTTCCTGAATCCGAGCTCAGGGATCCCTCCCAAATCCAAGCTCGGGGATCCTTCCCCACCCTGAGCTCAGAGATCCTTCCTGAATCCGAGCTCAGGGATCCCTCCTGAATCCGAGCTCAGGGATCCCTCCCGAATCCAAGCTCGGGGATCCTTCCCCACCCTGAGCTCAGAGATCCTTCCCGAATCCGAGCTCAGGGATCCCTCCCCATGCCCAGGGATCCCTCCCCGTGCCCAGCTCAGGACTGGTCCCTTGTGGGACCCCTTTTCCTATCCCGGGGGGGGTCTCTCCCAGCCTGACCCCCCCCCCCCTCCTCCTCCTCCTCCTCCTCCTCCCGCAGCTGCAGAACCAGGAGACGGTGAAGACGCTGCTGCGGCGGACGGAGACGGAGATCAGCGTGCGGGTGACGGACACGATGCGCAAGCACGAGGACCCTCTGCAGCGCCAGCGCAGCTTGGTGGAGGAGGAGCGGCTCCGCTACCTCAACGAGGAGGAGCTGATCACGCAGCAGCTCAAGTGAGCCCGGGCAGGGGGAAAGACCCTCCTCGGGGGCAGAGCAGCAGCTCTGCACCGCCCAGGGCACGTCCCGAAGTGGGGAGGGGTCCCAGCCCAGTGACCACAGCCCCGTGTGAGGAGGGGACCCCATGCAGTGACCACATCCCTGAATGAGGAGGGGTCCCCAGCCCAGTGACCACATCCCTGAATGAGGAGGGGACCCCATGCAGTGACCACATCCCTGAATGAGGAGGGGTCCCAGCCCAGTGACCACATCCCTGAATGAGGAGGGGACCCCATGCAGTGACCACGTCCCTGAACAAGGGGTCCCCACACAGTGGCCACACCCCTACATGAGGAGGGGTCCCCACACAATGACCACATCCCAGAGTGAGGAGGGATCCCCGTGAGTGACCACTTCCCTACATGAGGAAGGGTCCCCATCCCTGCATGAGGAGGGGTCCCCACGCAGTGACCACATCCCTGAACAAGGGGTCCCCACACAGTGACCACATCCCAGAGTGAGGAGGGGTCCCCACACAGCGACCGCATCCCAGAGTGAGGAGGGATCCCCATGAGTGACCACTTCCCTATATGAGGAGGGGTCCCCATCCCTGCACGAGGGGGAGTCGCAGCCCAGTGACCACACCCCTTCGTGAGGAGGGGTCCCCACGCAGTGACCACATCCCTCAATGAGGAGGGATCCCCATGCAGTGACCACATCCCTGAACAAGGGGTCCCCACGCAGTGACCACATCCCAGAGTGAGGAGGGGTCCCCATGCAGTGACCACTTCCCTGCATGAGGAGGGGTCCCCATCCCTGCGCGAGGAGGGGTCCCCACGCAGTGACCACAACCCTACGTGAGGAGGGGTCCCCAGCCCAGTGTTCCCCTCTCCCTGCCACCCTCCTGGCGCAGCGGTGACCCCCCCTCCCAGTGACCCCCCTGCCCTCCCGCTGTGCCCACAGCGACCTGGAGAAGTCCGTGGAGAAGATCCAGAAGGATCTGGCCCACAACCACCGGCTGATCCCGGTGCAGGAGCTGGAGGAAAAGGCCGTGGTGCTCAAGCAGCTGGGGGAGACCCTGACGGACCTGAAGGGTGAGGAGGGGGCTGGGGGGGACAAACGGAGCCGTCCGGCCTTTCCTTGCTCCGTCCCTGCCTGGGGAATGCTCCAGGATGTCCTGGGTTTGTGTTTGCACCTGGGATTCTCCAGGTTTTCCTGGATTTGAGTGTTTGTACCTGGGATGCTCCAGGTTTTCCATTCCCTCTGGATTGGTGTGTTTACACCTGGGGTTTTCCAGGTTTTCCTTGCCCCTGGATTTGAGTGTTTGTACCAGGGTTTCTCCAGGTTTTCCATTCCCTCTGGAGTTGTGTTTGCACCTGGGATTCTCCAGGTTTTCCCTGCCCCTGGATCTGGGTGTTTGCACCTGGGATGCTCCAGGTTGTTCTGAATTCCAGGTTTTCCATTGCCCCTGGATTTGAGTGTTTGTACCAGGGATTCTCCAGGTTTTCCACTCCCTCTGGATTCGTGTGTGTTTACACCTGGGATTTTCCAGATTTTCCTTGCCCCTGGATCTGGGTGTTTGCACCTGGGATTTTCCAGGTTTTCCCTGCCCCTGGATTTTGGTGTTTGCACCTGGGATGCTCCAGGTTGCTCTGAATTCCAGGTTTCCCATTGCCCCTGGATTTGAGTGGTTGTACCAGAGATCCTCCAGGTTTCCCATTGCCCCTGGATTTGTGTTTGCACCCGGGATTCTCCAGGTTTTCCTGGATTTTTGTTTTCGCACCCGGAATTCTCCACCTTTTCCTTGCCCCTGGATCTGGGGGTTTGCCCCAGCCGGGGTTTTCACCCGCACTCCCAGGCGCCCATCAGTGCCAGGTGTGTCCCAGTGCCCAAAGGGATGGAGGAGACACCTCCGGGGGGGCCAAAATCGGGGTAAAACCGGGCGGATGACGGGCGCAGGAATCCAGGGAAGCCCTGCATCCACCCCACTCCGCCTGGCACGGGGTTCTGGCAGGCGTGGCCGCCCTGGCGGTGCCAGCCGGGCACCGGGGGTCACCCAGCGGTGGCCCTGGTGACGCCGGTGTCCCCTCGCAGCCCAGTTCCCCAGCCTGCAGAGCAAGATGCGCGTGGTGCTGCGGGTGGAGGTGGAGGCCGTCAAGTTCCTCAAGGAGGAGCCCAACCGCCTCGACGGGCTCCTCAAGCGCTGCAAGACCGTCACCGACACCCTGGCCCAGATCCGCAGGTGAGTCCCGAACCCCCCCCGAGGGCACGGCCACCCCCTCCCCTCAGTGTCCCTTTGTCCCCACAGCTCGGTGCCACCTCCTCTCTGCGCGTCCCGAACGCTCAGGGCAGGAGGGCACCCAAGGGGTGTTGATAAAAACTTCATTTTTCTGCTAAAGGACCCCAAAAAACACCCTCAGTGCTCTCCAGGGTTTTTGATAAAAGCCTCGTTTTTCTGCTAAAGGACCCCAAAAAACACCCTCAGTGCTTTCCAAGTGTGGGTGGAACCCTCTTTTTCTATTAAAGCCTCATTTTTCTGCTAAAGGACCCCAAAAATACCCTCAGTCCTTTCCAAGTGTGGGTGGAACCCCCTCTTTTGATAAAAGCCTCATTTTTCTGCCAAAGGACCCCAAAACCACCCTCGTGGCGCTCTCCAGGTGTGGGTGGGATCCCCTCTTTTCCTTATCCCTTCGAAAAAAACCAGGATTGTCCGTCAGGATGGAGACACAGCCCTGGGCGTGAGCAGAAACCTTCCCGAGGAGCAGGGAGTTGTCCTGCCAGGGAAAAACCCTCTCCCAGAGCCGATCCCGGCTGGAGCCCACCTGCCCGATCCCATCAGGATCCCGGGATGGCTCCCGGCCCCGGGGGCGGGATCGCCCGGGGGCTCCGCGCTGGGAGCCCGTTTTTCCAGGGAAATGAGCTCCTAGGATCATGCCGTGCCTGCCACCCTCGTCCCTGCACCCCTCGTTGGGGCTGAGCGCCTGCCCTCCATCCCAAAGGCGGCTCCAGGTGGATCTGATGGAGGGGAAGGGTTTGGAGGGATCCGATTTCCCGCGAGGTTCACGAGAGGAGCTCATCCCCAAAACAGCACCGAGCCCAGCCCCTTTCCCAGACCTCCGAGCGCCCCAACCCTCAGGAAATCAGGATTTTGTGACACCCCTCCCCCTCAGTGCCCCGCGGCCCCTCAGTGCCTCCGCTCTGTCCCAGGCAAGTGGACGAGGGCGTGTGGAGCTCGCCCAGCAGCCTGAGCCAGTCGCCCAAGAAGGTGGCGCCGGAGACGGATTTCAGCAAAGGGCTGGAGCTGGAGATGCCCACCAGCCCCCCCCGTGAGCCTGCACCACCTGACGGCCGCCCCCGAGCCCCTGGGCGTGCCCGGCTTCGGGCACAGCCCCCCGCAGCCCCAGAGCCACCCGGGCAAGAGCAATAACCCCACCCGAGCCCCGGAGATGGTGCCCGCCAAGACGCAGACGGGGCCCGAGACCCCCAGCAAGAAGAGCGCGGACAAGGCGGTGTCTGTGGAGGTGAGAGCCCGGCCCGGGGGGGGTGCTCAGCGCTGGGGGGGCTCCTCTGGAGGGTCTGTCCGTGTGTCCCGGCTGGAAATGGGAACGGGAGCGGCGTCCATCCCGCTCCTCCTCCTCGCCGGGGTGGGGAGTTCTGGGTGATGCAGCGAAGGGGGGGGTTGTGAAATTTGGGGATGGGGGCAAAGCTGGCGGCCACCCAGCTCCTCGCAGCGGGTTTGGGGGGGTGTCAGGGGGTTGGGGGTCGCGTCCTGCCCTGCCAGGAACGGGGCTGGAGCGGGCTCTGTGTCCGCAGGCGGCCGAGCGGGACTGGGAGGAGAAGCGGGCGGCGCTCACCCAGTACAGCGCCAAGGACATCAACCGGCTCCTGGAGGAGACCCAGGCCGAGCTCATGAAGGCCATCCCCGACCTGGAATTCGCCGCCAAGCACAAACAAGCCCCGGGCAGCGGCAGCGCCGCCTCCACGCCCGAGCACAAACCCTCCAAGCCACAGCACGCCCCCAAATCGGGGGGCAAAGGGGACCCCAACGGCCGCCGGGGCTCAGGTACGGGGTGGGGAGGGCAGAGATCTCCTCTGGAGGCGCGGCTGGGGGTGCGGGGTGCTGTCCCCGGGCTGGTCACCCCCGGGGTGTTGGATGAGAGGGGCGGGGACGGGCGCGGTGCCCTCACAGCTCCGTTCGTGCCCAGACGAGCTGACGGTGCCGCGGTACCGCACCGAGAAACCCTCGAAGTCGCCGCCGCCTCCGCCGCCCCGCCGGAGCTTCCCCTCGTCCCACGGGCTGACCACGACCCGCAGCGGCGAGGTCATCGTCACCAGCAAGAAGGAGCCCGGCTTTATGAAGGTGGGGACAGCGGGGTGGCCACTGGGCTGGGGTGGTCAGCGGGACCCGGTGCCCCCCGGTGCCCCCCGGTGCCCCCAACCCTCACGGCCTCTCTGTCCCCGGCAGAAGGCGGAGTCGGAGGAGCTGGAGACGCAGAAGCCGCAGGTGAAGCTGAGGCGGACGGTGTCCGAGGTGGTCAGGCCGGCGTCCACCCCGCCATCATCGCCTCTGCCATCAAGGACGATGACGACGAGGACCGGATCATCGCGGAGCTGGAGGTGAGCGCGGGAGGGGCCGCGGGACCCCCACCCTAGAGGTGACACCCACCCGCTCTTCTGCTCGGGGGACAGCTCGGGGTGGGGTTTGGGGGGTGACAGCCCTGTCACCGGGGCTGCAGGGGGGTTCCCGCTCCTCCCGGGGCCGCGGGGACGGAGTGGTGGCACCGCCGGGGACAGATGCTGCACATCTGGGTCCTCCTGCAGCACTTCCCTCCCGCCCTGGGCTTTAAGCCAGGCTCACCTGGGTTTTAGCACTGCACAGGTGGGATCGGGATGGGTTTTCCGTGGATGGTTTTCCCCTAGGAGGGAGAACTGGGGATGGTGCAGGTGTGGGACAGGTGATGGTGCTGCAGGCAGGGGAACTGGACCAAGTGATGCTGCCAGACTGGACCGGTGACTCTGCTGGCCAGGGGACCGGTGACACTGCTGGCCGGGGGATCGGTGACACTGCCAGCTGAGGGCCAGTGACTCTGCTGACCAGGGGACCAGTGACTCTACTGGCCAGGGGACTGGTGACTCTGCTGGCCAGGTGACCAGTGACTCTGCTGGCCAGGGGGACTGGTGACTCTGCTGGCCAGGTGACCAGTGACTGCCGGCCAGGGGACCAGTGACACTGCCAGCAGCACAGGGGACAATGCTACCTCTTCCCCTGACAGCCGCCAAGGTTTCCCCTGCTGCGAGCCCCAGACGGGCACGGGCTGTGCCCTCCTCACCCCAACCCTTCCCCCTCCAACGCCGTGTTTGACTCCCCAGGTGTTTCAGCGCAGCTCCGCCTCCCCTTTCCTCCCCACACTCCGTTGTGACCCCTCGAGGCCGTGTCCCCGGGCCACTCCGACCCGTGGCCCAACGGAGCCGCGGCGGCAGCCGAAGGATGGAAGGTAACGGCTCCACGGGGCTGCGCTCTCACCGCCTTCCTCCTCTGCCTCTTCCGAGCTCACTTCTGCTCCTTCCCTCTGATTTAACCAACTAATCAACGGCTTCTCTCCCACTGCCTCGCTCACGGCGCTGACGCGGCACCGGACCCAGCACTAACCCACGGCCGCGGCTCCCGGGAGGCTCCCGGGCCACGCCAGCACCGCACCGGGCACGGCACGGGCAGCGCCCGCCGCTCTCACGCCACGCTGGGTGCCCGGGGGTGGGCGGTGCATGGGAGAGCCCGCTCTGAGTGCATGGGAAGGCAAGGGAAGGGTCGGAGCAGAGCGCGGTGGTTTGGATCTGCCTGGGCTCGGCTCCGGGTCTCTCCGGCCCTCCTGACCTCCGTGCTGGGCTCTGGGGTGGGGAGAGCAGGAGGGAAACGCCTGGAGAGTGGCTGGGATGGAGCAGGGAATGCCAGGATGGAGTAGGGAACGCCAGGGCAGAGAGAGCGGGAGGAAAATGCCTGGAGAGTGGCTGGATGGAGCAGGGAATGCCAGGATGGAGTAGGGAACGCCAGGGCAGAGAGAGCGGGAGGAAAATGCCTGGAGAGCGGCTGGGATGGAGTAGAGAACGCCAGGATGGAGCAGGGAATGCCCAGGATGGAGAGAGCAGGAGAAAATGCTTGGAGAGTGGCTGGGAAGGAGCAGAGATTGCCCAAAGTGGGAAGAGCAGGAGGAAAATGCCTGGAGAGGGATTGGGATTAAATAAGGAATTCCCAGGATGGAGAGAGCAGGAGGAAAATGCCTGGAGAGTGGCTGGGAAGGAGCAGGAGTGCCCGGGTAGGGGCAAAGAGCAGGACAGGGGCTCCTGCCATGCCAGGAGCGAGGGGAGCTCTGGCTCGTCCCCGGAGCTCAGCTCCTGGGGGAGGGTCTGGCCCCTTGCAGGGGTCCCGCCGAGTCCCTCCCCTCTCCTGGGACACCAGGGCTGGATCATCCCTCTGTCCCTCTGCTCCGGAGCTGGGATGGGTCCAGCTCCAGACCCAGAGCTCCGTGGCTTTCCCAGCGCTGGCGTTTCCCTCCTGCTCTGCCCCGGGCTCGGGGGCAGCCGCAGGGGCACCAATCCTGCCAGGGCATCTCTGCAGCTCCTCTGCCCTCGGCTCGGTTCCCTCAGGCATTCCATGGATGTCCCTCGGGACGGGAGCAGGGAAGTGGGGCAGGAAGAGCAGCGGTTTCGGGGTGATTTCGTGCTTTTCAGGGTGTGAAAGGTCGGGTGCCCCTGGGCAGCTCGGCTGGGATGGCTCAGCCCCGCAGGAGCTCTGCTCTCACACCAGTGCCCCAGTTTGTACCAGCATGGAGAAATCCCGGCTGGATGGTGGCAGCGGGATTTCCAAAGGCAGCGGGATTTCCAAAGGCATTCAGGAGGTGCAGAAACACCGGCTTCATTTTTGCTCTAAATTTTTTTTGCTCCAATGGGGTTCCAGGGCTGGAGGAGGGAGCTGAGCTTCCCCTTCCAGTCCCTGTCCATGCTGTGGGTCCCGGTGGGATGTAGGGCTGGACAGAAGGGAGCTGATCCTCTCTCTGTTCCCTGTCCATGCTCGAGATCCCAATAGGATCTCAGGGCTTGAGGAAGGAGCTGATAATTCTCTTCCAGCCCCTGTCATGCTGTGGGTCCCTGTGGGGTGTCAGGGCTGGACAGGAGGGAGCTGAGCTCCCCTTTCCAACCCCTGTTCATCCTCTGGATCCCTGTGGGGTGTCAGGGCTGGACAGGAGGGAGCTGAGCTTCCCCTTCCAACCCCTGTTCATCCTCTGGATCCCTGTGGGGTGTCAGGGTGCCAGGAGGGATCTGAGCATCCCTTTCCAGTCCCTGTCCGTGCTGTCCCTCCCAATGGGATGTGTGGGATGGGCAGGAGGGAGCTGAACCCCCCCTTCCCTGCCCAAACTCCCACCGGGAACTGCACCGTGCTCGGAGGCACCGGCGTGGGGGGACCCCAATGATTTGTGGCGCCCCGTGGTGCCCCCCCAGGCAAACCCCGCTGCCGCCTGGCCCCTAATCTGTCTGAATTCTCTACCCAGGAGCCGCTGGCGCCGGGCAGCCCCGGCGAGCCGCGCGTTCTCTCTGCCCCAGATCGTGCTCACCGAGTGGGTGTCGGAGCCGCCGTCCCCCGAAGCCGAGCCGGAGCTGTGGGTGGCACCGGGCAGCGCCGGAGCAGGAGGGCAGCTGCCGCCCGAGGGGACAAGGAGAGGCCGTGCGGCGGCTCCTGGCAGCTCCCCAAAGTCCCCGCCGGCACAGGAACCCCCTCCAGCCCCGCAGCCCCTCGGCAGCACATCCCGGGGGTTCCCTTTGGCAGCCAGCAAGGCCCCGCCTTTCCCGAGGGATAAAACGGGGGGACGAGGAGGGGACGCGGCTCTGGACGCTGCCAGCACGCCAGGAGGCAGCGGCAAGACTTGTCCCCAAGGCCCTGTGGCTGCGCAGCCTCCTCGGAGCCAGGGGGGAGGTGCCGGAGCTGCGGAGACCGCGCTCCCCTCCGTCGGTGCCGGGATCGTTCCCCAAATTCCCGGCGATGCGGAAAGAGCCCGGCTCCTTCCTGGACGCTCTGCCGGGGCCCCCAAAGCCGCGTGGAGAGAGGAGAGCCCGCCAGCCCCGGCCTGCCCGGTGCCGCATCCCGGGATTCCCGCAGGCAGGGATCCAGCCCTGCGGGGAGCGGCGCATTCCCGGGCGGAGCAGCCCCTGGAGCAGATTCCCGCCCGCTCCAGCCGCGCCGCGGCACCTCCGGGATGGGATGGAGGGGCTCCGGCTGCTGCGGGGGACCCCGGAACGGGGGGGAAGGCGACAGAGGGGCTCTGCAGCGGCCACTTGTCCCCCGGGCACCCCACGGCCCCGGGCAAAAAGGAGATTTATGAGGACACCTACCAGAGACTGGACAGCCTGGAGGAAACCATCCGCGAGCTGGAAATGACCATCAGCGAGATCAGCAGCCACCCCGCCGTGGAATTCGTGTTCCCCGAGGACGCGCTGGGATCCGAGGAGGCCGGGAAGAGCCTGGGGGACCTCGGGCGCGGAGGCTGTGACGGTGACACCGCGCTGGACCTCAGCCAGGCCAAGGATGGCGCTGCCAAGAGTCCGTCCCCGAGCAGGACCAAGCCAGCGCTGCTCCCCAAGCCGCAGCTGCCCCCCGGCACGCCCCAGGTTCATTTTTTCTTCTCCCCCGTGCCCTGCTCTGCCCCCGGACTCGCTCTGATTCTCTTCCTCTGCCTGCTCCCTCTCCGTGACTCCACCTCCAGGCAGAGCCGAGGTGGAGAACGAATCTTCCTCTTCTCCCTGACACTTGGAGGGGTTTGGGAAGGGCAGGAAGGAGCGAGGCAGGAGCTGGCAGCGGGAAGGGAGACGGTGCTGGGCGGTGCTGGTTCATCCCCTCCCGGAATTAGACCTTGGATGAGGTGGATTCTTCTGCCCTGGCAGGTTTTTGGAGCACCAGGCCCATGATGGGCATCCCACGGGATCCAAGAGCATCCCACGGGATCGGCCGGGGCTGGGTGCTCCGGGTGCCGACGCACCGCCCTTGGTTTCACCATTTTGCACAAAAACCCTCTCCCAACGAGCGGCAGCCGGAGCCTGGCAGATGTTTCTCCTAATTAAACCCCAGCGCGAGCTCCCTGAAGCCATCCCAAATTGCTTCCTGCTGGAATGCAGCTGAATATCTGGGAAAAACAGGGAGGAGGAGGGGGAAAAACGCCCTGAGCTCGGCTGCGACGTCAACCTGCTCCTTCATTAACAGCCAGCACTGGGGAATAAATCTCCTGTTCCCTTTGGAGCCGCTCTCTCCCCCCTCGGGGGGCTCTCGCTGGGTGTACGGGGGTGTAGCTGCAATTTTTCCCACTGTTTTTTTATCCTGGGAAAAGGGGAAGCGGAGCCGCGGGATGGATTTACGGCTGGGGCTGGGGCGAAGCCAAGCTCAGGGTTAGGCAGGAGAGGCTGTGACGGGTCGGTCCTAAAGCAGAGCGGGGCAGGGGCAGGGCTGGTGTCACCTTCCAAGGGTTCTGCGCTGGTCAGGAAGATTCCCGGTGCCGGGAATGCTGGGGATGGCGTGGCACAGGCACACGTGGGGCTGTCCCAGGGTCGGGATTTGGACTCTGATGATCCTCACGAGTCCCTTCCAGCTGGGGATATCCCGGGATTTTATGGTTTCCTCGTGCTGTGGGGTGCAGGAATCCCCCGTGTCCCATCCGTGCGGACCACTGAGGATCCCAGAGGTTCCCCCGTGCCATGGATTTCCCAACCGGGCCTCACCTCTTAGCACGGGGCAGGCAGGAGGCCACCGGGACGGGACCTGGGGTGCCCCTGGCAGGGCAGGGGACGCGCGGGGTGTGTGGCACTGCCCTCTCTGCCGCTCTGGCGAGCCTCTGTATCCTCACCTGTGCACAGCCGTGAATAAACTCCTCTGTATTCCCGCAAATAAACTCCTCTGTATTCCCACTGCCGCCGTTCCCACTGCCTGGAATCTGCTTCTGCCTGCCGCCGCCTCTTTCCCTCTCTCTTGGCCCCGCGGGGTGTCCTGTCCCGCCCTCGGTGTCCCGGTGTTTGCCGTGTCTGCCCTAAACTCCCTCTCGGGTGGCTCCCGGTAAGTCCCGGCCGCGTTTGGAGCTCGGCCACCACCAGCACGTCGAGCCGGCGACCTCGTCCTTGCCTGGCGTTGTCACCACGGGCTGTGCTGGCGGGGGGGGGGGTGGCGCGGCTTCAGGCATCCAGCGGTGCCCGTGGGCGCTCCACTCGGCCGATTTTAACCCTTTTTTCCCCCAAATTTTCTATCCCGGCAGAGCGGCGGCGTCTCCATCCCGGCCATGAAGGTGGTGAATCCGGCGTCGCGGCTGAAGCAGGGCCAGCAGGGCAGCCCCGACAAGGGCAAGCACATCAAGCAGCGCATGGAGTACATGCGGATCCAGGGCCAGCAGCAGGTACTCCACCCCTAGAACCGTGCCAGGGCTGCCCGCGGCCCCGGCATCGCCCTCGGGCCTGGCCTGAGTCGGGGACACCCCCAGGGCGATGATTTTCAGGTTCTCTCTCGGTGCCTTCTTCGCTTTGGCTGAGCCCGGCGGGGTTGGGGACACGGGGGCTGCTGCGGTGCGGGAGGGGCTCTTGTCACACCCCGAGGCTGCTGGGGACAGGGACGTGACTTCGTGCTGAGAGCCACCAGCTCGTCCCCGCCGTGGCGTGGGGGTGAAGCCGCAGCCGTTTGTCCCCCGGCGCTGGGTGTCACCGCTGCCCTGACGGGGTGGCTGAGCCGCGGCATTGTCACCTCGCCCCGGGGGACAGTGACACCTCCTTGGCCGTGGTGATGAGCTCTGGGGATGGGAACTCCCTCCCCCCTGGGGCTCTCTGTCCCGGGAGGTTTTGGGGAGCCCCTCCCTGCGTCCACAGAAGCAGCTCGTGGGTGTCACAGGCTGGGTGGTGGCACTGGGACAGCGGGCACGGCGAGGACAGGGCGAGCGGGCCACAGCAGCTGGAAGAGAAGCGTTTTGGGGTGGGATGGAGCATCCCCCTCACCCAGCCCCCAGCACTGACCCCTGTCCATCCTGGGGGCAGCTCCTGCTGCGGGCAGCGGGGCTCCCCCCGGCTCTGTCCCTGCTGTCACCCCAGTGCTGGCCGTGCATTCCCAGCTGGCTCAGGGGATCACGGCCCCTTGGGTGCCCTCCCTCCCTCCTGACCCCTTCTCCCCTCTCCCTGCACCCCTTTTCCCCTCGCTGGGCAGCAGCACCACGAGAGGGTTCCCCTTTTCCCCCCCCGCTCTGTGTCTCAATCCCTTTTCCACGACCAAACCACCCAATAAACCCGATTCTGCTCGTTCTCGTGGATCCGTCAGCCCTGTCGGGCAAACCGAAGGTTTTTCCCAGCTTTTGGGGGGGAATTTCGTGCGATTTGGGCAAATGTGGAATGAGCAAAGTAGGCAGCTCTTGGCAAGAAGGGTCAAGCCCCCCTCGGCTGCTCCGTCCCCAGGGTCTGGCACGGTGGAAAAACCTCCCCAGGGAGGGTCCATCCCTGGGGCTGGGCTCTCCCTCACCCCTCCAGCGTGCGGGGTTTTCCCACCCCGTGGAATCACGGAGAGGCAGAGAGTTCCATGGCATCGCCACGGACCAGACGCCGGACAAACCCCGGCCTGAGGGGCTGGGAAGCATCTCCTGACCCCATGAGGCCACCGAGTCCCCTCCCCTGGAGGCCACACAGCAGCACAGCCGCGGCTCTTCGGTGCCACCGCGGTCCTCCTCGGTGACACCTCGGTCCCCCGTGGCATCAGCCCCCTGGTGCCCTCGCTGGGGTGACCACAGCAGGACTTTTCCCTGTCACTTTTGTCCCCTCTGCCCTCCCTGTGCAGGATTTGGCTGTGTCCCCGCCCTGCCCCGCATCCCCCAGCAGCCCAACCCCTCCCTGGGGGGGGGGTTTTGGAGCTTCGTTCCCTGCTGGTGGCCTGGATGAGCCGCTGGTGGCATCACGGGGGGACAGGGACAGGGAGAGGGACAGGGAGAGGGACAGGGACAGGGACAGGGACAGGGAGAGGGACAGGGACAGGGACAGGGACAGGGTGGGCACCGTCACCCTCGGGCGCTGCCGAGGCTCCGCCGGGGGCTGTGCCCGCTCTAACGCCGCCCTTCTTGTCCCCCCTGTGCCTCCCTGCCCCTGTCCCCTGTGCCCCCCCCCGCCCCCCGCCTGCGTGTGCCTGTGTGTCCGCGTGGCCGTGTGTCCGTCCGTCTGTCCGTCCGTCCGTCTGTCCCCCGCTCTCGGGGACGTGCCCTGCCCGTGCAGTGACGCGTGGGACCCGCTCGTGTCGTGCTGTTCGTGGTGGCCCTTTTCCAGCTGCTTGACCTCAGGCCTGACTCAGTGCTGCTTCTGAACGAAACTCCCTTTGGTTCTCGGTCGTTTTGGGCTTTTTCTGTCCTTTTTTTTTGTTGTTGTTCGTTTGTTTGTTTGGGATTTTTTTCCTTCTTTTTTTTTCCCCTTTCTTTTGTCTTTTTTTTAATTTTCTTTTTCAAGGCTATTTTTTTTTTTTTTATTTTTTTTTGGGACTTTCCACTCCTTTCTCCTCCTCCTCGTCCTCCTTGAATCTTGCTTTTCTTTCCAGGCCACTAGACCATCTAAAGAGGCCAGTGAGACCTCCCCCACGGTCTCAGAAAAACCCGCAGCTGGCAGAACATCCATCCCCGTATTGACTTCCTTTGGGGCCAGGAACTCCTCCATCTCATTCTGAGCGCCCCTGCCAGCTCCGCCCGGCCGCTCTCCTGCTCCCGGGGGCTCCTCCTCTCTTCCTCGGGCTCCTCTTCCTCCTCCTCCCTGGGACTTGGCTTCTTCTGAGGCGCCTGGAGGGAAACCGCCAACCTGTCCCCTCCTCTTTCTGTTTGATCCATGTTTTTGTCGCCTCCGCTCCGCCACGAACTTTTGTGTCTCGCCTGCGCCGCGCCTCGGCCCGACCTCTGTGTCCCCTCCCGCTCCGCCATGGCCAACCAGCCACTTTCTGTTTCTCTCTCTCTCTCTCTTTTTCCTTCTTTCTCCCTTTTTTCCCCTCCCCTTCGGATCGCTGTTGGTTTGGTTTTTCCCCCCCCTCCTTTTTTCCCCCCTTCCCCTCCCCGCCGTTTTTTTTTTTTTTGTTTTCTTGGTTTTTTTTTTTTCCTATTTATTTAAGAGCTCTCAGAGCTTCCCCCACCAGCGTCCAGCCAGGAGCAGCTTCCAGCTCCCGCCGCGCGGAAATCCGGGAAGCAGCGGCCGCCGAAGACACCCCCGGAGCGGCCCCCGAGCGGCCCGGGAGTCCCCGCGATGTCCCCGCAGGAGGAGAGGACAGCTCCGGCCAGGGCTCGCCGGTGGGTGGCCGGCGGCACCGAGGGCTCGGGGACATCCCGGGGCGCTGCCACCGCCGCCGCCACCACGCCCGGGTCACCTCGAGGGGGACAGGCGGGTCCCCGGGAGTGCCGGAGGGGCCGCAGGGCGCGGGTGTGAATTGGGGAGGGGGATCCGAGCGCTCGAGGCGGCCGCGGGGGTGCGGTGATGCCCGGGGGGGTCACCCGGCCGCGGCTCTGTCCCCTCCCCTTGGGGACGAGCGGGCGGGACGGGGGCCCCGAGCCCCGGGGGAGCAGCCCCGGCCCCGCCGAGCCTGGGGGGGGGGTCCCCGGGGCACGTGGGGCGGTGGCCCCGTGGCCACCTGGCAGCAGCGTGGCCCGGCCAGGTGTGCCCAGATGTGTGCCCAAGTGTGCCCAGATGTGTGCCCAGGTGTGCTCCAGGTGTACCCCAGGTGTGCCCAGGTGTGCTCCAGGTGCTCCCAGGTGTACCCAGGTGTGCCCAGGTGTGCCCAGGTGTGCTCCAGGTGCACTGAGGTGCATCCAGGTGTACCCAGCTGTGCCCAGCTGTGCTCCAGGTGCACTCTAGGTGTACCCAGCTGTGCCCAGGTGTGCCCCAGGTGTACCCAGCTGTACCCAGCTGTGCCCAGCTGTGCTCCAGGTGCGCTCTAGGTGCACCCAGCTGTGCCCAGGTGTGCACAGGTGTGCCCCAGGTGTGCCCCAGGTGTATCCAGCTGCGCCCAGGTGTGCTCTAGCTCTGTCCAGCTGTGCGCAGGTGTGCCCCAGGTGCAGCCAGGCGTGCCCAGCTGTGCTCCAGGTGTACTCTGGCTGTGCCCAGGTGTGCACAGGTGTGCCCCAGGTGTACCCAGATGTACCCCAGGTGCGCCCAGGTGTGCTCCAGCTCTGCCCAGCTGTGCCCAGGTGCACTCCAGGTGTGCCCAGGTGTGCCCAGGTGTGTGTGTGTGCGTGTGCTCTGCGTGTGCAACACGAGATCCAGTCACTCCTTTCGTTCTCTATTTCGTCCTCGGGTTGATTCTTTTGCTTTTTTTTTTTTCTTAAATTTCTATTTCGATTCCTTTTCTCTTCCTTTCCGCCCCCTTCCTCCGTTTTTTTTTTCTTTCGTTTTTTTTTTTTTCTTTTTTGTATCTCGGTCATTTTTGTACAGAAGAAACGAGAGCCTTTTTTTTGAGTAACAAAGAGGAAAACACACGCGAAAAAGAACAAGAAAAAACAAAAACAAAAACAAAAAAAAAAAAGACCGAAAAAATGAAAAAAAAAAAAGGAAAAAAAAAAAAATCACGATGCAATTTCTTTGGATTGCAAAAAAAGCAACTCTTTACATTTAAGTGAAGTGTCTTAACATTTTATATTGTTTTAAAAAATATATTTACATATTATATATATATATAATATACGTAATATAAATCTATATATAAATATTTAAAGAGGGGGGGAAAAAAGGAAAAAACCCCAAAAAAAAAGTAAAAAAACAAAAAAAAAAGAAGAGAAATAAATCACGTCCGGTATTATTTAGGGGGTGGATTTGAAATCCCTGCTTAGGTTTAGAGCTCCTCGTGGTTTCCAGAGCGGCTTCTTCGCTGAGTTCCCGCCCTCTTTCCTTGTCCCCAGCCCCTGTCCCCGGGTCCTGGTGGCCTTGGGGACGTCCCCTCGCCCAGTGCCAGCAGCAATAGCAGCCACTTGATGCGTTTTCGAGGAATTTCTTTGGGATTTTTTGTTTCTTTTCTCGGTACCAAAGTGAATTCACTGTAGCAAAGCCGCAGCTTGTGGGGCCGGGCCGGGGGTGGCACCTGGCGCTGTCCCCTCCCCTGCCCGCGGCCACACGGGGCTGTGTCACCTCGTGTCACCTCGTGTCACCCTCGGGGGGACGCGCTGACAGCCCCCCCCCCGCTGCTGCAGGGTGTGGAGGTGACAAGTGGCACCCTGCATGGGGACACCCCCAGAAATGTCATGGGGGGTGACAAGTGCCACCCTCCATGGGGACACCCCCAGAAATGTCATGGGGGGGTGACAAATGCCACCCCCGTTGGCGACACCAACCAAAATGTCATGGGGGGTGACAAGTGCCACCCCCTCGTGGGGACACCCTCAGAAATGTCATGGGGAGGTGACAATTGTCATCCTCTATGGGGACACTCACATGAAGAGGTGACAAGTGCCACCCCCTTGGGGACACCCACATGGGGAGGTGACAATTGCCACCCTCCATGGGGACACCCCCAGAAATGTCATGGGGGGGGTGACAATTGCCACCCTTGTGGGGACACCCACAGAAATGACATGGGAGGGTGATAATTGTCATCCTCTGTGGGGACACCCACATGGGGAGGTGACAAGTGCCACCCTCCATGGGGACACCCCCAAAAATGTCATGAGAGGGTGACAAGTGCCACCCCCTCTTTGGGGATAACCACACTGGGGGGGGGTGACAAGTGCCACCCTCCATGGGGACACCCACAGAAATGTCATGGGGGGGTGACAAGTGCCACCCTCCATGGGGGCACCCCCAAAAATGTCATGAGACGGTGACAAGTGCCACCCCCTCGTGGGGACACCCTCAGAAATGTCATTGGGGGGGACAATTGCCACCTCTATGGGGATCCCCAAATGGGAGGTGACAAGTGTCACCCCTTGAGGTCACCCGCATGAGGGGGTGACAATTGCCATCCTCCATGGGGACACCCACGAAAATGTCCTGGGGGGGTGACAATTGCCACCTTCGTGGGGACACCCCCAGAAATGACATGGGGAGGTGACAAATGCCACCCCCCCTTGGCGGCACCAACCAAAATGCCATGGAGGGGTGACAAGTGCCACCCTTGTGGGGACACCCCCAGAAATGACATGGGGAGGTGACAATTGCCATCCTCCATGAGGACACCCACATGGAGAGGTGACAAGTGCCACCCTTGTGGGGAGACCCATAAAAATGTCATTGAGAGGTGACAATTGCTGTCCTCCATGGGGACACCCAAATGGGGTGACAAGTGCCACCCTCCAGGGGGACACCCACGGAAATGACATGGGGAGGTGACAATTGCCATCCTCCATGGGGACACCCACATGGGGAGGTGACAAGTGCCACCCTCCATGGGGACACCCATAAAAATGTCATGGGGAGGTGACAATTGCCACCCTCGTGGGGACACCCCCAGAAATGTCATGAGGAGGTGACAAGTGCCACCCTTGTGGGGAGACCCATAAAAATGTCATTGAGAGGTGACAATTGCCATCCTCCATGGGGACACCCAAACGGGGTGACAACTGCCACCCTCCATGGGGACACCCACATAGGGAGGTGACAAGTGCCACCCCTGTGGCGATACCCTAAAAATGACATGGCAGAGGGTGACAATCGGGGGGTGTCCCCTTTTTTCCCACCCCCGGGCGGAGCAGAGGGGGGTGACAGGGGGGTGACAGCGACGAGCCAGGGGGTGACAGCGCCAGGTGAGGGGGTGGCAGGCCCCGGCCTGTCCCCAAACAGCCCTCCGTGTCCCCTTTTTCCCGGCTGGTGTCCCCCGCCCCGTGAGCGTGCTGTCCCCGCGTGCGTGTGCGTCCGTCCCCTTCATGGCATCGTGCAAATCCCTCGCCGAAGCAAGAAGACAAAAAAAAAAAAAACCACCAAAAAAACCAAAATTCACAATAAAAAAAAAAAACAAACGCGGTTCTGGTTCAGACCAGGCGGGAAAAAAAAAAAAAAGACGGAAAAAACAAGAGGAAAATGTGTAAAAATAATTTAAAAAAAAGCCCAAATCCAAGCGCTGCCTGCATCGTGCATGTGTCGGAGGCGCCCGCTGCATGCGCTCCCCGCTTTACTCGTCTGGATGTTGTTTCAAAAACAGAGAAAAAAAAAATAAAAAAAAGGCTACGACTCTGCAAAGGACGAAAAAAAAAAAAAAAAAGAAGAAAAAAGCGAAAAAACAGCGAAAAAAATACAAAAAAAAAAGGAAAAAACTGCGAATTTCTGGTTCTCTCTACAGGCTGTTTTGGGGTTTCTATGCCGTCGTGTGTCTCTCTCTCTCTCTCTTCCGCATGAATTTTCTCGTGAACTGTTTTAAAAAGGAAATAAAACCCGCAAAAAAAAAAAAAGAAAACAAAAAAAAAAAAAAAAAAAAAAGAAAAAAAAAGTTGGAAACGGAGGGGGAAACCAAAAAAAAAAAGGGAAAAAAACGAAGAAAAAAGGGGAAAAAAGGAGAAAAAAGGGAAAAAAGGAAGAAAAAAGGGAAAAAACGAAGAAAAAGAATAAAAAAAAAAAAAAAAAAGCCTTGCACAGGGGGAAGGAGGGGGAGGGGAGGGAGGGGACCCCCCCCCACCCTGTGCCACCCCCACCCCGCCGTGTCCCCCGTGTCGCCGTGGATGCCATGGGTAGTTGTGTGTGACCGTTGTAATTGCCAATCCCGTGACAAAAGGGTTGCTTTTTATTCTTTTTCCTTTTTCCCTTTATAACTTTTTCTTTTCTATCAGAGTGTCTGGCTTTAATAAAATTAATTTTTTTTTTTTTTTTGGGCCTCTTTCTCTCTTTCTCTCTCTCTTTTTCTGGCGCTTTTTTTTCCCCCCCCCAAATTTTCCTCCTCCCCACCTCGGGTTGGGAATTTTATCTCGCTCTGACGGGGATGGGACATCCCCAATTCTCTTATTTCCTCCCCACAAGCTCGGAGAAAAATGGGATTTATCCTTTCACGGATAAATCCTTCCAGGAATAAAAATTCCCGCACGCTCAGCACCAGGAATTTGGGGTCTCTCCCCGCTTCCCCTTGCCAAAAAATGAGAATTAACACCAGCAAAACCTTGAATAACCAGTTTATTTCCAATATATAGACCAGGACTGGAGGTGGGGGGAGGGCAAAGCAGGGGGGAGTTTTTGGGTTGGTTTGGGGTTTGGTGGGGTTTTTTTTGCAGTTTTTGCAGATCCCGACGGGGCCATCGCGCCGGGAATGGGGCGGGAAAGGGTTCGGGGCGGGGCGGGGGGGGGGACATGCAGGAGGGTTTTAAAAAGTCACCACTGGTCCAGCACGTCCCCTGCTCGGGGCTGGCCTTTCCGCTGAGCAAAACTTCTTAAAAAATCCTTATAAATCCTTTTGGGGTATGTTACAGGGGCAGAGACGATATTTACAGGGGGAAAAAAAAAAAAACCCCAAACGAACGAACGAACAACAAAAAAAAAAACAACCCAAAGAAAAGGGGGAAAAAAAAAATACGACTTTACAGCAAATATTTGCATAACGTATGAGAACGACACGGAGAGAGACGGTGACGGGGATGCGACACGAGGCCACCACCGAGCTGGTGGCACTTGTGTCCCCGCGTGGCCAGGCCGGGGGTCCCCCCACCCCCCTCCGCCCCCCGCGCCCCCCTTCCTAAAGTGCTTTTGGCCTGGGGGGGGGGGGGGGGCAGGAAGGGGACAGAGATGGGAGGGGACAGGGACATTCCAGGCCCCCCCCGAGTGTCGTGGGGGGGTAAAGGATGGCAGCGTCCCCCCCGCCTCAGGGTGTCCCCCCTCAGTGCCAGCCCCTCCCCGGCCCCTGGGGACCCCCCAAGGGCCCCCCCCAGGCTCAGCAGAGCCCCCCCGGGTCAGGGTGACAGCGCTGAGGTCCCCAAGGGACCCCAGCACATGGGGGGGGGGTCTCTGACACGGCATCCCCAAGGTGCCCAGGGACACAGGGGTCTCTGACATTGATGTCCCCAGGGTCCCCCCACACAGGGGTCTCTGGCATCAAGGTCCCCAGGGTCCCCAGGGTCCCCCAGGGCAGGGGGCTCTCATTGAGGTCCCCAGGGTCCCTGAGGTCCCCCAGGGCAGGGGTCTTTGACACCAACGTCCCCAGGGTCCCCCAGGGCAGGGGTCTCTGACACCGATGTCCCCAGGGTCCCCCAACACAGGGGTCTCTGGCATCAAGGTCCCCAGGATCCCCAGGGTCCCCCAGCACACAGGTCTGTGACACCGAGGTCCCCAGGGTCCCTCAGCACAGGGATCTCTTGCCACCGAGGTCCCCAGGGTCCCCCAGGGCAGGGGTCTCTGACACTGAGGTCCCCAGGGTCCCCCAGCACACAGGTCTGTGACACCGATGTCCCCAGGGTCACACACAGGTCCGTGACACCGATGTCCCCAGGGTCCCCCAGCACACAGGTCCATGACACCGATGTCCCCAGGGTCCCCAGGGTCCCCCCCAGCACACAGGTCTGTGACACCGACGTCCCCAGGGTCCCCCAGCACACAGGTCTGTGACACCGATGTCCCCCAGGGTCCCCAACCTGGGGCAGGTCCCCGGCCGGAGCAGCCGCAGCGCCCAGGGAAGTGCCCGCACTTCGCTCCGCCGCGGCTGGGGACAGCAGGGCCACCACCATTGGGGGACAGTCCCCGTGAGCCCCCACGCCCCTCCTGGCACTGCCCGGGGGCTGGGGGAGCGTGCAGTGGGACCGCCGAGGGAGCCCGCTGGTCGCCAAAGCGTGGGGGACGAGGTGGCTTTGTCCCCCCTCGGGACCTGTTAAATACCGGCCGGGTTGGGGGGTCAGAGACACTGCGGGAAGCGCAGGGGCGCCGGGGGCCCGGGGCTTCCCGGGGGGCTCTTGGTGGCCGTGCCCGGAGCGGCGGTGCCGGGCGGGGCCGGAGCGGCGGCCGCGGGCCGGGCTTTGGTGGACTCCAGGCTGCTGAGCCCCGAGTCCTTGTCGCGACAGGGTCCCGGGGTCGCCTCGAGCCCCCGCGGCTCCTTCCACTCGTTGAAGTTGAGGTCCTTGAGGCCGCCGGGCACCACCACGGTGTGCCGGCGCCAGCTGCTCTTCTTGCGGCGGGTCTCGGGGGAGTGCGCCCGGCGCAGGCGGACCCCCATGTCATCGGCGGAGCCCCGCAGGTGCTGCCGGAGCTGCTCCCGCAGCGAGGGCCGCCCAGGGGCCACCCAGCTCTGCTCGTCCCCGCTGGCCACCGCGGCGGTGTCGCCAGCCGGCCGCGGCCGCCCCAGCTTCCTGCGGGCCAGCGTGTCGCACTGGATCAGGCGGTGCGAGTTGAAGGAGGCGCGGCCCGGGGGTGACTTGTCCTCGTCACCCGTGTCCCCCCCGGCCTGTCCCGGCCGCGGCCGGGCGCCCTCGCGGCTCTCCGTGTCCGTCTCCATGTGGCTGAGCTCGCTGCGCTCGTCATCCGCCTCCTCGCCGCGGCTCCCGGCCACCGAGTGCAGCTCGGAGCACAGGCTGCGGTCCATGGTGGACAGCGTGGAGTAGCCGGACACGATGGAGCGGGCGTCCGGCGCCGGCTCGGACCCGGCGCCCGCGGGATCGGCGGAGCATTCCCGCTCCGTGCCGGCCGCGCCGGGAGCCGCCGGCTCGGTGCCGGTGCCGCGGGGCGCTTTGCCGGGGGGCCACCGCGGGGCCCTCCTGCTCCTGCTGGCCGGCCCGGGCTGTCCCTGCGCTCCGCGTCGTCGTCGGTGCTGCTCCCCACGCCTTCGGCCTCTCTCCTCTTCTTCCTCTTGCGGGCGGCGGCCGAGACGAAGGGGATGGCGAGGAGTTCCCGGTGCGGCGGCGCTTTGCGCGACGGCCACGTGCCCTGGGAACGCGGGGACAGCGGCTCAGGGATGGCGGCGACACGGACACGGACGGGCCGAGTGTCCCCGACCCCGCGTCCCCACCCTGCCAGCCCCAGCCCGGGACCTCTCTCACCTTCGGTTTGGCGGAGCCGCTGCGGGTCGAGCCTGGAAAGCAGAGGAGAGAGGGGGGTTAGAGGGGTCCCGGGGGGGGTAATGTGATGGGGAGGGGTCTGGGGTCGAGGGGGGGGATGCTGCTCCGTTCCCCCAAACCGGGCCAGGGACATGCCGGGGCTGTCACGCCGGCCGGCCCGTGGCAGGGTCGGGTCAGGACGTGCCAGGAGGGGCTCCGGTGGTCACGGGGGGTCCCTGGCATTGCTCGCCCACTGCAGAGCCCCAGGGCGGGGACTGGGGACAAGGGGGACACACGCAGGCACACACAGCCAGGACACACAGCCGGGACCCCCGCGGCGGGACCCCAACCCTCCCGCGGCCACAGGGCACAGAGGGGACGAGGGACAGGGCGCTGCCACCGCCGCGTCACCCGGACGGAGCGCGGGGAGGTGGCTCCGTGCCACACCCAGCCTCGGAGCGGGGTCTGGGGTGGGCTGGGACAGGCCGGGGAGTTAAGGAGTCAAGAGGGGACACAGAGGAGACACAGAGGGGACACAGAGGGGACAGGCAGCCCTGGCCCTGCTGCCGCAGTGTGAAGGACAAGGACAGGACACAGACCCCTCTCCCGCCCCGCATGCTCGGGACGGGGTTAGCAGCTGCTGACAACGAGAGAGGGGGAGGCAGAAAAGGGGTGCTGACCCTCCCGGGGGCTTTGGGACCCTCACACCCCAGAATTTGAATGTCCGGGACACCCCACACCCATCCCTGCAGCGGGGTGCCACCACGGGCGCTGCCCAACGATGTGGGAGAAGCTGAGTGAAAGGATTTGGGGCTCCCCAGCAGCCCCCGCTGATGTTGGGGACCCTGGGGACAGCGCCAGGCAGGACAGGGTCCCCTCTCACTGTCCCCTGCCCTGCTCCCGCTCTCTCGTGGTCCCCCCAAGGGTTAGTGCGTGAGCAATGCACCCGGGATCAGACTGTACCCGCTCTAGCTCTCGAGGAGGTCCGCTGGAGGAGGAAGAGGAGGAGGAGGAGGAAGAGGACAGCACAGAGAAGTTCAAGGAAAGAACGGAAGAAATCAGTCCAATGTCAAAGGCTCCCGGTCTCCAGGTTTGGCAGCGCGGGCATGGGCGGGGGTCCCGCGGGGTGGGCGCTGCCGGGACACCCTGAGGGATAAGGAGCGGCCACCGGAGAGAAGGGTGACGGGACAGGGCAGGGCAGGGGGCTCGTCGGGCATCCCCAGGGGGGTTGTTCCCATATTTCGGAGAGGAGGGCGCTGGGATGTCCCACTCCAGCACACACAGGTTGGCCGTGGCTGTGGCTAGCCAGGCTGGGTGCCCACAGAGGTGGGCAGGGGGGGACAGAGAGTCGGGGAGGGGCACCCTAGGGTGCCAGGAGCAGAGGGGACGATGCCACGGCCGCTGCCCCTCACCTGCGGCATCGCCGGGCGCCGCCGTCCTGCCGATGTTGGGCAGCAGGTACTCGATGTTGGGCACAGACTGAGCCTCCTTCTCATCCACGGGGGTCTGCGGGGTGAAAAAGGGGATCAGGGGGCTGCCAGCAGCCCCCCCACCTCCCAGCCAGGGGTCTGCACCCCCCTGACCCACAGCGAGACCCCCTCGAGGCGGGGCAGGACTCACCTTCTCGCCCTTGTCCTCCTTGTCACTGAAGAACCAGTCCGACTGCGGGGGAGACGGGACAGGGGTCACAGCCCGGCCAGGAGCGCCGTCCCCATTCCTGGGGTGCAGATCCGCCCCTCCCCAGCCAGGCCAGCGCCCAGGGGTGCCACTCACGTGCTGGATGAGGGTCTCCACGATCTTGTAGCGGTCGGGCATGTGCGTCACCATGTCGGTCATGTTGTCCTCGGACGTGCGCACCAGCGTGGGGCCGAACACCAGCGCCAGGTTCCGGGGCTCCATCTGCCACCAGAGCCGGGTCAGAGCTGAGCCCAGCCCCGGCTGGGGGGCTCCGGGTGGGGCAGGAGGTTCACAGGGTGGAGGGGGGGGTCAGTACCTTGTTCTTCTCTGAGTGGTCAGCGATGGTCTTCAGGTGACCCACCAGGAATTTGAGGGTCTCGTAGTAGTGGCCTGGCAGGTCCCGGATCTGTGGGGAGGCACCGGTCACCCCCCTGCTCGCTGTCCCCACCCAAGGGGGGCTCCAGGGGGGTGTCCCCACCCCAGCCCTTGTCCCATGTCCCTACCAGCTTCCGCAGCGTCCTCATCCTCTCGCTGGCATCCTCGATCCGGTTGGCTTCGATAAAGTCGTTGTATTTATCTGGGAAGGGGACACGAGGGCGTCACAGCTGGGCAGAGGGGACAGGCCACCCCCCCCCCAGAGTTGGGGACCCCCGGATGGACCCGGTGGCGATACTGGGGAAGGGTCTCAGTGGCTGGTCCCGCTGCAGGGCAAGGAGGGACAAGGACAAGAGGCCTCGGTGACGGGGGGTCTGCATCGCCCCTCACCATGGGTGGCCATGTCACAGGGTCTGGGGACCTGTCCCCAGCGCAGGGGGATGGGGTCTGGGGCTGCCTGGTACCGCTGACACAGGGTCACTGGTGGCCACCCGGGGGGCTCCGGTGGCCATGGAGGATGGAGACTCACCGTCAGTGAAGAGGGGCTCGGGCAGCTTTCGGAAGAAGGATTTCAAGAGGCTGCTGATGACGTTCAGGTCCTGCCACCGCTGCAGGGGACACAAGAGGCTGCTCAGAGGGGACACCGGGAACACCCAGGGGCCAGCGGGACGAAGTCCCCAAACCAGGGACAGCCCCGGCGACAGGCAGGGAAAAAGCCCTGAGCCACCCGCAGCGGCGTGGCCCGGTGACAAAAGTGTCCCCAGGATGTCACCTACAGTGCGGGCACCGACCGCCAGGCGGCCCTGCCGCTCCGGGGACCGTCACGGGGATGGAAACGGGGAATGAGGGATACAGGGAGGATGGGAACAGGGATAATGGGGACTGGGATAATGGGGACTGGGATAATGGGCAGTGGGAGGATGGGGACAGGGAGGATGGGGACAGGGATGATGGGCACTGGGATAACGGGGACAGGGATAATGGGGACTGGGATAATGGGGACTGGGATGATGGGGACTGGGATGATGGGGACTGGGATAACGGGGACTGGGATGATGGGAACAGGGATAACGGGGACTGGGATAATGGGGACTGGGATGACGGGGACTGGGATGATGGGAACAGGGATAACGGGGACTGGGATGATGGGGACTGGGATAACGGGGACTGGGATGATGGGGACCGGGATAATGGGGACAGGGATAACGGGGACTGGGATGATGGGGACAGGGATAATGGGGACAGGGATAACGGGGACAGGGAGGATGGGGACTGGGATGATGGGAACAGGGATAACGGGGACTGGGATGATGGGGACTGGGATAACGGGGACAGGGAGGATGGGGACTGGGATAATGGGGACAGGGATAATGGGGACTGGGATGATGGGGACTGGGATAACGGGGACTGGGATAATGGGGACAGGGAGGATGGGGACAGGGAGGATGGGGACTGAGATGATGGGGACTGGGATGATGGGGACAGGGAGGATGGGGACAGAGATGATGGGAACAGGGATAATGGGGACAGGGATAATGGGGACTGGGATAATGGGGACTGGGATAACGGGGACTGGGATGATGGGAACAGAGATGATGGGAACAGGGATGATGGAGACAGGGATGATGGAAACGGGGATGATGGGGACAGTGATAATGGGGACTGGAATAATGGGGAAAAGGGTGACAATGGGGACAGGGATGATGATGGAAACGGGGAATGATGGGGACAAGGGTAAGGGGACTGGGATAATGGGGACAGGGAGGATGAGGACTGGGATAACGGGGACTGGGATGATGGGGACTGGGATGATGGAAACTGGGATGATGGGGACAGGGAGGATGGGGACAGGGAGGAATGGGACTGGGATAATGGGGACTGGGATATCATGGGACTGGATGATGGATAGCAGGGAGGAGGGAACCAGGGATGATGGAGACAGGGATGGGGACTGGGATGATGTAAACTGGGATGATGGATACAGGGATAATGGAGACAGGGATGATGATGGGGACAGGGATGATAATGATGTTGGGATATGGGGACAAGGATATGAACAGAAACAGAAGACAACGGGACTAAGTGTAATGATGGGGAATAAGGATGATGCCAGAGACTGGGATAATGGGGACAAGTTGATGGAGACAGGGATGAACAGGGGAGCGAGCAACGGATGGGGGGGACAGGGATGATGAATGGGGACAAGGATGATGATGGATCAGGGATCATGGGGGACAGGGGATGATGGAACGGTGATGAATGGATGGGACAGGGGACAAGGGATGACTGATGGGAAAAGGGGGACTGACGATTGATGGAGACAAGAGATGAATGAAGGAACAGGATGACGATGATGGGGACAAGGATGATGATAGGAACAGGGATGATGATGGATCGGAGAGAGAGAATGATAGGATGGAGAGAAAGGAGGGGCAATGGTGCGATGCATGGGACAGAGGTGACGTGAGTTGAGAGAACGTCAGGGAAATGATAACGGCTGGGATGATGATAGGCTAGCAGTGCAGGGTGGGTGGAGGAACAACGATGTAGAGAGTATGTGAGCTGATAGTTCAGAGGCCCATCATAGGATGGGATGACCGGAGGGCCAGCATGGGACAGTCACCTGCCGCGCGCCCTCACCTCGTCTGCAGGTTGATCTGCGGTGCTCCCTGTTGAGCTGCTGGCCTGCAGGCCGGACACCACCGCGTTGTTGCCGGGCAGCGCGGTAGATGCCCATGTACTTCATGCCCCCCGGTCCTCCACCGACCCGTTGCAAGACGCTTCCACGATCCAGGGGCTACATTCTGAGGGACAAGGACGGGGTCAGGGGTGTCGGGGGATCGTGCAGGGTCGCCGAGGGCTCCCGGCGTAGCCGTGTGGCCGTACGTGTTGTGCGGGCAGGTACCTGACAAAACCCCAGAAACGCCGAAGGCGCGCGGCAGATTTCTTGTTTCTTCTTCATGATGTTGATGCCCGCACGGGGCTTTTTGGGAGCTGCCTGTTTCATCTGGGTGGGGGGAAAAAACACGACAGAGTCACTTGGGATAAGTGGGAAGAAGGAT
>JACSVZ010000027.1:309686-343518 GCA_014706295.1 Lycocorax pyrrhopterus obiensis
TTTTGGCCTCTCAGGTGTCACCGGGAGCCGGGGAGAGGAAGGCGATTCCCGCAGGAATTCCTGGCGCGTTACAAAACGCTCCATAAATAATTAAACGCGATCCGCGATTATCAAAACAAAGGAATGAAGTGAATTTCCGAAGGATTTTCCGCTCACATTCCATCCTTTTTTTTTTTTTTTTTTTTCTGTTGTTTCCCTGCTTTTTTCACGCCTCGGAGACGATTTTTTCCCGCCCCGGGCGTGAAATCCATTCCCGGATTTTGGATCCACCGCCAGGAGCCACCAAAATCCCTCTTTTTTTTTTTTGTGGTTAAACCGTCCCCCCCAAAAAAAAAAATCCAGGGATAACAGGGATTAAAGGGCTTGGCCGGGTTTTTTTTACCCATTCCAAGGATCCAGCAGCGCTCCCGGGAATGTCGAGTCCCCCAGGATTGGTTTTGGGGCTCAGGAAAGGTCGTGGAGCCCCTTCCCATCCTCCCTCCGGCAAAGAACGGGATCCTTGTGGGGTCTGTGTCCCCTCTCGCCCTGTCCTGGTCGCCCCACGACCCCAAAAATAAAGGCTCAGAGCAGCTTTGGGATGTTTTGTAGGATCCGGGAATGCCTTGGGATCAACAGGGTGGGAATGGGATGCTCCGGGTCTGGATCCGTGGGGGAGAGCGCTGAGCATTCCCTTTTCCCTCCCCAGATTCCCCCATATCCATTTCGGGATCGTGGTGGCTCCCAGGGATGGTGTCAGGGCGAGTCAGTGGGGTCAGACCCCAAAATTGGGCGTGGGAAGGGGATTTTTGGGGTTTAGGGCCAATAGGATGTGAGACACGATCCGGGTCTGGATCCATGGGGTGGAAGGGGCTGCGCATCCCCTTTTCCCTCCCCAAATTCCCCCATATCTGTTACGGGGTCGTGGTGGCTCCCAGGGATGGTGTCAGGGAGTGGGGTCAGACCCCAAACTGGGCTTGGGAAGGGGATTTTTGGGGTTTGGGACCAGCAGGGTGGGTGGAATGGTCTGGATCCATGGGGTAGAGGGGGAGAGCCCTATGCATCCCCTTTTCCCTCCCCAAATTCCCCCATATCCATTTCGGGATCGTGGTGGCTCCCAGGGATGGTGTCAGGGAGTGGGGTCAAACCCCAAAACTGGGCGTGGGAAGGGGATTTTGGGGTTTGGGGCCAGCAGAATCCCTTTCTGTGCATTCTCCAGGAAAAAAATCCCACAGAATTCCATGATTTTTATCCTTCCATGCCCATCACTCCTCATCCCAATGAAAACCCCACCTGGAGCTGAGCCCCGGGACCCCCCCGGTGTGGAGTGGGATCTTTTGGGGTCGGTTTGAGGCCTGGTTTGGGATATTCCCGGCCCTGGTTTGGGTTATTCCCAAAGGATTTTCCCCTTCCTGTTTTGGGGTATCCCTCTCCTTGTTTTGGGATATTCCCCTCCCTATTTTGGGATATTCCCAAAGGATTTTCCCCTCCCCATTTTGGGATGTTCCTCTCCCTGGTTTGGGATATTCCCAAAGGATTTTCCCCTTTCTGTTTTGGAATATCCCTCTCTTTGTTTTGGGATATTCCCCTCCCTATTTTGGGATATTCCCGAAGGATTTTCCCCTCCCTGGTTTGGGATCTCCCTCTCCTTGTTTTGGGATATGCCCCTCCCTATTTTGGGATATTCCTCTCCCTGGTTTGGGATATTCCCAAAGGATTTTCCCCTTCCTGTTTTGGGACATTCCCAAAGGACTTTCCCCTCCCCATTTTGGGATATTCCCGTCCCTGGTTTGGGATATTCCCAAAGGATTTTCCCCTCCCTGGTTGGGGATCTCCCTCTCCTTGTTTTGGGATCTTCCTCTCCCTGTTTTGGGATATTCCCCTCCCTACAAGCAGAAACAAATCCCCGCGTGTGAGGACGCCATTCCCAACCCCATATCCACGAGATCCATGGGATCCAGCGGGATTTTCCCCTCTTTTCCCCATCCCTTTACTCCGTGTTTCCCTGTTTTATTTGGGGTTTTCGCTGTGTTTCGCTTGCTCTGATTCATTTCTTTCTTTTCCTTCCCCCCCGCCCCGCATCCATATTCCCGGCAAAAAAAAAAAACGGATAAAAAATTCCCGGCTGGAATTTCCCATTCACGAATCTCCTCCTTTCCTGTCCCTACCCAGGGCTCCATGGAATTGCGGGCGGGAAGAAGCCAGGACTGTGTTCCCTTTGTTTAAAGTCTCCAGGTCAGTACCGGGGGCCCGGCACCCTCCTCCCCTTTTCCCTGTTTTTTTTCCATGATTTCCCGGGAAAATCGGGAGCCAGGACCGTGGTGGGTGAGGGCAGCACCCGGAGCCTGATTTTTGGGATGTTTTTAGGAGGGTCCCGCCTGGATTTTGGTTGGGATCCGTGATTGAGGCGGCGCTTCCCGGATTTTTGGCGGAGGACGGGGGGGGATTTGTGGAGATTCGTGGTCCTGGAGGATCCTTGGAGTTCCTAAAATGATCCGTGGAGTTCCTGGAAGGATCCTGGTGATCCTGGAGGATTCTTGGAGTTCCCGAAGGGATTTTTGGTGTTCCTGGAAGGATCCTGGTGATCCTGGAGGATCCTTGGAGTTCCTAAAATGATCCGTGGAGTTCCTGGAAGGATCCTGCTGATCCTGGAGAATCCTTGGTGTCCCCGAAGGGATTTTTGGTGTTCCTGGAGGGATTCCTGGTGATCCTGGAAGGATCCTGGTGATCCTGGAGGATTATTGGTGTTCCCAAAGGGATTTTTGGTGTTCCTGGAGGGATTCCTGGTGATCCTGGAGGATCCTTGGAGTTCCCGAAGGGATTTTTGGTGTTCCTGGAAGGATTCCTGGTGATCCTGGAGGATCCTTGGTGTTCCTGAAGGGATTCCTGGTGATCCTGGAGAATCCTTGGTGTTCCCGAAGGGATTTTTGGTGTTCCTGGAGGGATTCCTGGTGATCCTGGAGGATCCTTGGAGTTCCTAAAATGATCCCGGATGTTCCTGGAGGGATCCTTGGAGGGATCCTGGTGATCCTGGAAGGATCCTTGGTGCTCCTGGAGGCATTTTGGGTGTTCCTAAAGCGATCCCTGGTGTTCCTGGAGGGATCCTTGGAGGGATCCCTGGGGATCCTCAGGGATCCTTGGTGTTCCTAAAATGATCCGTGGAGTTCCTGGAGGGATTCCTGGTGATCCTGGAGAATCCTTGGTGTTCCCGAAGGGATTTTTGGTGTTCCTGGAGGGATTCCTGGTGATCCTGGAGGATTCTTGGAGTTCCTAAAATGATCCGTGGAGTTCCTGGAAGGATCCTGCTGATCCTGGAGAATCCTTGGTGTTCCCAAAGGGATTTTTGGTGTTCCTGAAGGGATTCCTGGTGATCCTGGAGGATCCTTGGTGTTCCTAAAGTGATTTTTGGTGTTCCTGAAGGGATTCCTGGTGGTCCTGGAGGATCCTTGGAGTTCCTAAAATGATCCCAGATGTTCCTGGAGGGATCCTTGGAGGGATCCTGGTGATCCTGGAAGGATCCTTGGAGTTCCTAAAATGATCCGTGGAGTTCCTGGAGGCATCCAGGTGATCCTGGAGAATCCTTGGTGTTCCTGAAGGGATTCCTGGTGTTCCTGGAGGGACTCCTGGTGATCCTGGAGGATCCTTGGAGTTCCTAAAATGATCCCAGATGTTCCTGGAGGGATCCTTGGAGGGATCCTGGTGCTCCTGGAGGGATTCCTGGTGTTCCTGGAGAATCCTTGGTGTTCCCGAAGGGATTTTTGGTGTTCCTGGAGGGATTCCTGGTGATCCTGGAGGATCCTTGGAGTTCCTAAAATGATCCCGGATGTTCCTGGAGGGATCCTTGGAGGGATCCTGGTGCTCCTGGAAGGATCCTTGGTGCTCCTGGAGGCATTTTGGGTGTTCCTAAAGCGATCCCCGGTGTTCCTGGAGGGATCCTTGGAGGGATCCCTGGGGATCCTCAGGGATCCTTGGTGTTCCTAAAATGATCCGTGGAGTTCCTGGAGGGATTCCTGGTGATCCTGGAGAATCCTTGGTGTTCCCGAAGGGATTTTTGGTGTTCCTGGAGGGATTCCTGGTGATCCTGGAGGATCCTTGGTGTTCCTAAAATGATTCGTGGAGTTCCTGGAAGGATCCTGGTGATCCTGGAGGATTCTTGGAGTTCCCAAAGGGATTTTTGGTGTTTCTGGAGGGATTCTTGGTGATCCTGGAGAATCCTTGGTGTTCCTGAAGGGATTTTTGGTGTTCCTGGAGGGATTCCTGGTGATCCTGGAGAATCCTTGGAGTTCCTAAAATGATCCCGGATGTTCCTGGAGGGATCCTTGGAGGGATCCTGGTGATCCTGGAAGGATCCTTGGAGTTCCTAAAATGATCTGTGGAGTTCCTGGAGGCATCCAGGTGATCCTGGAGAATCCTTGGTGTTCCTGAAGGGATTCCTGGTGTTCCTGGAGGGATTCCTGGTGATCCTGGAGGATTCTTGGAGTTCCTAAAATGATCCGTGGAGTTCCTGGAAGGATCCTGGTGATCCTGGAGAATCCTTGGTGTTCCCAAAGGGATTTTTGGTGTTCCTGGAGGGACTCCTGGTGATCCTGGAGAATCCTTGATGTTTCTGAAGGGATTTTTGGTGTTCCTGGAGGGATTCCTGGTGATCCTGGAGGGTTCTTGGTGTTCCTAAAATGATCCCGGATGTTCCTGGAGGGATTCCTGGTGATCCTGGAGGGATTCCTGGTGATCCTGGAGAATCCTTGGTGTTCCCGAAGGGATTCCTGGTGTTCCTGGAAGGATCCTGGTGATCCTGGAGGATCCTTGGTGTTCCTAAAATGATCCGTGGAGTTCCTGGAAGGATCCTGGTGATCCCGGAGGATTCTTGGTGTTCCCGAAGGGATTTTTGTGTTCCTGGAGGGATTCCTGGTGATCCTGGAGGATTCTTGGAGTTCCTGGAGGGATTCTTGGGGTTCCTAAAATGATCCCTGGTGATCCTGGAGGATCCTTGGTGCTCCTGGGGGATCCTCGGAGTTCCTGTAGGGATCCTTGGTGTTCCTGGAAGGATCCCGGTGATCCTGGAAGGATCCCTGGTGCTTCCGTAGGGATTCCTGGTGCTGCCGGAAGCATCCTCGGTGATCCTGGATGGATCCCGGTGATCCTAAAATGATCCTTGGTGCTCCTGGAGGATCCTTGGAGGGATCCTTGGTGCTCCTGGAAGATCCTTGGAGTTCCTAAAAATTCCTTTTCCTTGTCTTCCTCCCCAGCTGTGTTCTTCAGGATCCCATCCCAGAGCCGTTCCCCGATCCAGGTGATCGGGAATCCACTTCCCTGCAGGAAAAAATTCCTTTTCCTCCGTGCTCCTCTCTGTTCACGTCCCGGTGATTTCGGGGGGGATTCAGTGGTGATGAGTTTTTTGGGATTCACTTGTGATGGTATTTTGGGATTCAGTGGTGATGGTTTTTTGGGATTCAGTTGTGATGGCTTTTTGGGATTCAGTGGTGATGGGTTTTTTGGGATTCAATTGTGATGGGTTTTTTGGGATTCAGAGGTGATCGTTTTTTGGGATGCAGTGGTGATGGTTTTTCGGGATTCAGTGGTGATGGTATTTTGGGATTCATTGGTGATGGGTTTTTGGGGATTCAGTGGTGATGGTTTTTCGGGATTCAGTGGTGTTGGGTTTTTCGGGATGCAGTGGTGATGGGTTTTTTGGGATTCAGTTGTGACGGGTTTTTTGGGATTCAGTTGTGATGGGTTTTTGGGATGAAGTGATGTTGGGTTTTTTGGGATTCAGTGGTGATGGGTTTTTCGGGATTCAGTGGTGTTGGATTTTTTTGGGAGTCAGTGGTGATGGGTTTTTGGGGATTCAGTGGTGACGGGTTTTTGGGGATTCAGTGGTGATGGGTTTTTCGGGATTCAGTGGTGATGGGTTTTTTGGGATTCAGTTGTGACGGGTTTTTTGGGATTCAGTTGTGATGGGTTTTTGGGATGAAGTGATGTTGGGTTTTTTGGGATTCAGTGGTGATGGTTTTTCGGGATTCAGTGGTGATGGGTTTTTTGGGATTCAGTGGTGATGGTTTTTCGGGATGCAGTGGTGATGGGTTTTTTGGGATTCAGTGGTGATCATTTTTCGGGATTCAGTGGTGACGGGTTTTTTGGGATTCACTTGTGATGGCTTTTAGGGATTCAATGGCGACTGTTTTGGGGATTCAATGGGGTTTTTTTGGGGGATTCAGTAGTGGTGGTTTTTTGGGGGATTCAGTGGTGAGATATCTTTGAGATTCAGTGGTGATGGTTTTTAGGGATTCAATGGCGACTTTTTTTGGGATTCAATGGTGACTTTTATGGGATTCACTGGTGATTTTTTGGGGGGATTCAGTGGTGATGGGTATTTGGGATTCAATGGTGATGGTTCTTTGGGATTCAGTGGTGACTTTTTTTGGGATTCATTGATGATGGTTTTTAGGGATTCAGTGGCAACTTTTTTTGGGATTCAGTGGTGATGGGTTTTTGGGATCCAGTGGTGATGGGTTTTTGGGATCCGATGGTGATTTTTTTGGGGATTTGATGGTGATTTTTTTTTGGGATCCAGTGGTGATGCTCCTTTGGGATTCAGTGGTGATGGGTTTTTGGGATGCAATGGTGATTTTTTTGGGGATTTGATGGTGATTTTTTTTGGGATCCAGAGGTGATGCTCCTTTGGGATTCAATGGTGATGGGTTTTTGGGATTCAGTGGTGATGGGTTTTTGGGATCCGACGGTGATTTTTTGGGGGATTTGATGGTGATTTTTTTTGGGATCCAGTGGTGATGCTCCTTTGGGATTCAATGGTGATCATTCTTTGGGATTCAATATTTGAACGGATCATGCAGCACCCGCAGGTGTCAAACCCAGCACGGGAAGCACAGCAGAGGGCTGGGCATAGGATCTGTGGGATTTGTGGGATGTGGGGGATCTTTTCCAGCCCCTCCCGACCCCCCCACTTCCCCCCCAGCTCCAAACCAGGAGCTGCAAATCCCCGGCAGCACCTGCTGAGTCACGAGCGCCGGGGTGACATTCCCGAGGGACGTTTGACGTGGGATCAGAGGCGGGAATGATGGGGAAAAAAAAAACAACAAACCCTTTTCCCGACCCTTCGGAACATTTTTCCTGCCTCCCGTCTGCCTTTCCGCCGCTCCAGCCTCTGTCTGGGGGGGATGAAAGCGCCGCCGCTCCTGCCGGAGGTGGCAGCGACACCGAGGCCACCGCGCCACCGCTAATGGGGACTTTAATGAACTCCGTGTCCCTGCCCCAAAGCGGCTCCTGACCCTTCCCGAGGGCTGCGAGCACCTGGAGGAAACCGGCGCCGCTTTCATCCCGGCGTTCCGGCTTGGAAAAAAAAGCTGGACGGGGTCAGGGAGGGGGTCGAGGTGGCTTCTGTCCCCAAAGTCCCTGGATTTTGTCGCCGAAGTCCTGCTGCAGGGCAGCAGGAGGCAGCTGGGGCTTGTCAGAGGAGCTGGGGACAGGGGAAGGATTTGTCCCCATCCCACCGGGAGAGGGGAAAGTGCCCCCATCCCAGAGGGACAGGGAAAAGAGGTGTCCCCAACCCCATGGGACAAGGGAAGGGGTGTCTCCATCCCAGTGGGTCAGGGAAAAGAGGTGTCCCCAACCCCATGGGATGAGGGAAGGGGAGGCCCCAACCCGCTGGGACAGGGGAAGGGGTGTTCCCATCCGATAGCTACAGGAAAAAGAGGTGTCCCCAACCTGCTGGGACGAGGGAAGGGTTGTCCCCAACCCACTGGGACAGGAAAATGTTGTCCCCACCCCTGGTCCCCATTCCCGTCTCCCATTCCCAGTGCTCCCTCCAGCCGGTGCCACCTGGATTCTTTTTCATCCTCATCCTCATCCTAATCCTCCTCATCCTCATCCTCATCTTCCTCCTCCTCCTCCTCCTCCTCCTCCCTGGAGCTGTCTGAGCTCCCCGATCCCTCGCTGGCTCCCGGCCCTGGTTGCCACAGGGCCGCACTGGCTGTGGTTCCCACCTGCTTCCCCGCCTGCTTTCTCCAAAGCGGTGGGAGCAGATGCTCCCAGATCCTTCCCAGTGGGAATTTCGGGGCGGATCCGCAGGTGATTCACCCCGGGAGAAGCTCTGGGTGGCTCGGACAGTGGGTTCCTCTTCCTCTCCCACTGCCGGTGAAATTCCCGCCCCCCTAAAAATCCCCAGGAGAATTTAAACTTCTTTTTTTTAAATTTGTATTTTTAAAAAATCTAAATTATTTACCAAAAACAACTCCCCGATGGAAATTTCCCAGGAGGAGAAGCGGCCTGGAGCCACGGGAACCCGGGGGGTGACGGAGCCGCTTTTCCACGGCGGAGAGCGGGATGGGGCTGTGGGATGTGGGATGAGCAGGTGACCGGGGGCCGGGGCACATCCCCGAAATAGATCCGGGATTCGGGGGGGGAGAGGATGCGGCCCCGGGCTCCCCGCGGGGCTCCTGCCAGAGCCGCCCGCCGGCTGCGGCCTCGTCAGCGCTGCACCCATAATTACTGCACCTATAATTAGTGCACCTATAATTACCTCTGATGTGCCGCAATTAGAGCGGCAGCAGAGGAGTTGGAGCAGACGGGAGAGGCCTTGGATGCCTGAGAGAGCTTCCAGCCCTTCCCGGTGCCTTCCATCCCTTCCCGGTGCATTCCAGCCCTTCCCGTGCATTCCAGCCCTTCCCGGTGCCTTCCGTCTCCTCCCGGTGCATTCCAGCACTTCCTGCTGCCTTCCTGGTTCTCTCCATCCCTTCCCGGTGCTTTCCAGCCCTTCCCGGTCCTTCCAGCCCTTCCCGGTGCCTCCTCTCGGTGCTCTCCAGCCCTTCCCGGTCCTTCCAGCCCTTCTCGGTGCCTTCCCGGTTCCTTCCATCCTGTCCCGGTGCCTTCCATCTCCTCCCGGTGCCTTCCAGCCCTTCTCGGTGCCTTCCCGGTGCTCTCCATCTCCTCCCGGTGCCCTCCATCCCCTCCCAGTCCTTCCAGCCCTTCCCGGTGCCTCCTCCTGGTGCTCTCCGTCTCCTCCCGGCGCCCTCCAGCCCTTCCCGGTGCCCTCCAGCCCTTCCCGGTCCTTCCAGCCCTTCCCAGTGCCTCCTCCTTGTTCCTTCCAGCCCTTCCCGGTGCCTTCCAGCCCTTCCTGGTGCCTCCTCCTGGTGCTTTCCATCTCCTCCTGGTGCCTTCCAGACCTTCCCAGTGCCTTCTCCTGGTGCCCTTCATCCCTTCCCGGTGCCCTTCATCCCTTCCCAGTGCCTTCCAGCCCTTCCCAGTCCTTCTAACCCTTCCCAGTGCCTCCTCCTTGTTCCTTCCAGCCCTTCCCGGTGCCTTCCATCCCCTCCCGGTTCTTCCAGCCTTTCCCGGTGCCTCCTCCTGGTCCTTCCATCCCCTTCCGGTGCCTTCCATCCCCTCCCGGTTCTTCCAGCCCTTCCCGGTGCCTTCCAGTCCTTCCCAGTCCTTCCAGCCCTTCCCGGTGCCTCCTCCCAGTGCTCTCCATCCCTTCCCGGTGCCCTCCATCCCCTCCCGGTGCCTTCCACCCCTCCTGTGCTGCCGAGAGATGGATTTTGGGAATGGTGGGAGAGCAACGGGGTCAGCCCCACGCCCGGGATCTGCGGTGTTGGTGGGGAACAGGATCTTCGTGGGATCATGGAGTGGTTTGGGATGGAAAGACCTCCAATCCCATCCCATTCCCACCCCCTGCCACGGCAGGGACACCTCCCACTGTCCCAGGTGGCTCCAAGCCCTGTCCAACCTGGCCTTGGACACTGCCAGGGATCCAGGAGCAGCCACAGTTTCCCTGGGAAACCCATCCCAGCCCCTTCCCACCCTCACAGGGAGAAATTTCTTCCCAAAATCCCCTCCTGAGTCCATTTCTCCGTCTGTAAAACAGGAGCAGCGGTCCCTGAATCTGTAAAGTTCTGGAATCCCAGAAGGATTTGGGCCGGAAGGGGCATCCAAGCCCATCCATTCCCACCCCATGCCATGGACGGAGCCATTTCCCACTGTCCCAGGGTGCTCCAAGCCCAGTCCCACCTCCCGTTTCATCCGTAAAACCCCAAATCCCCACTCTCAGCGAGGATCCCCCATCCCAAACCACGGGGCTGACCTTCCCCACCCTCCAAGCACCCAAAACTCTTCTATCGGTGCAAAACCCTTACCCGGAGCCACAAAAACTCCCCAGGAGAGCTGCGAACATCCCTCGACTCCCTCATTTCCTGCGTCCCCCTCCCGTGTTCTGCCCCATTCCCGGCTCCTCAGCCCCAGCCGTGCCCGGTTTAAGCCACAAGTCCCAGCCTAAACCGAGGTTTTAAAGCCTTTTTGGAGCCCAGGGCCTGAAATCCACAATAAAACCCGACAAATGGGGATGATTCAGAACCATTCCGCTGCAAAGAGCGAGACCAGGACCTCAATTAAGCCGTTTGTAAATCATTAATTTAAGTATTGCTCTCCGATGCCTTTAAATCGTTCCCTCCTGCAGTTTAGGAACGGATAAAGAGCGCGGGGAAATAAAAGGAGAGGTGAGAAAAATGTCATTTATCCGCTGATTTTGGCTCTGGCAGCAGCTCCGGATTTGACTGGAATCCCGGGGCCGCCTTTGGAGGAAGAGCAGAGGTCCCCAGGTGAGGTGGGAGCTGCTGGGGGGTCCCCAGGGCATGGAGCTGGGAGCTGCCAAAATTCCTGGAAACCCCTCCCCCCGGGATCGCTGGGGCTTTTTTTAGGCCCTGGAAATGGTTACATGCGGAGGAAATAAATGGATTTTTTTTAAAGCCAGGTGAGGTTTGGCTCTCCAGCAGCATCCCTGGAGTGGGATGGGGATGATCCTGGCGGGAGCAGCTCCCAGGGGTCGGAGTGAGATTGTCCCCTGGAAGCAGGGACAGGGACAGGGACAGGGACAGGGACAAGGACAGGGACAGGGACAAGGACAGGGACAGGGACAGGGACAGCCTGGCAGTGGCACAGCCGGGAGGTTTTAGGAGTCCTGGACCTCTCCTGTGGCACTTTGGGATTTTCCTGCACTAAAGGAGGAGAAATCCGTGGCTGCCTCATCCTTGGAAGTGTCCAGCGCCAGCCTGGAGCACCCTGGAGTCGTGGGAGATGTCCCTGACCACAGCACGGGGTGGGAATTGGATGAACTTCAAGGTCCCCTCCATCCCAAACCCTCCTGGGATCCTTCCAACGATCCCAAAGCTCCACGAGGAGAGGATTTGCACCCCCAAACCCCGGCGCTGCCCTCGCCGAGGCTTTTTCTCTCCCCTCTCCCCAAAACTGAAAATCTCCTTCCTGGCCCAGGCCCTGCATCCAGCGCTGCCGCAGCTGCTCCTGGAGCCTTTCCCTTCCCAGTCCACCTCCCGAGGGTGGAAATTCGGGATATTTTAAGGCAGAACCGGGCACATCTCCCGACCTGCGGCGGGAGGCGGCTGCGCTCCCGATCCTGCAGCGGATCCGAGCGGGATCGGCGCCTCCGCGCTGAGCAAGTGAGCAAAGGGAAAAAAAAAAGGGGGAAAAGGGTTCTGGAGCACCGGGATTTGGGGCCGTGCCAGGCCGCCGGGTGCAGCCGGTGGGCGCCGGGCGCGCCGGGCGCCAGCCGGGCCCCGGAGGTGTTGCTGCAGCCCCGGGAGGCCGTGCCAGGCTCCGCTCGGCTTCGGGGAACAAATTCTCGCCTCCCGCTTCTCCAGGAGGGTCTGGGTTCCGTCACCAGCTGGGGAGCAAAGCCCCAAATCCGCGGGCTCATCCAGAGGGTGCCGGGGCGGCCGCGGGAACAGCTTGGGATGCGAGCGGGGCCGTGGGAGGCTGGAGGGGACCTGCGGGTGCCAAAATCCTCTCGGCTCCACCTGGCACCGCTTGGCAGCTCCCGTCTGGGAGCGGTGCCGGGCGCTGCCAGCGCGGAGGGCGATGCCAGGCTCGGCAGATGTTGCCCGCAGCCGGTGCCGCGGATCCGAGCAAGCTGAGCCATCCGCGGAGCTGCCTCGACAACACCTCCGGCTCCTTCTGCTGGGGCTTTGGGGAGGTTTTTTTTTGTGCGATTTGAGAACTTATCAGCCGGCACTTGGCTGGGTTCGATAAGGATCCGCACTTCCGGGCCCTTCAGCTGTGAAAGGCGCGGAGCCCGCGCGGTGCCAAAAGGTCTTTAAGGAGTTTTTTTTTCCCTCCGCTTAACCCGGTTTCCTCCCGTTTGTGACGGCGGCGGATCCGATACCTCCACGTCCGAGTAGAAAAGGTTTTTCTGTCCGCCTGGGCAAGGGGTTTTTCCCCACTCGTGACCCCCCGAGGGTTGGGATGAGGTCTGGGGTGCCCAGCCTGAGCCGCTGTCGCTGTCCCCGCGGCCTCCAGCCCTCGCCCCCTCTAGCCCTCGCGCCCTCTCCTCGGGGCACAGCTCGTGTCCCGACGCGGCTTTTCCCGGTGCAGGGATTGGGGTTGTGGCGCGAGGAGGGGGAATTTGGGAACGGGGAAGCGCTTCCTGATTTCCCAGCAGCTCCGCGCTGTCCTTGTCCCTTTTTTCCCAGCCGCCTCCTGCTTCCAGCGCCTGGGGACAGCCGGGAAAGGTTGTCTGTCTGTCCTCACGAGGACAGGCGGACCGACAGCTCCGGGAAAAGCTCAAATCCCCCATCTCGGCCGCCGGGAACGGGGCACATCCATCCCCACCCGGCACCACCACCCCAGCCCTGAGCGGTGCCGGGCACGGGCTGATCCGACCACGGGCAGCACGGCTGAGCTTTTGCGGGAATTCCAGCGCCCATCTGCTCCTGGTTAACCCCTGGCTGCCTCTGGAGCATCCCTGGCAGATCCCTGGCCCTCCCCCCTGCCGGGACGGAGCGCTCGGTTTGTCCCCGGTCTCTCGGGGTGACACAAAGGCCCCTCTGTGCCGTTGTGCGGGGGCACCACATGTGCGAGTGTTGCTCTATAGACTCCGCGCTGCCCGGGCAGGGCGGGCACAAAGCGCCGCTGTCTGTCCCGGCTCCGGGAAGGCGCCTGGATTCCCGATCCGTGACTGCCCCACTGTTCCCGTCCCATCGGGGCACAGCGAGGCCTCATTGTGCTGCTCCGGGCGCTTTGTGAGCTCTGAGGAGCTCGGGGATTCACGGAGGGATGGGCTGGGGTGTGGAGGAGGGAGCCGGGAATGGAGCAGGGAACGAACGCAGCATCCTCACCCCGAGGGCACAGGAGGGGCCGGCGCTGGCTGGGAGCGGCTCCCCGGGAGCTGCTGAGAGCAAAATCGTGTCTGGGAGCGCAGGTGCGAAGGCAGATGTCTCACCCCGACGTGTCGGAGATGCTTTTAGCGGCCTTTTCCCGGGAATTGCCTCACGGACCCGCCGCGGCTCCAGCGGTGTCACCAGCAGCGCGGGTTTGGGGTGCCCCAGTGGCTTTGGCAGTGCGGTGCCGGCTCAGGGTGGTGCCGCGGGGAAGTCACCGCCTTGGGAAGGCCCAAAGTGGGAAAAAAAACACGTTTGGATTTAAAACCAGGCGTTTCTCCCCATTCCGGGGGTGCAGGGATTGGTGTCCCTTCCCCTGGTGACAGCAGGACCCTGCCGGGGACTGTGCCCGTGTTGGCGCAGCGGTGCCAGGCGCTGGCTGGGATTTATCCCGGGATAAACCTGGGTGCTGGAGCTGCCCTGGGCTCCATTCCCCATCCCGGGGGCAGCTCCGTTCCCTGCGGACCGTGGGGACAGCCAGCGGCAGGGATGTGGCAGCTCTGGATCCGCTCCCGAGCCGCTCCGGAACTGCAGCGAGGCTCATTTACCCCTCATCAGCAGCGCGATCACAATTAAAAGGTCACCGCATCCTCCGGCCCTGCCAGCCGGGTTTCCAGGGATCAGCGGGAAGGACAATTAACCCTCGCCGCGCTCTCCTTCCAGCATTTTCCTCCCGGAGCCCCCAAACCTCCGCCATTCCCGAGTTATTCCAGGGGCAGGGAGCTCCTTCCCTGGAGCTGCGGGTCCTGGGTGAATTCCCAGCGCTGCCACCGCCCTGCTGCGTGTCCTTGGTCACCTCCCCATTTGCTGCCCCAGCTGCATGGCCGGGGTTGCTCCAAGTTGGTTTTTTTTATTTTTTTGGAGCAATTCCTGCCTCTCCTCCCGGCAGGAATCAACCTCACGTGGATAATATGGGATAATATCACCACAGGATGCAAACGTGCGGGGAAAGATTCCCTCGGCCCCAAAAGTGAGGGAAAGAGGAGGGGGAAATCCCCCGCGGTGCGTGTGGGGTGCGGGAACCGGCCCAGCCCGCTCCAGGAGTGCTCGGCAAGGAGGAGAAGGAATTTTTTGGGAAGGTTTCTCCGTGTCGTGAGTGCCGCCTGTGCCAGCTGTGACTCATGGCTGAGGCTGCTGGGGAGCCTGGAAAGGCTCCAAGCGGGAGATCAGGGCTCCAGAGTTTCTCCCTTCTTGCGCCGGGAACCAGGAGCGCTCCTGCCCCTGCTCCGTGCGTGCCTCAGTTTCCCCAGCGTCAAAACTGGGGAAAAATCCAACCCGTGTGAGCATTCCTGGACTCCCAGCTCTTCCCACCTTCCACCGTCTGAGGTGCCAAGGCTCAGAGAGAACCTTTGGGATGCCAGAAGGGCAGGGAGAGAAACACCAGGAATGGGGAATGCGGGAAAAGGAGCCGAGTTCTCAAAGCTTCT
This sequence comes from Lycocorax pyrrhopterus obiensis, assembly GCA_014706295.1. NCBI lineage: Eukaryota > Metazoa > Chordata > Aves > Passeriformes > Paradisaeidae > Lycocorax > Lycocorax pyrrhopterus. The sequence goes on from JACSVZ010000027.1 coordinate 324,268, forward strand.
TCCCAGAGCTGGGAAAGATGAGGGAAACCGGGAAAGGTGGGAAGCGCTGAGGCGGGTGGGAAGAGCGCCCTCGTGATTTTAGGATGAGAGGAAAGGGGCCGGGGGAAGTTTAAGTTGGATATTAGGGACAATTTCTCCGTGGAAAAGGTTGGCAGAGCTGCCCGGGGAGGTGTGGAGTCACCATCCCCGCGGGGAGTTAAAGGCCACCACGTGGAAGTGGCACTTGGGGACACGGTGGTGACACATCAGCGCCGGGGGAACGCTTGGAGTCGACCTCGGAGGGCTTTTCCGGCCTTTTTAATCCCAAGATTCCAGTCGTGTGTGGGGTTGGCTTTAAATCCCGTGGCATCAGCCTTTTGGGACTGAAGGGGACCCGTGCTGGGGGTCACAGCCCTGTGGGGTGGGGTGGGGCTGGGTTTGGGGTCCCTGTGGCTGGGGCTGCATCTCCCCGGAGCCTTGGGGGTGGCATCGTGCCAACAGCCCTCAAAATGTGGGAGCAGGAATGGTTTTATGGGTTTGGATGGGCCGGGAAGGGTCGGTTTGTGCCCCTCGGGTGTTCCCTGCCTGCTCCTGCTTCCTTCGGGATAATCTCCTCGCCCTGGGAATCTTCGGGAAGGGTCAATTCCATCTGTGCAGGACCCGTCCAGGACCCGCTGCCGTGCCCTGGGGACAAACCCTCTGCAGCCGGGCTTTCCCGGGAGCCAGCCGCTGGAATTCCTTCCCCGAGCTCCCTCGGGGCCGCTGTGGGATCAGCCACGGGGAACTTTTCGGGGTGTCCTCACCCGGGGCTGGGCATCTCGGTGACATCAGGGCCATCCTGGTGTCCGCAGCACCGAGCAGCGCCGGTGCCCCGGACCCTCCAGGCTGGCTCCCGGGGGTGGTGGCAGCACGGACGGGCAGAGCTCCCCGAGTGGCACCGGCAGCTCGTGCCGGGGACACGGGGAGGGCAGCGCGACAGCGCTGATGGCCCTGCCCGGCTGCTGGCGCCCGGCCCATGTGATGCGTTTGAGGGGGCACGCTGACATTTCCAGGGGAAGGGGGAGAAAAAAAAATCCCCGGGGGATCCGCAGGGAGCTCCGGAACGGCGGAAAACCGAGCGGAGCCGAGCGGAGCGAGCGGAGGGATAAACCGGGATAAAAGGGGGGAAAGTCGCCAGGGCAGGGACGGGATGTGAGGGGAAGCGATGGGAGCTGGCAGAGGAACGGGAACAGGGAATGGAGACGGCGCTGGGAGCCCCTCGCTAGCGCGGGGAGAGGAGCGGGGAGCGCTCGGCAGCGCCGGCGCCCGCCCGGCCTCGCTGCGGCTCCGCTCCCCGGCGCGGAGGACTCGGCGCCGGCGGTGAGGCGGCGGTGGCGGAGCCGGCTGTGAGGTGACAGTGGCGGCGGTGGCCGTGAGGTGACAGCCGCCGCACGGCTGCGAGAGCCCGGCGAGGTCAGAGCTGCGCGATCAGGTCGGTGCCCACCCTCCCCGCGCGCGCGTTTGATAACGAGCCCATCCCGCGTTTCCTTATCATCAGCAGCCAGCGGCGCCCGGTCCGTCCCCTCCGATGCGACCTGACGGGGCCGGCGTGAGGTCTTTTGAACGCCGAGCGACCAGCGAGGCCATGCCCGGCTCGGGTTAAGCAGATGCGGTGAGCCGTGTGTTTGTCGCGCAGATCCGGGGAGCCGCGCTCCGAGCCGCCTCCTGCTCCCCGCCCCGCTGCCGCGATGCTGCCTCGCTGGGCAAAGCATCCCCCCTGGAGCTTCCCCCCGAGCCGTGGCGAGGCTGCGGGAGCCGGGCAGAGCCAGCGAGCCCCGGGACTACCGGCTGACAGCGCTGCTCGCGGGTACGGACCGGGAGGGGACGCGGGGATGGGGCGGTGCAGGGTCCGCAGGCTCAGGGGACGCTGGCCCCAGGGGGATGAGACCTGCCCCGGGAATGATGGATGGTGTGGGATGGGGATGGTCCCAGCCCCTCACAGAGGGCTCTGGGGTGGCCTGGGGATGGTCCCAGTCCCTCACGGCGAGCTCTGGAGTGGCCTGGGGATGCTCCCAGCCCCTCACAGCGAGCTCTGGAGTGGCCTGGGGATGGTCCCGGCCCCTCACAGCGAGCTCTGGGGTGGCCTGGGGATGGTCCCAGTCCCTCACGGCGAGCTCTGGGGTGGCCTGGGGATGGTCCCAGCCCCTTGCGGGTGGGTTCTGCCCTGGGAAGCCATGGATGGTCCAGCCTGAGGATGGTCCGAGTCTCTCACAGGTGACCGCTGCCCTTGGAAGTGATAGGCGGTGGTCCCAAACCCACACAGGTGGGCTCTGGAGGGGCCTGGGGATGGTCCCAGCCCCTCACAGATGAGCTCTGCCCCAGGAAGGGACACAAGGCCCGGCCTGGGGGTGGTCCCGGCCCCTCACAGGTGGTCTCTGGAATGGCTCAGGGATGATCCCAGCCCCACACAGTTGGGCTCTGCCCCAGAGGGGACAATGGCACGGGCTGGGGATGGTCCCTGCCCCTCCCAGGTGGGCTCTGGGGTGGCCTGGGGATGGTCCCAGCCCCACACAGGTGGGCACAGATGGCGTGGGCTCTGCCGTGCTGGGTGCCCGGCTCCGAAGGGAGGAGGAGGAGGAGGAGGAGGAGGAGGAGGAAGCACAGGGCTGCAGGCAGCTGCTGCTGCCCTCCTTTTGCTTGACTAAACCCCGCTGCCTGGACAGCTTCTGACTGGCGCTGGTGGGAGGTGGCGGGCGGGGAGGACGTGGCCGTGCCCCCGATGTGCCCGCTGGGGCAGGAGGGGACAGGAGGGGACAGGAGGGGACAGCAGCGTTTGCTCAGCTGGCCGAGGGCCGGCATCTGCCCCCGGGACAGAGCGCTGGCCGTGTCCTCGTGTCACCCGAGGTGGGATGTGGCACCAGCCCCGCGAGGGGCCGGCTCGGTGTCCCTGTGCCCGGCGGGCAGGGGGACGTGCCACATGTCCCCGCAGCGTCCCTGTCCCGTGGCCTGCTCAGGCTGACAGCGAATCCTTGCAGGATCTCGCCCCGTGCTTTCCATCCCTGAGCACGTTTCCCTGCCTCTCGGAGGCCTCAGCCGTGGCTCTGAGATATTTTTTTCCCAACGTTTTCTGATTTTTAACAAGCCGTGACTAACCAGGCTGGCACGGCAGGCGGTGACCAACCACCAACGTGCTACCTGTGCGCTCAGAAATAGGCTCTGTTCTCCACACCCCCGCTGGGACGGGAGCATTCCCGGCCTCCCGAGCCCCCCCGGGGACACCCACCCAGCTTTTCCCAGCTGTTCCCACGCCTGGCAGTGCCCAGCTCCCGGCGGGAGTCACCCAAACGGGCAGGGCCCCCAAAATCCCACCCGGAGGCTGCGGGATCGGGGCTCGGTGCCTCGGCCGGAGCTGCCGAGCTCTGGGATGGGTTCCAAGCCCGTCGCGAGGGTGGCAGAGCCAAGATTTGGGACAGCTGGGTCTCCTGTGGAAGGGCTGTGCTGGCCTGAGCGTGGCTGTGGGATTGCCGTGGTCCCAAACCCTCCGAGCCAGGAAAAATCCCCTTCCCGAGCGCTTCCTCCTGGAACGGAGCCCTTTGGAGACTCCAACCAGCAGCTCCTCGTGGGGCAGAAGGTTGGAAATACCGTGGGCTTGGCTTGGATTCTTCCTCCCGTGGCTTCCCTGCGAGGATTTATCCCTCATGGAGCGGGATTCGGGATGCAAACAGGATCGTGCCCAGCTCTGGGCTTTGCCCTGGCAGCTGCTGGTGGCCGTGGGCCAGGCTGGAGGGTCACAACCCCCTCTGCCCACTGCCGGACCACGCTGCCCCTTCCCGTTCCTCCCGTCAGGGAAGTGATGGGGTTTGGATGGATTTCAGGGAGAAATTCCTCCCTGGGGGGGCGGGAAGGAATTCCCAGAGAAGCTGTGGCTCCTCCATCCCTGGAAGTGTCCCAGGCCGGGCTGGATGGGGCTCAGAGCACCCTGGGACAGCGGGAGGTGTCCCTGCCCATGGCAGGGCTGGGAATGGATGGGATTTGAGGTCCCTTCCCACCCAAACCATTCCCGGATTCCGTGGTTGCGGAGGCCTCGATGCGTTCAGGAACTTCCTCGGCGTCTGATTAATGGGATTGATTTTTGATCTTGATGCGTGCCCCCTCCTCCCCTTCCTCCTCCTCCTCCTCCTCCCAGCCCTTCCCCACCCCTGCCCAGCTCCGTGGCCTCTCAGACTCTGCCTTTGCTCCGCCTGTGCAAAGATGAGACAAGAACCAAACCCCAAACCCCGCGACGAGGTCCTGGCTCATCCCAGCAAACCCTGGGTGTCGGGAAAGGCTGGAGCCGGAGCCTCCTGATCTTTCCCTGTCCATCCATCCATCCATCCATCCATCCATCCATACCTGAGCCGCTTGCTGGCATGGTCCGTCCTCCAAAAAGCGAGCGATGAGGAAGTAGAGCTCTGCGGGGAGAGGAGAGGCCGTCAGGGCTGGAGCTCGCCCCTTCCCCGCGGGCTTCCCTTTCTTCCCCCTGCCCGCCGCCCCTCTCCGGCTCCCCCGGCCACCACTCACCCGCTCGCAGCTCCGCCGTGTGCCGGCTGCCGCCGTCGCCGGACATGGCGAGGAGAAAACCGGGGAGGGGAGGGGGGGGGAAAGGGGGAGAAGGGGGGTTGCCCGGGCCGCGCTCCCGCGGCAGCGTCGGGTCCCAGCGAAATGCGCCCGCCCGGTCGCTGTCACTGCTCGTTCACCGGGGAGAGTCTCGGCTCCACCATTCAACCCACGGGCAGCAGCAGCAGGAGGAGGAAGAGGAAACAACAACTCGCAGCCGCCCGCCGCCAACGCCGCCGCCGCCGCCGCCGCCAGCCAGCCACCGCGAGCGGGCGCGATCCCTCCGCCCGGAGAAAGAGTCCCCTCCTCCTCCGCGCCCCCTCCTCAGCCCCCACGGCCCCGCGCGCCGCCCCTTCCCCCACGCCCCCCCTCGTCCCTGGCGCTGCCCGGCGGGGGCGGCCAGGCGGGGAAGGAAGGGGGAGTCGGGCTCTCCTGCCCCGGCTGCCGCCCGCTGCCGCGGCGGCCCCCGGCGCTGCCCGGCGCTGGAGGGGAGAGAGGGGCGAGCGCTACGCGTTTATTAGCGGGAAGGCGGGCGGGCTGTGGCAGAAGATGTCGGCGGGTGGGCGGGAAGGCGGCGGGCGGGCGGCTGAAAGGCGCTTTCTCTTCGCGGTGCCGGAGCGCGGAGGGATACGACGCACGGGGAGGAGGAGGGGCTGCGGCGTCCGCGGGGCAGCGGCGACTCGCGGCGGCGGCGGCGGCGCTGGAAGTTCCCGAGTTCCAGCGTCGCAAGAATGGGAAGCGAGCGAAGCCAAAATGCCCCGGGGAGCACGGCCCCGCTGGGGAGGCCCGGCGTTTCCACACCCCCTGCTTGCCGCGGCTCCCCCGTAGCCCAGCCCGCTCCCTCAGAGCCAGCCACGGACGCCGGGGCGCTGCCAGGGGCTTTGGCATCTGCGCGTAAGTGTCACAGTGTCACGCGTTTGTTGGTTCTTATCTTGCAACATCGTGCCCTGGGTTCCTGCCGTGGGTCTGGAGCGGGGGGAAATCCCAGGCAAGCCCCAAACAGCCAGAAAGGCGCCTTCTCCGTTGTTCGGGCGGGGCTACCAGGCAGTTCGGCGGGCGTAGCCGGGGTGAAGGAGCGCAGGGTGCTCGCTTTGAGAACTTCCCTTAAAAAAAAAAAAAACAACCAACCGAAACAAAAAAAAAAAAAAAAACCCAAACAAACAACCAAACAAACCCCGACAGCTGATAACGATTTTATTCATTGCTCCTGCCTCCAAACCAGATCAGACATGCGGGACTGACGAATCTTCTGCCTTCCAGGAGCGATGGGCAAGAGGAGGAGTGTTGTCAACGCGAGGACGAGCGATGGATGGTGATGCCTGCAACCTATGGCTGAACTGGAGGTAATTCACTAGCGGATCGATAACCTACCGAAGGTTCCTGAAAGGCTGCAACATTGTACGGAGCCTGGTTAGCGGTTAGATCATTTCTTTATTTAATGTTCGCTAGCTTGAGGATACCGAATAAAACGTTCTGATTTGTGCTGTAACTGTTTCTTTGCTGCTTACAGTCAAAAAGAAAATAAAAACAAAGGCAGATGTCTGCTGATAATTAGCTTTAAAAAAAAATCCATATCTGATGAGGGATTTAAAGAGCATAATTGGTTGTGTCTATGTTTTCCAATGTGTCTGTGCTTTTCAGGTTCGCGTTGGGCCTTGCAAGAATGAATGTGTTTGTGGACAATAAGAATGAATTTAGCAGGGATCAAATGTAAACAGGGGAAGCTGTCATTTTTTTAATATTCCTTTAGCCTCAGTTATTAACTGATGTAACTTGTGAAACAAAGACTAAAGTACATTTGAAATTATATAGAAACTAGACAAAGAACTATTTTTTTTTATGTACATAAAACCCCTGAAATTCTCAGCTATCCAACTTTCAACAAAATTAAATTTGAACTACATTTCTGTGCAGCTGAGGGTAAGATGAGTTGAGCATTTTATACGTGTTTCCGAGGCCTGCAAGCTCAGTTTAGGAGCTCGAGCTTTGTGCTTGACACAGTGAGAAAGCTTTGCTGCAATCACCCTTCTGGTTTATTGAAGAAACGTTACCCCTGAAAGATTAGAGAAAGGAGGCTAAAACCTAATGTATTTCTGTTGTCTTATTATAAAAATTAAATTTATATAGTGGATGTCTAGATGCTGTGCATTTTTTACATACAATTATCACATATCCTAAAAATCATTAAAATCTTAATCTAGAATTTGTTATCATTAGGGTAACTGAATTTTGTAGGATTCCTTTAAAAAAAAAAAGCAAGACTGTATGTACTAGATTTGATCCCTTTATCTGTGGCTATGATCATTATATATTTAAAAATGTACGTGTATCTCCCTTTCCCCAGATTTGTAACAATAACCACTCTGTTTCAGCTTCATTTTAAATCCACACTTCAAATAATTGAAATGGCAATGATATAATATTTAATGTCTAATAAAGATTTTAAAAATAAAGTGACTTGAATCTTTTCTTAGCAATGTAAAATATGTATTGTAATATCTCTTATAGGTGATTCTCACAACAAAGGGCTATATGAATAATGTGATTAACGTTTTAATTTCCCTTGATGTTTACATAAAAGAAAATATCCTTACGTATGACATCACTGAAACTGTAAACCAAGCAATAGAGAAAATTTAACAGTAAGGAGTCTGAAAGTAGAGGAAAAACTCTTCATGGATATATTGACCCTCCTTGTTCTTTTGGCAACTCATAACTTTTCCTGTTGCAGTTTAAAATACAGCCCACAGAATCAAAAAGTTCTTGGTGTTTTGACAATAAAATAAGGATTGTGTATTTTATTTAATTTTGTAGCTCACCAAGCAAAATGAAATCATAGTACCAGGCTTTGAGCACTGCAGTACTACAAGTAAATATTTAAATAAACAGCTTTTACAAACATACATTCCAACTTTCTTTTACAGATGAAATCTGATGGGACTTTTTTGTTTATGTGTGGTATAACATGAAAGTCACACACAAGAGAAAATGCCTAATTATTATTGTTTGATTATGCCATGTTAGAATGAGTACTAAGAATTCCTACAATGCTAACAAATATTCCATTCATTTTTCAGAGATATTTTAAAAGGTTTTTTTACTCTTGTAGTTAAATTGAAGATTTTTTTTTTGTAATGTACACAAGTGGAGAAAAATATAATCTCTGAACTTTTACTATCTGTATGTTTTGGTTTCACATAATCCCTTTTCTTTCATGTGATTTTGTCACCTTACATTATTCTAAACTAAAATACATCAGTCCTGCTTTGTCAGTAAGGTTCAATGTTTTCAGGAGAAATTACTGTGAAAGGTCTTCATTAAAAAAAAAAAAGTAATGGAATTATTTTATTTTGTGACTTTCAAATGTTAATATTTGCACACAATTGCTAATTAATTTTACAAAAAAAAATGGAAGAATAAGTTTCCTAGATTTTCCTGTTGCTGTAGATTTTACATATTAGCTATACTAAGCTATGGACTGATCCCAAGAGTTGCTGGTTTCGGATGTCTCTTTTTACCTTAACTTGGCCTTTTTTTTTTTCTTTCATCCTCCTCTTCCCCCCCTAAAAAGTGCTATAAGCTGTATAAGTATCCAAATACAGATATATTACTGAATTACTGGTTACTTTTGACAGATAAGAATGTAGCATCTTTGGTTTCTTCTTGATTTTTCTGGTTTCTTTCTGCACTTTTGGGGTTGGTTCGTTAGGGGGTTTGGGGTTGGGGTTTTTTTGTTTGTTTTTTTTACTGATATATTTTACCCAGTGCTTTTTTGTGTCAGTATAATTTTATATCTTGTGCCCAGAAAGTACATTACTTGGATCCTAGTAGTGGCAGTTCTTGACGTGAAAAGCCTTTCTGTTTCTTCTGAAATTTGCTCTTCTCCTTTTCTTTAGAGACAAAGAAATGTATTTAGGGTTTGTAAATTGTCAAGCTGAACAATGTAGCTAAATATTTGAAGCATGATATTGGCAGGGGGGTGGCTGAGAGCAACATAAAGCAGTGACTAAGCTTTCCTCGGTTTTGGATGGTTGGTTGGTTACTTGAACAGGGGTTTTTTGGTGGGTTTTTTTCTACCTCAAATGAGAATTATCACTACTAGTTGCTTGTTGTTTCTTACTCTTGAAACCAACCATAAACTTTACAAGGGCCAGAACTGTGTGATGAGTGCTTGTGAGGCCAGCAACTTTTTTTATTATTATTTATATTAACTTCATGCAGAAGAACCACACATGCTAAAATACAATACTACTATGAGCAAATTCTTTCTGTAGTTTCAAACAATAACTTGGAGTTAACTAAGAAGATTCACATCAAAATTCATTTAAATACTCACCTGTTCATGCTTCATGCCAAGAATACATTCACATCTTTTCTGCACCCTGCATCGGTAACCTACCTGGACTTTCTACTATGAAGTTTCTAACAGAGTGCTTAGCTGCTTTGTATTCTGTCCTTATCAGATATTAATTAGTGAACTGTATGCTTCTATTTTTTACTTTATTTCCCATTTCAGTGTGCCCCTTTACCACAGAATGTGCATGTCTTCCACTCCACTATTTTTGAAAATATTTCCTGTTACTCCTCTTGCTTCTCACCAATGGTGAAGAGTAGCATAGAATTAGGCATCTGTATTAACCAAACCACCATCAGCACAGACAAATTAACATTTAAAAAAAAGCACACAAATAGGTTAGGCCTCTGACAAACGTTTTCTATCTGTTCTCCTCCTGTGTAGCTGGAAGGGTAAAGCAAAATCAAGACACTTAGGAAAGCCAACATTAATTTTCGTCTAAAGACAAATAATTAGCTGCAAATCTACTATCAGGCTTTTGAAAGTAGATCTATATGTCATTTATATTTTGAGCAGTAAATGAGGCCTTGGTGGAGTTCATTCAACGAACCTAAAAACCTCTTTGATATGCTGTTACCCAAATAAATATGAATTGCACCAGCCATGACATTCTTTCAGTTTCACTGTTATATGTTTGAGTACAAAACCTTCCCTTACAAAGAGAAACTAAGAATAAGGCCTATGTTTTCCTGCTGCATAGAGGAATTCTACTGGTGCATGTTGGGGATTTTTTTTGGGTTTGTTTTGTTTTAAAGCAATTTTATTTGTGCTACTGTATTTTGTAAAAGACTTTCAATTAAATTTCCTGCATCAGCTTGACAGTACAACTTTTTATGCTGAATACTTTCCCTAGTTATCTAGAGGATATTGAGAAAATTATTAAACTGCTGCACTTAATTGTTTGCTATTGGGCTTTTCTTCACAGAAACTCTTGGATACTTGCCATGTCTATTTTCACATCTATTTGATGTCTCCAAAGTTTTCTGGGTATTCTAAGGATTATGTAGAAGTTTTTTTAAGGGGAGCTTTCAAAAAATTAATACACAGGGTATATTTTAGAGGAGAACTACTCCATAATGAAAATATGAATGAACAAATATGTTGCTTTGTATATTGACAATTATTTGCTTAGATTATTACTTCTACAAAAATTTGAAAATGTTTGCTGTTACTTCACTTTGTAGTAAGGTATTCCAATATGCTAAGGCAATTTTTGTTGAGCAGAAGATTCTCAAAATAAGGTGTATCGTTCATTTGTTTCAATGGTTTCATATTAGCATTCTGAGTCTAAGGAGACTTACTTGAAGTCCTAAGTGACAGATTTTATTTAAATTGGTAAATAATAAAGTTTATTAAGACACAATTTAATAGTGTTTTTCAGCTACTGTTTGTCGTTCTATTTCTCTAAATGAAAATTTAAATTTCTGTTTAACCAAGTTTGAGGGTATTTCCAGTTAGGGGTTTGGATTTGATTTTTTCATTTACTGTAGTAGCCGGTTAGAAATGCAACTTTTTAAAATACAGATGAGAGGTTATTTGCCTAATTTTTCAAAATGGTGCTGGCTATCAGTAGCTTTGGTATAGACTTGGAATTTCCCTGAGTTAATACAATAGACTGTTAAAGATTTACATCTATGTAATAACTTAAGGGATTCTGTCGTATTGTTATCAGACATATAGTCTGATAAACTTGCTAATATGCAATTTAGATAAAAGTAGAGGAGGCCCTAAGAAATATCAGCAAAATCTACCCAGAGAAGAGATGAGCAGAACAATGTAGGTAAAATTTCATGATGTTACCTTCAAAATAATCTATTGAAGAAATTTTATAAGTCATTCATTCTCCTTACGGGCTCCAAACCAATATAAGCGGGGAAAAACACCTTCTATTTGATAGCCAGTAGTAAATCTTTTTAAAAGACCATTCTATTTATTACATATTCAACATTGAGAATACGGTAATTTTTTTCTAGAACTCTAATATGAAGCCAGTGAAACAAAACAAAACAATAACACATCTTCTGCTGTAATACTGCATTACATTTTTCATCTTATCTCAAAAAATTAGAGTTCAGGAGGAAATTAGGATCAAGGAAAAATACTCTAGGAATAGGATTAAAGACCAAAGAAAAGGAATAAAATACGTAGAGGAAATAATATTTAATCAGTGCATACAAAATTTCTCAGTTTCACCGAAGATAAAGCAAAATCCTCTATAAACTCCAGGGCATAGCTCAAGAATTGAAACACTTGAAAGATTTCAAATTAAAAACAGTGGTTTTCCTCATAACAAAATATAGCCATTCTGGCTTTACTTTCACCTCAGAACTCTCAATTGGCAGTCTTCAGAAGAACTGATACTTCTATGGGTAAGAACAGCCAGTGATAGTATAGACACGTAATTATAAAGACCGTTAGTCTGATCCAACACAGCCTCACTCTGTTGCCAGCCTAAAGACAATCCTTAGGTTTTCCCAAGTGTTTCCTTCTCATGTTGTTTTAGTTTAGACCTACCAAGTATTTTTATTTCTATGCAGTTGAAATATCTGCTTTCCCCAATATAGCAACGATGTAGAGTGAGTAGTACCAATATTTGCACTTACAGTAAAGATTCAGGGCTGTTAGCATTGAGCCATTTGGCTGACAGTGCCTACTTTGTGTAGCATATGTGATTTGTCAGTCATCCATGAAATACACATCACTGAGATTCCGATCTCCATTTATTGTTCAGTCTTCTGCGAAAATACTGGTCTGCTGATCCAGATTTCTCAATATTTTGTATTCTTGTATAGCATCTACTTGGTGCCTTGAAAGGATTATTTTGTACTTTCAGTTTGCCCGGCTGTGGTGAGCCACATAGGCGTGGTGTACTAATTGAGATACAAATTGTGTAAGATAACTGCTGATTTAAAATAATTGAACCAAGCTCTTGATTTTACAGGTTGTAGAGTACCAGAGACAAGAAGTGTGATCAAACCGCAAACGATCCCTGCATATACGTGATGCTGGTTACATTTTTTTGTTTGCTTCCTTGTTTTTAACCTAATACTAGTGTAAGATGAAGACTGGCACATGTGACTCCCTTTTCCCAGGTGAGGCCCAACCACAAGATTAAAATATTGTGATCACTGTAGATGGACTAATGTGTAGTTTCCTCATGCAGAGTGGAGCAGCTTTTTTAATAGAGATTAAGAAGAACCCTCTCTTGAGGATATTTTCCCAGGTGGCTAGCTCAGTCTATTCTGAGGTACAAAATACTGATTTCTCTTCCCTGGAAGAATTTGAACTGAAGTGGGATCCTCCTGCACACCAGAGTAAATTAAAGCTGCACAACCCCCTCTTTGGTTAGGACCTAGTTTGGTAAACATGCTCAGAAAATGATCCATGAATAGGGTGCACAGGCAAGACAAGCAGAAGATTTGTGGATCATGAGCTAGCTGGAACAGGCAGTGTTGGGCAAACTAAGAAGTTTTTTAGAGACTCAGAAACTTTTACTATTGGAGAATTAAGTATCTATATTTTGAATGGTAAAATAATGGATAGATTATTTTATTGTTAGCGCCATACACATTCTCACCTCATCACTGATGGGCGTTCTTACAATAAGCTCTGGAGCACTAACATAGTGCTAATTTCTGCACGTGAGAATTTTTTTTAAAAATCTAACTTCCAAGATTGAATAAAAAAGGAATTGAACTTGATCTTTCAGCGTCAAGTTTGACTACCACTAATTGCCTCGTGGCAGGCCCTTATAAATAAAGCACCAAATAACACTAAAAGTCAATCAGCTGATGTAAAGAAACATCTCAAGAAGACTAGATTGAGCAGCTGAAGAAATACATAGGTATTTATTTTTAGCATAGTTATAATAAAGCCAAGTCTATTTTGTCCATGTATCAATTTTTTTGTATATATGTTTGAAAGTGCTTTCCTCAGACCCTGCATAGCAGTTGCTGGCAGTTTTAACAACATGCCAGTCTTGGTGCATCCCAGATTTCACCACATTAAATGTACCTCTGAATTGTGTTGTTCCCATATACTCCCAACCCTCATTTTTCATTTGAAATTTTTCAGCAGCCAGTATCCTTACATCTGTCTCCTCCCCCAGGAGAGTGGTGTGTATGCCTTTCAGTTCATTCACCAACGGATAATTCTAATAGCATAGGACTCTGTAAGAGGACAGATCAAGGCATATTTGCAGACAACAAAATTTCAAATTCCAGTACACAGAAGGTAAGGCGTTCTTGCTGCTGTATTCCTCAGTTTGGAATTTTACCCATAGCAGTAATCTGAAGAGACTACTGCCCAGTTTCTGGCCAGTTGCTCATGCCAGTGGCCATATCCATATTACTGGGCTCTTTCAACCACCAAAACAGGACAGTGGCATCTGCATTGTTATCTGGGCCTGTGCTACCCACTGAGCCATGCAAAGGGTTGCTTGGGAGAATGCTGCTTGTCCTGGACCTAGTGCAGGGACTCTGCTGTAAAAAAATTCAACAGTGTAAGCTGTGGGCTTCAAGTCTGCAGCTCTGTGCCCTGGCACCTTTTTGTTTGCTAGCATAGACACAGCCTTTGCGACAAACGAAACTACAACGGCCATCGTGCTTTAATTCTGAAACTGAGATGTCTTTTTAGTAAGGTATAATACGTAAAACACAGAATACATTCCACAACAATGTCCTTTGCTAGGAAGTTCTACAGGCAGAGATAAATCCTAGCCAGTTTGTAACAAACCCCAAGACAGCTCAGTTCATTTTTGCTCAGCGTCCAAATTATTTGAGTCTTTATTCTGTCCATTAAATAATGAGAAAATGCTGAATGCTTAAAATGATCATAAAAACTTCTCGGGCCACACTAAGGCCTGATAGTTGAAGGAAGAGTTGATCTGGAAAATAATCCTGAAAATACAAAGTCTCAAGCTGATGAGAAGATGAAAGAAAACAATGCAATATTACATGGAGGTAAACAAATTAACATCTGTCAGGGAGATTCACAGTATGTCTCAATTATTGCTACAGTGTTCTGACCTGATAACTACCTCCAGTCTGTGGCAGTCACGTGCTGGTTGCAGTTGCTCCCAACAAATCAATTTAAAGGTGCTTGAGGGATGTCACAAAGGAGACCCTACATCTTAGAATCATAGAATATCTTGATTTGGAAGGGACCCACAAGGATCATCAAAATCCAGCTCCTGGCTCTGCATAGGTCAGCCTCTAATATCAGATCCTGTGCCCAAGAGTATTGTCCAAACATTTCTTGAACTCTGTCAGGCTTGGTGCTGTGACCATGTCCCTGAGGAGCCCATTCCAATGCTCAACCACCCTCTGGGTGAAAAACTTTATCCTATTATCCAACCTAAACCTTCCCTGACACAGCTTCAGGCTATTCCCTTGCTCCTGTCACCAGTCACCAGAGAGAAGAGATCAGTGCCTGCCCCTCCTCTTCCCGTCAAGGGGAAGTTGTAATTGCAGCGAGGTCTCCCCTCAGTCTCCTCTTCTCCAGGCTGAACAGACCAAGTGACCTCAGTTGCTCCTCAATCAGCTTCCCCTCAAGGACCTTCACCATCTTTGTTGCCCTCCTTTGGACACTCTCTAACAGTTTAATGTCTTTCTTACATTGTGGCACCCAAAACTGCCCCCAGCACTCGAGGTGAGGCTGCCCCAGTGCAGAGCAGAGTGGGACAATCCCCTCCCTTGCCTGGCTGGCGGTGCTGTGCCTGATGCCCCCCAGGACAGTTGCCAGGGCCCTGCAGATTCGTATCCAACTTGCCATTGACCAGGACCCCCAGGTCCCTTTACGTGGCACTGCTTTCCAGCATCTCATTCTCCAGTCTGTCCTTACATCCAGGGTTGCCCATTCCAGGTGCAGATCCAGCACTTGTTTTTGTTAAACTTCGTACAGTTGGGTGATTGCCCAGCCCTCTAATTTGTCAAAGACTTTGTCAGACCTTACTGGGAACAGGAAGACTAGTGCATGGAAAGCACTGAAAAGAATTCTGAAACAGCACTTGGGCGTAAAGCTTCTTGCCACTGTCTTGTTATCTGGTGAAAATATAACTATGGGGGGGAAGGTGAAACACCCTGTTTTGAAAAAGGTAATATATAACTGAGTTCTTTATTCATGGTCCAACAATAATATAACCTGCTAAACATGCCAGATGCACTGTTGTTAAGAGACATATGATGCCAAATGCTTTGTCTAATTGCTTCATGAATAAAGGGACAGCCGGTATTTTCCATGCTTGATATAAAACAAAGCTATTGTTATTAGTGATGAACTGAATTTGTCATTGAATTTTGTAATAATGCAGTATTTGTGCTGCTGGCTTCTTTCTGCATATTACCTAATGTGTTGTAGGATCTATCAACCTAAACCACCACCCCACCATGGAAGGATGAATCCAGTGCTAATGCTGAAGCATCCATCAGATGAGGAGCATTATTACTGTTTTCACTTAAAGGAGACAGCATTTAAAAACAAGTTAGAATACCCCTGTGATCATTCAAGTGTGAATGGGACAGTGGCTTGACAGAGCCAAAGACAAGAACTCTTAACATCAGTTGCTTAAAACCTGTGTGGCAGCGATCCGTCTTGCAGTTTCATCACTGAGGGTGACATCTACTTTGAAATACAATTTTACTTTTTGCTGGTTTTTTGGGATGCCTTCAGAATTATATTCAAATGCTACTGTAACTGGCACTTGCAACTCAATATTTAAAACCAATTTCATACGCTTCCCATAGTCCTAACAGCATGTGTACTAGCAGAGCACTAGCCGTATCTTGTAATTAATTCCTGTTAACACTATCTACATCCAGTACCTTGGAATAACTATTGCCAACTTTCTGATTCATCATAGTCATGTAAGACAACCAGCTGCCAAAAATGTCACAACCAAATCTATCCTTATGCAACTATTTGGAAGTGTGCCCTTTCTGCATCAGAATAATCTGCACCAGTCACACTGTTCCCTTCGATGAACTACCACTGCACACACCTTGTGAATCCAGGGGCCCCACCTCCCCTCTGGCTGCTGAGGCCAAGCAACCCTCATCTTGTGTATGGCCACTATAAAGAAGTCTCAAAACAGCAGCAGAGGTGCTATGCTCACCTGGCCTTCCCCTGGCTCTCTCTCTTCCATCTCACCTCAAAGTCTGGTATCTATTGTCACTGAGGTAGATAGCAGACTTCCCAGATAGCCTCCTGATGCTCAGATTTACCTTATATTTAAACCTTCATTTCCCTAGTTCCCTTGGGAGTAAAGAAGGCAAAGCTTCCTGAAAGACTCCAGAAGTTCATCAACACAACCAGTAGTTGTCCTGCAGGTGGAGATTTGGCACCGACACACAAATGATACTTAAGTGCAAAAATGCCTTCAAGGAAGTAGGAAAAAAAAACCCCCTACAATTACAAGCTTTACCAGGAACATATCCCAGAGGGAACAAAACAAAAACACTGTGCCCTCAGTAACTGGATTGTTGATAAAGGACCCGAGGCAAAAAAATAAATCCAGTGACATTCAAGGCTTGCTTGCACATGCAAAGAATTTTGCTGTTTCTCTCTTGCTCCTGTTCCTAGAAAAATGCTTCTCCTATGTTGTGTAAGGTCTCTTCCTCCACACCCACTCACGCAGATTACAGGATCAGACTACTTCCCCCCTCCTGCCATTCCCAGCTCTGCCCCCTGCCCATCCAGATTGTCTTCCACAAAGCATCACTGCTGTGCAATCACTGCAGAGTATTCACACATTGCTCCTGCACTCAGCCACCAGGGAACTTTCTTCCAACCTCATTCTGGGATGACCCCCAGCTGCTGCAGTAGCAGCACTCCTCCCTCTTGGGAATAACGTGCAGCCATCTATAAGATGGCTATGAACAGAATCACAAAAATTCTCCAGTAGTGCTGCTCCTTTCTTACTCAGTTATTCTAGATGTACCTGACATACACACATCACATACTTCGTTTCCAACAGCTATGAACCCCTTTGTGTTAAGAGCTCACACCTTCCAGCTTCTTACAGAATATGCCTGACATATACATACATATAAATGACATCAGAAACTAGGAGGCTTTTGATTTGGTTTTTAGAAAACAGATTTATTATTATAATTATTCTAAACAAAGCTTAGAATGGCCTTCCAGCTTCATCTCACAATGGGGCAGAAGTTCTTGTTCTACAACCTTTGTTTTGCAAGGAACTACAGTAACATTTTATAGCCATTTTAGAAATAGACTGAGGACTTTGACAAGATCACTCTTTCCAGTCACTGCATTGTCATCTTAAATTATATTGCTCTCCATTAAATTGTTCATTATTGGAAGATTCATATCAAGCAGCTTAGTACCTGAAATTGTCCAGCATAAATTCAGTTTTTATGGGCTCCAAGTCTGAAATTTATTTCTGAATGAGAATGGAAACAGTGATAAAACAATTCCTACAAGTTATACTACTGTAACATAAATGCAGTACTAAAATTAAGCACAATGGCCTCATACAATCAAGTTTATTTTTTGAGCATGAATTTGAATTATTAGCTTTATCCTTATCTTAGCAGGCATGCAAATATGATTTTCCATTCATATTATGATTAGTATCAATAGAAAAATTTAAAATCTAGTGTGAGTCATTTTTCACCATAAGTCATTTATAGCTACTTTGAAGGTGCTTGGGAGGGTATTTGCTGTATTAGTCAAACACCTGTTAGTCCATGTCATCACGAAGGCACAATGTATCAAAACAGTTTATTTCTTATACTGTCCATTTTCTATGGGAAAACCGTTACCTATTTCATTCTGATCTTATTACAAATGCAGAACCAGACATTCTAGAGGCAGTTGCTGGCAATTTGGCAAGCCAATTTGGCTATAGCTAGGCAAGTAACAGCTTTATGGTAAGTTCAGTTTCAAAATAGAGCAAAAAGTATGTACATTAGAGAGAACAGGAGTAGGAAATTCTTGTTTTATGAAAATAAATAATGGCACTGAACATTCTAGTGCCTCTCCTGACCATTATGCATGCAGCAACTTAACTAACAGTGAAAGTATTCTTCACGTTTTCTTACAAATAAAAGACAACAAACCTTATGCCAGGAGGGTGACAGAGTTCTTGCCATACTGGAGTTGTTTATAGACAGTCTCCTGTATTTTTAGTGCTTTAATTTAGATATAGAAGTTTACTGTCTTTTTTAAATATAAATGGACATTGTGGGCTAAACAGTTACTTTGAATCTGATACCAGCCAGTGGCCCAGCACTATGCCAGGTACAATGATGCAGGTGAAGGTACAGGTCCAGTAAGGCAGCCAGGTCAAAAGCAATTTATTTAGAAGAGACAGACTCCCATTTCAGATTATTTTGCCCTTTCTCATTTGATGACACCTTACCTTTACAGAATACAGAACAGCCACTTGTTTCTCAGTTCATAATGTCTCTAGAGTTATATAAATTTTGTATAATTTCTGGAGAAATTTAATCAGCATTTTGGCTGTCAAGGCTTGGTATTGTGAAACATACCTTCGGTTGAAAGACTGCTTTGACTTTAAGCCATGCATTCTCTTGCACATCTAAGTGATCTAATTTTTCCCTTCTAGGACTACATTTAAAAAAATCATGTAACTGACTTAAAAAAAAAACAACAAAACCACCAAAAATTTTTTCCCAATTCCACTAGAAATTTAACTTGCATGTTATTTATTATAACAAGGGATATTTATTTTCTTGCTAGTCCTTTTCTCTTTCCCTATTTCTTTCTTTTTGCATTTATGAACAGATCAAATAACTCTCAAACTTTTAAGAGTTGAGCAAGATGCACCAAAACTACTTAATTTTCACTGCTGTTTAGCACAAGGGTTAATTTTCCATTAGCATTCCTGTTAATTGGTTGCATCTTATCTGCAGTTCTCTGTTCAGAAGAAGCTGCCTTTGCCATCTGAACAGACAAAATACCAAGCGTAACCTTGTGCTGACATGTGCAATTAGCCCAAGGTCAGTCAAGGATACGGAAATAGTGGAAAATGACAACCAAGAGGAATTTTACAAAGCTAAGGGAAGGGGAGTCTTTAACTACTCATGAGTAATTTTTTTTTGATCATTCATTATGTCTTGTTTCTGATGCACCTGCCTTCTTTAAACTTAAAAAACTGTCTATCCTTCTGCCATGGTTTAGGAATGGTACTCCCCAGTTCAGTGTCCCCACTGAGACTCTCCCAAGCCAGATGCCACTTGCTCACTCTCCTCACTTCCCCTCCTTCCCACTGCAGGGATGGAGTTGACAATTGGAGGCACAAAAGGTGAAAATCACAGGCTGAGACAAGAACAATTTACCAGAAACAGCAATGAGATAAG
>JACSVZ010000027.1:357486-370014 GCA_014706295.1 Lycocorax pyrrhopterus obiensis
TGGGATTGGGAGCGATGGATCCGCCCTGCTAAACCCTGCAGGGGTGGGCAGCGAGCGGGGGCGGCCGCCCGGGCAGCGGGAGGGAGGCAGGGCGGCGATTTTGGGGGATTTTCGGGTGATGGGCACGGAATGGGCGTGGGGGAGCGGCGGTGGCGCTCGGGGACGCCCTGCCAGGTGTGTGCCGCTGTCCCACCCTGCGCGTGGGGACAACAGGGGCGGGGTGTGGGGCTGGGGTGGGGCTGGGGGAGACAAAGAACGGGACTTCTTTGGAGCATCTGGGCCGTGGTGGCACCCGCGCCTTGGGGACACCCGTGGGGACATTTCCTGGACTGTCCCTCTGGAGAGAGGCCAGCGGGAGCCAGCCGGGATGGCCGGTCCTGCGTGGCCGGGCAGGCAGAGGGCAGGCGTTGGCACATCCCGCCTGGCACATCCAGGGAGGTGTCCCGTGCAGGGCCTGGGGACAGAGGGACCCCCTGTGGGTCCTGGGGGTGCCGGATCGGGGTGTGGGTGTCCAGCACTGCCCTGCAGGGAGGAAACTCCCGTCACTCATCCCTCTGTTTGTCCCCTCCAGCAGCTGGGGTGGTTCCCGAGGCCGGGCAGGGGACAGTGGTGGTGGCGATGACCCCGCGGGTTCCCTCGGTGCTGGCACCCACATTTCCAGAGGGAAGGAAAAATCCCTCCATCCCAGCCCTGGATGCTGTGGGTGCTGTGCTCCAGGGTGGCACCGTCGCTGTCCTCATCCCTGGGTGACCCCTGTCCACCTTTGTCCTTCCCTGCTCCCATTCCTGGCTGTCCCCTGCCCATCCCAGCTGGAATGACAGATGCGGGAGCTGCCGCCCCGCGAGTGGGACCGGCCCTGCGGCCTCTCTGGCCTCGAATTCCCGGCGCTTCCGCGGCGGCCGCCGGCAGCTCGGTGGTTTATTTGTTCTGGTGGTGCCGGGCCCCGGAGGAAGTTGTTGTTGACACGGGACTTTCTTAATGGTGTCGCGGAAAAGTCGCTCTTGGCAGCCACGGTGTCGCGGGCTGGCATTCCCGGGAACGCAGAGTGGCACAAGGTGGCATTCCCAGGATTGGGGGGTGGCACAGGCTGGCATTCCCGGAACGCGGAGTGGCACAAGGTGGCATTCCCAGGATTGGGGGGTGGCACAGGCTGGCATTCCCGGGAACGCGGAGTGGCACAAGGTGGCATTCCCAGGATTGTGGGGTGGCACGGGCTGGCATTCCGGGAATGCGGAGTGGCACAAGGTGGCATTCCCAGGATTGCG
Source organism: Lycocorax pyrrhopterus obiensis (assembly GCA_014706295.1). NCBI lineage: Eukaryota > Metazoa > Chordata > Aves > Passeriformes > Paradisaeidae > Lycocorax > Lycocorax pyrrhopterus. The sequence goes on from JACSVZ010000027.1 coordinate 358,752, forward strand.
GGATGGCACGGGCTGGCATTCCCAGGAATGTGGGGTGGCATGGGCTGGCATTCCCGGAACGTGGAGTGGCACAAGGTGGCATTCCCAGGACTGTGGGATGGCACAGGAGGGACTCAGGGCGTGGCTTAGGGCTGGCAGTGACACGGGGACGTCGCGTGGCGGTGCTGGCACCCTTGGCATGGTCCCAGCTGCAGGATTGGGACGCTGAGTCCCCTCGGAATTCTCTGTGCGCCCTGGGGTGCCCCGGGGATTTATTCCAGCCCACCCCTTCGTCCCACACGTGGAGCTCTGTCCCTGTTGGGGACAGAGTGGGGACAGTGACACCGGCCAGCAGCGGAGGAGCCATCTCAGGGTGCCGTGGTGGGATAACCGGAGGTGACCTCGCTGTGCCCGGCCCTGAGCCCCTCCTGGGCTCATCTCCCCTTGGGCTGGGCCCTGTTGGCTCCAGCCCTGTCCCTGTGGTGGCTCTGTCCCCCCACGCCGTGTCCGTGTGTCCCCCGGGGTGGTGGCCGTCACTCCTCCCGGTTTCCTGCGCCTCCTCCCGCTTTCCTGTCACACGTGGCTCTGTTTCCCTCCCAAATTTGCCACCCCGGGGCTGGTGCTGGGTCCTGGCCGTGCCACCTGCTGCCACAGGTGACTCAGGGCTCGTGTCACGGCACTGCGGTCACCTCCTGCCACCGAGGCGCCTTTGAGGTGCTGTTTGCACCCCGAAATTCGGGTGTGGACTCCATTTCCTCAGCGGTTGCTCCACGGTGGTTTTGGGATGCTCCGCTGTGTCCCGGCAGCCTGAGCCAGGCCAGGCCCTGCTGGCTGTCCCCATCCCAGCTGTCCCCATGCTGGCTGTCCCGTCCTCCGTCTGCCAGCTCCTCCGTCCTCCGTCCATCCGGCTGTTTCCCGTCCTCACTGTTTCCTTCCCCGCGGGTCTGTGTCAGCCTTTGTCCCCTCCGTCGGCCCCCAACCGGCTGTTCCGTCCCGCGTCTGCCTGTGCCAGTCCCGGTCACTCCTGTCCCTCTGTCCTGGCGCTTCCTGTCCGTGTGTCCTTCCGTGCCTCTCCTCCCACGCTGCCTGGCCTTGGCCTCGCCCTGCTGGTGCTTGTCCGGCTTTCCTGTCCTGCTTCTCCCGGTATCCCTCTGCCAGCTCCCTCTGTGCCCGTCCGTTGGCTCATGGTCCCTGTCCCTCTGTCCTGGCTTGTCCTGTCCTGGGTGTCCCTGCCCATCCCTGGGTGACGCATCCCTGTCCCGTCCTCGTTGCTGGGTGTCCCCTGCCCATCCCTGGGTGACACATCCCTGCCCCCATCCTCATCCCTGCGTGTCCCATGTCCATGCCTGGCCTGGTTTGTGGATGTCCCTTGCCTGGTCCTGGTCTCTGGGAATGTTCCTGTCCCAGTCCCTGGGTGTCCCCTCCCTGTCCCTGTCCTGGTCCCCGAGTGCCCTATCCCAATTCCACTCCCTGGGGTGTCCCTTTCCTGGTCCTTTTTCCTGAGTGTTGTCCTGCCATTCTGGGTGTCCCTGATCATTCCCCGGTGTCCCATCCCTGTCCCTGGATGTCCCTTTGCCTGGTCCTGTTCCTGGGAGTCCCTTGCCCATCCCGGTCCGGTGTCCCCCTTCGGTGCCTGCTCTGGTCCCCATCCCCAGTGCCGGCTCGGTACCAGTTCCTGCTGTCCTGGTGTCAGTGTTGGTGCTCGTTCCCGTTCCCACTCCTCTGTCCCGGTGCCGGTTCTGCTGTCCCGGTGCCGGTTCCCGTTCCCACTCCTCTGTCCCGGTGCCGGTTCTGCTGTCCCGGTGGCCGGTTCTCGTTCCCACTCCTCTGTCCTGGTGCCGGTTCCCGTTCCCACTCCTCTGTCCTGGTGCTGGTTCCATTCCCACGCCTCTGTCCCGGTGCCGGTTCCCATTCCCATGCCCCTGTCCTTGTGCCCGTTCCCACTGTCCCGATGCCGGTTCCCGTTCCCACTCCTCTGTCCCGGTGCGGTTTGCTGTCCCTGTGCCGGTGCTGCTTCCCGTTCCCACCCCGCCCTCCCAGTGGTGGCTCCTGCTGTCCCGGTGCCGGTCCCCATTCCCACCCCACCATCCCGCGTGCCGATGCCGGTTCTGCTGTCCCGGTGCCGGTGCCGGTTCTGCTTTCCCGGCGCCGGTTCCGCTGTCCCCTGCCGGTTCCCGTTCCCACCCCGCCATCCCGGTCCGGTGCCGGTTCCCGTTCCCACCCCGCGGTACCGGTGCCCTGCCGGTCCCTCCCGCCGGGCGGGCCGTACCGAGCCGCCCCGCGCCCCGCCCGCCGCCGCGGGCACCCGGAGGAGGCGGAGCCGCGACCGGGGCCGGGGCCGCCGCCGGCCCAGCCCGAGCCGAGCTCAGCCTAGCCGAGCTCAGCCCAGCCGGACCGCGCCGTGCGGGGCCGGGCCGGGCCGAACCCAACGGGACCGCGCCGTGCGGGGCCGCACCGGGCAGCGCCGTGCGGGCCGCGCCCGAGCCGAGCCGTGCGGAGCCGGGCCGGGCCGAGCCGAGCCCGCCCGCCGCGCCCCGATGAATGGGATCGCCTTCTGCCTGGTCGGGATCCCGCCGTCCGCCCCCGCGGTGAGCGGCACCGGGACACCGGGAACGCGGTGGGGTCGCGGGAATAGGGACTGGGAGCGGCGCTGGGGGGTACTGGGTGGACTGGGAAGGGTGTAGGCTCGGAGGAGCAGGGACTGGGAGGAACTGGAGGATGCAGGGTGGTCTGGGGAGGGTGTAGGCTCGGGGAAATCGGGTCTGGGAGGAAATGGAGATCCTGGGCGAGCTGTGGGTTTGGGGGAAGAGGGATTGGGGGGAACTGGGAGGTACTGGGGGAGTGTGCGGCAGGGACTGGGAGTGCTGGGATGGCGCCGAGGTCTGGCAGTGAGGCCGGCTGTTGGGTGATGCCCCTCGGGGCTCATCGTGGGGACAGCACCGGCACCGAGCCGGTGTCCCAGGGCCAGCGGGACCAGGGGGTGTCTGGCCACCCACGCCGTGCCACAGGCGTTGGTGGCCGCGGTGGCCTGTCCCCAGCCACAGCGGCGGCGTGGCAGGGCGGAGGGGCTGCGGCGCCTGGACCCGGCCCCGGAGCTGAGGGGGAGACCCCGGGAAGGAGCTGCCCCTTCCCGGGGCGAGACCCACGGGCACCCCACACACTTCCTCCGAAACTCCCGGCCGGGCTGGCTCCGTGTGGCTCCGGCGGATGCATCCCCGCCAGCGCTCGGCTCTGGGCCGGCAGCAACCCCCCAGGAGCCCCTGGAGGTCAAATCCATCCCCCCCCAGCTCCGAGCAGCCCCCCAGGATCTGCTGCCCCGCGGGTAGGCATCGGCATCGCCCGGCGCCGCCGCACCGGAGGGCGATTCCCGTCTCCCGGTGGTGCCAAGGAAGGCCAGCCCAGCCCTGGCTAAATCCCCGTTTCCTGCCCGTTTTGTGCCAAATCCCGGCGAAACCTTGGGGTGGGGATCAGGACAGCACTGGGGGACACGGGGTGGGGTCTGGGTGGCGGTGGGGACGCCCGGAAGGGGATGTGGCGCGGTGTGGGACTGGCACGACGCCGGCTCGCTCGAGCAGAGGTTGCACGTCCTCGCCCCAGAGCTGAATTTGGCCTCTGTTCCTGAGTTCCTGGTTTTTGAACTCGGCTTCCTTGGCCCCGGCCGTGGGGGTAATAACCGGCCTGAAAGGATTAATTGGGGTGTGCGAAATGGCTCGGGGATGAGGAGCTGCTGGGCGAGCGGCTGGGCATTAATCATGGTTTCTCCTCGGATTCCTCCCTGCTTACTCCGTACCGCTGAGCGCTGGCGCTCGGATTTTCGGGATGGGGCGTGTGTGTGTGTGTGAGTCTTAAAATGTGCTTTTCTGCTCCGTTTTGGGGTGAAATGTGCCCTTCTGGAGGGCAGCACCTGGGGCCAGGCCCGAGTTGCTGAGGGATTTGGGGCACTGGTGGATTTGGGGTGATTTTGGGGGGTTCATTAACCACCACGTGTGGGGATGAAGGTGTTTGCCATCCTCCTGTGAGGATTTAGTGCTGCGACAGCAGAAATCCTGCCCGGCGGCCGCCCCCGAGGCCGCGTGGCAGGGACGGTGTCCCGCTGTCCCGAGCTTTCACCCAGCGCCTTCTGCCCTCACCCCTTTGTGGCTGCTGCCCCCCAACCCCTTTCGCTGCCTCTGCTCGACAAATTGAGTTCTTAACGCCTTTTCTTTTTTTTTTTCCTTCCTCCTCTCTCTCTCTCTCTCTCTGAACCCTGAACTTGAAAGACAGGAAAAGCCTGTGCTCGGGGCTGCTGCCGCAATCCCGCCTCGCCAGCGCGAAACCTGGCACGGGCACCGGGCAGGGCCGTGCGGTGCGGTGCCACGCCGGGGTCCAGCTGGTCACACCGGGCCTGTGGCAGCCCTGGCTGCGAGGGCTCCGACCTCTGCGGTTTAACCTTGGCGTGTCCCCTGTCACCGCTGGCACCCGGCCCCGGGGGGGACCGAGGGGTGATGAGTGATCCTAAACCCCCCCCCCCCGGCGCTGGCAGCGCTGCCGGCACTGTCACCCAGGGTCAGCTGCCGGGCCGGGTGTTTTTGGGGCTTGGGCAACGTGGGTTTGGGGATTGTGGCCTGGAGGGGACAGCTCGGGCTGGGTCAGGGTGTGGGGGATGCTGGGTGCTGCGGGACCGGCTCCAAACTGGAATTTGGGACCTCTCCCCGGTTCACGTGGAGCCACTCACTGGGAGAAAACACACAGGGATGAGGGAGGGTTGTCCTGGGAAGCTGCCGAGCCCTGGGATGGCCTTTTATTCTCATTAAAAGGGGAAAAAACCGGATTAGGTTTCAAGTCGCTGCCGTCCCATTAATAAACCAAGTTTGTCTCCGGCAGGCAGCAAGACCTGATTTAAAAAGGAATGGAGATAGATGACCTATTTTAAGCTCTCAAGTTGGAAAATATCGACCTGGCTGCCTCCAGCCCGCCAGCGGCGGGGCCGGCTGTGCCAGCTGGGCCGTGCCGCGCTCCCAAAACCTGCCCGGCTCTCCCAAAACCCTCCCGGCTCGGGATGCCCCAGGTGGCTTCTTCAAACCCGCCGCCGACCTCCTGCCCGGAGCACCTGGAGCGGTCGCCTCCTTTCTCCGTGGCGGCTTCTCCCCAGGAATTCATTAAGTCCTTGCTAATTGCCGGCCCGGGCACACCTTGGCATGGTGCAAGACCCGCGGCGGCGCGGTCCGGCAGCTCGGTGCCACCGCGGCCGCGCCGGGAATCGGTGGCGTTCCCGATGGGTTTGGTGTCGCCAGGCCTTGGAGAGAGGGGTTTTAGGGTGGGAGGTGTTGGGGTGTGGGTCGGGAAGGTGGAGCTGGGCTGTCCTTGGGGAAGAGGGGACGAGTTGTCCCAAAGTGACCAAAATGAGGCAGCGGTGGCCATGGGGGATGGCCCTGGTGGCCGTGGGGATGGACCCTGGTGGCCATGGGGACGGCACCTGGTGACTGTGGAGATGGGACCTGGTGACCATGGGGACGGACCCTGGTGACCATGGGAACGGGATATGGTGGCCATGGGGATGGGACCTGGTGGCCATGGGGATGGGAGCTGGTGGCCATAGAGATGGCCCTGGTGACCCATGGGGATGGACCCTGGTGACCACGGAACGGGACATGGTGGCCATGGGTGTTGGGGTCACTGACCCCAACACGTGGGGATGGCCCTGGTGACCGTGGAGATGTCCCTGGTGGCCATGGGATGACCCTGGTGACCGTGGGGATGGCCCTGGTGGCCATGGGGATGGGAGCTGCTCTCGCCCAGGATGGGACCCGGTGGAGTCCCTTTCCTGTTGCAGCAGGAAAGGATTCGGGATGCCAGGAGCCATCCCAGGGTAGGGAACAGGTTCCTGCCATAACCCTGAGGCCCGGGCTCGTGTCCCCTTCAGCGACCAGCCAGCCAGATCCCCATCGCCCCTCTGGTCACTCTGGTCACCCACCATCGGTGGCACCCCCCGACCTGTCACCGCACACCCCGGGGTGCCCACGGTGCCCGTCCCCCCCCCCCCGCCATCCCCCGAGGGCAACAGAGGGTCCCTTGATGGGGCCGAGCGCGTGGGGCAGCCCCGGGCGGTGGGACCGAGCCCGGTGGCTGCGGGGGACAATCGGGCCATTGTGGCACATAGTGGCTCTTTCTCTGCCGCGCCGGGCGGGGGCCGGGCTGCCGTGCCAGCGCTTTTCGGGGCGAAGCGTGGTCCCCAGCGGGGCTGGCGGTGACTGGTGTGGCAGCGGTGGCAGGACGCTGATGTCCCCGCCGGGGAGGGACACGGACTGGACGTTCGGCCGATGGACGCGTGTGGGCTGCGGAAAAAAACGCCCGGGCTGCTCCTGATCCCAGGAAAACGCCGCTGGGTGTCGGTGCTGGGGCGCTGCCGGAGCTGGTGTCCCCAAACCTGTGTCCCCAAAGCCACCTCCTGTCCGTTGCTGTGGCCGGGGGGAAGCTCAGGACCCCTTTTGGCTCCTAATTTCACCACCCAGCGAGGGCTGTGGGGTTTGGCACTCCCTGTGCTCCCTCCCAAACCCTCAGCGGTCACCCCAAGGGTGTCCCCCACATGTGCGGGGGGTTCACGCGCCACTGTCCCCACCCGGGGGGGAGCGGCGGGCAGGGCTGGAAGGAGCAGCATCCGCCTCCCACTGACCTCCGTGGGTCCGATTTTCCGGGAGGAGCGGGAGCGGAGCGCAAGGTGCCTCTCGGAGCCGCCGCAGGAAATGGCTCATTGTTAGCCCGGCTGAAAAAAAAGCAGAGCCCCAAAAAGCGGCCGTAATGAGGCCAGCTTCTATTTGAGGGTTTCCATGGGAAAAACAGGAACGGAATCCTGTTACTTTTCTAGGGCCCGCTGCCGATAACGCCGTTTTTAGGACGGGGCAGAGGAGGAGGAGGAGCTGGGGATGAACGGCAGCTCCGGCGTGGTGGTCCCGTTTCCTCATGGGCTGGAAGATAAAAAAACTCCTCCTTGGAGCGGCTCTGGCTCTGTCGGTTCCCAGCTCTCTGCCGGCTCTGGTGTGTCCCCAGCCTTGTCCCTGCCTCGGGCCGCTTTCCTGCTGGCGCCGGGTGTTGGGACAATCCATGCGGGATGAGGGCCGGGATGTGGGAATGGACAGAGTGCAGCGCTGTGGAGAAGGGATTTGTGGCGTTAAGGGACGCCGGCTGTCCCAGAAACTGCCCCTGGCTGTCCTGGGATGTGGCCCCGGGACGCTGTGAGTGTCCCACGGCCCTGTGGGTCTGTCCCCTGTCCCCACCACTTGCACCAGAGGGGCTCCCGTGGGTTCGGGAGGGCCGGGACGGAGCCGTGTCCTGCCGGGATTTGTGCGCGCAGGTTCCATCGGTGACATCGGCCGGTGACACCTGCGGGGCTGTTCACGGGGGACAATCCAACAATTCCGGCCCAGGAATTCCGCCAGGGACACCAAGCAGCGGTGGGGACCGGCACAGGCAGAGAGAGCCACGTGGCTGGAGAGCCACGGTGGCAGCGGGAGCGGCGAGGAGAGGCCGGGAAAGGAACGAGGCTCTCTGGCCACATTCCCGAATTTCCCTGGATGTGGCAGAGGACGCCCTGGCCGGGCGAGCTGGAGCTGCTGGTTGGAGGCGCACCAGGAATGGATCCCTGCGGATCCAGGGATGGTGTCCCGGGGTGCAGAGTGCCAGGAGGGAGCTCGGTTTGGGTGACGGGACGGGGACCTGGCGTGGGGTGGCGGGAAGGGAGGAAGGGAGGGAGGGAGGAAGGAAGGACGGGAAGGGAGGAAGGAAGGAAGGAAGGAAGGAAGGAAGGAAGGAAGGAAGGAAGGAAGGATTTCCTTCCCCACGTTAACACCCAACAACCCGACACGGCAGGAATGTCCCAGGGATGCTTGGTGGCTTCTCCTCGGCTACGGTGTCACCCAGGCGGTGTCACCACAGCGTTCCCGGCCGCTCCGGGGGTGATGGGGATGCGGATGTGGCTCCTTGCCTGGTGTGGGGTGGGATTTGGGAGCGGGGCAGTGCCCATCCCACCCTCAGTGCTGGATTCCCATCCCGTGCTGTCCCCAGGGCTGGCACTGAGGACAGGGACCCCCAGCCGTGGGCCCTGGTGGCTTTTCCGTGTCCCCCATGAGTTCTGAGAGGTTTTTGGGGTCCCAGTGGTGCCGTGAGGGGCTCGGGGGGGTGCCGTTCACAGCCAGGCCATGGGAAAAGAGGCTGCTGGGAATCTCCGTGGATGCTTGGAGCAAACCCCGAGAGCCATCCCAGCATTCCCACCCTCCCGGGGTGGGTGCATCCATCCCGATGGATCCTGCCCCGAGCTGGGACGTGGGCGCAGGGAGGCACCTGGGGGGGTTTCTCTCCATCACCGAGGTGTTTTCCCCTCCCGCCTGGGATGTGCCTCCGCTTCCCAGGGCTCCCACCCTGCCTTCCCCCCCAATTCCCGGCGGGATCCGGCTGTGTGGGATTGGAGTGGGGCATTCCGGGGGGCTGGAGGATCCCGTGGGGGCGCGGGAGCTTGCGCTGCCTTGTGTGCGGGCACCCCCCCCCCCCCGAAATCCCCGCTGAGCTGCAAAGCTCCTCAGCCCCGGGTTTGAGTTAAAGAGAATTAAAATGCTTTCTCCCGCCGATCCCTAATCCCAGAGGCTGCGGCACGGCCACGAGGATGCCCGGATGCTCCCGGCGTTGTCACCTGTCCCCCACCCCCGTCCTCCCGTCACTTCACCCCCCCCCGCCCCGCCCCAGGTCAGGTCTCGCTGCCGGAGCATCCCCACCCTGCCCCACCCCCATCCCCTGCCCGCAGGGGAGCACTCGCATCCCGGTCTTTTTTGGGGGTGCAGCCCCTCAAACGCTGCCTGGCACCCAATGGGGGGGTGTGTGGGACCCCCGACCCCCTTTCCCATCGCTTGCCGCAGCAGCTTCGCCATAAAAGGGCTGGAAATCGGTTATTGTCTCAGCAGGGCTTTCTCCTCCTCCAAAATCCTATTAAAACCTCATTTTTCTGACCCTAATCTTCAGCCGGCCGTTCGCGGGGAGGGGGGGGGATTAGCCTTGGCGGTCCCCCCCACTCCCGCTGGATCCGTGCGGGAGAAGCGGAGGGAGGGCCGGCTGTGTCGCCGCGGTGGTGGCAGCGCTGCCTGTCCCTGTCCCTGTCCCTGTCGCTGTCGCTGTCGCTGTCGCTGTCGCTGCCCAGAGGGTGACGTTATCCCCGCCGCTGGCAGGACCCACGGGCGCAAGACTGGTGGCACGTCCCCAGCTGGGACCACGGCTGCAGCCCGCGATTGTCACCGCGCTCAGGGGCAGGGGGGGGTGGCCCGGGAGCAGCCACGGGTGGGACAAGGGTGGTGGCATCGGGGTGAAAGGTGGAGGTGCCTCAATGCGGGCAGGGTGGGAGCAGGGCCGTGTGTCCCCCCTGTCCGTCTGTCCCCCTGGCCGTGTGTCCCCGGGCCATCTAGTCCCCAGGGCCATGTGTCCTCCTGTCCGTGTGTCCCTTGTCCGTGTCCCTCTGTCTGTGTCCCCCCTGTCCATGTCCCCTCATTCTTGTCCCCCCCTGTCCATGTCCCCATCTGTGTGACCCCTGTCCGTATGTCCTCCCTGTCCATGTGTCCCCATGTCCGTGTCCCCCTGTCCATGTGTCTCCTTGTCCATGTGTCCCCCTGTCCGTGTGTCCCCTGTCCATGTCCCCCCTGTCGTGTGTCCCTTGTCCATGCATCCCTGTCCATGTGCTCCCTGTCCCTGTCCGTGTGTCCCCCTGTCCGTGTCCCCCTGTCCATGTGTCTCCTGTCCATGTGCCTCCTGTCCCTATATCCCCAGGGCCGTGTGTCCCCTGTCTGTGTACCCCCGTCTATGTCCCCTGTGTCCCTCTGTCCGTGTCCCTCTGTCCATGTACCCTCTGTCCGTGTCCCCTGTCCGTGCGTCCCCTGTCCGTGTCCCTCTGTCCGTGTCCCCCTGTCCGTGTGTCCCCTGTCCATGTCCCTCTGTCCATGTCCCTCTATCTGTGTCCCCCTGTCCGTGTCCCTCTGTCCGTACCCTCTGTCCATGCCCCCCTGTCTGTGTCCCCCGTCCCTGTGTCCCTCTGTCCGTGTCCCCCTGTCCGTGTGTCCCCTGTCCATGTCCCTCTGTCTGTGTCCCTTCTGTCCGTAAACCTTCTGTCCGTGTCCCCCTGTCCGTGTGTCCCCCTGTCCGTGTGTCCCATGTCCGTGTCCCCCTGTCTGTGTGTCCCCTATCTGTCCCCCTGTCTGTGTGTCCCCTATCCGTGTCCCCCTGTCCGTGTCCTCCTGTCCGTGTGTTCCTCTGTCCATGTCCCCCTGTCTGTGTCCCTCTGTCCATGTGCCCCCTGTCCATGTACTCCCTGTCCGTGTGTCCCTCTGTCCGTGTCCCCCTGTCCGTATCCCTCTGTCCATGTCCCCTGTGTCCCTCTGTCCATGTCCCCTCTGTCCGTGTCTCTCTGTCCGTGCCCCCTGTCCATGTACTCCCTGTCCGTGTCTCTCTGTTCCGTGTGCCCCTGTCCTGTGTCCCCCTGTCCCGTGGTGTCCCTTGTCCATGTCCTCTGTCCGTGTCCCCGGGCCGGCCGCGGGGCCGGTGCATGCCGGGAGCGCTGCCTTCCCCCTCCGCTCCTGTTTGGCTGCGTATTTAGGACACTCCTGTGCAAAACACGAGCATTTTGGAAGGCGTCCAGGCGCGCTCGCATTCCTCGGGGTGGAATCTGCCCCCGCGAACGCCGCCTGACCTTTCCCGCTTTGGGCTGCGGGAACAATCCCAGGGATCGTCCCTCCCTGTCCCCCCGCACGGGTTGGGGACCCCCTCCCCAGGCACCCTGCAGGCTGCTGGGGCAGGGGGGACTGATGAGGTGGCAGGATGGCACCCATTGTCCCAGGGCTGCTCCAGCTGTCCCGGGACCCCCGGGCGGATCCAGCCCCCCATTCCCGCTGGATTTCCCCCCCCCCACTTTGAGCCAGGAAGCGAAGCCCCCCGGGCGCTGCTCGCACCCACAGCCCTGTCTGGTTGCTCCAGCCGGGCAGCTCTGCGAGCTGGGACACGCCAGCTGCCTGTCCCCGGGCTGGGGCGAGGCCACCGGGCTGCCCCGGGGGTGGCTCCCGCCGGGGACCCCCGGCACCGGCACCGGGTGACATCAGGGTGGCCCCGGGGCGGCGGAGGCGGGGAGCTGGCGGCAGAGATTTGGCTCCCACGTTTTTCCATCCCGGTTTCTCCCGGCTGTGCTGGTGTGGAGACACCGGCACGGTGCGCAGGGGTCCTTGGGACACTGCTGCCACCACGCCAGTCAAGCCACCCCACGCAGCCGGGCTCTGGGCGG
>JACSVZ010000027.1:375014-442620 GCA_014706295.1 Lycocorax pyrrhopterus obiensis
GAAATCAGTCCAATGTCAAAGGCTCCCGGTCTCCAGGTTTGGCAGCGCGGGCATGGGCGGGGTCCCGCGGGGTGGGCGCTGCCGGGACACCCTGAGGGATAAGGAGCGGCCACCGGAGAGAAGGGTGACGGGACAGGGCGGGCAGGGGGCTCGTCGGGCATCCCCAGGGGGGTTGTTCCCATATTTCGGAGAGGAGGGCGCTGGGATGTCCCACTCCAGCACACACAGGTTGGCCGTGGCTGTGGCTAGCCAGGCTGGGTGCCCACAGAGGTGGGCAGGGGGGGACAGAGAGTCGGGGAGGGGCACCCTAGGGTGCCAGGAGCAGAGGGGACGATGCCACGGCCGCTGCCCCTCACCTGCGGCATCGCCGGCGCCGCCGTCCTGCCGATGTTGGGCAGCAGGTACTCGATGTTGGGCACAGACTGAGCCTCCTTCTCATCCACGGGGGTCTGCGGGGTGAAAAAGGGGATCAGGGGGCTGCCAGCAGCCCCCCCACCTCCCAGCCAGGGGTCTGCACCCCCCTGACCCACAGCGAGACCCCCTCGAGGCGGGGCAGGACTCACCTTCTCGCCCTTGTCCTCCTTGTCACTGAAGAACCAGTCCGACTGCGGGGGAGACGGGACAGGGGTCACAGCCCGGCCAGGAGCGCCGTCCCCATTCCTGGGGTGCAGATCCGCCCCTCCCCAGCCAGGCCAGCGCCCAGGGGTGCCACTCACGTGCTGGATGAGGGTCTCCACGATCTTGTAGCGGTCGGGCATGTGCGTCACCATGTCGGTCATGTTGTCCTCGGACGTGCGCACCAGCGTGGGGCCGAACACCAGCGCCAGGTTCCGGGGCTCCATCTGCCACCAGAGCCGGGTCAGAGCTGAGCCCAGCCCCGGCTGGGGGGCTCCGGGTGGGGCAGGAGGTTCACAGGGTGGAGGGGGGGGGTCAGTACCTTGTTCTTCTCTGAGTGGTCAGCGATGGTCTTCAGGTGACCCACCAGGAATTTGAGGGTCTCGTAGTAGTGGCCTGGCAGGTCCCGGATCTGTGGGGAGGCACCGGTCACCCCCCTGCTCGCTGTCCCCACCCAAGGGGGGCTCCAGGGGGGTGTCCCCACCCCAGCCCTTGTCCCATGTCCCTACCAGCTTCCGCAGCGTCCTCATCCTCTCGCTGGCATCCTCGATCCGGTTGGCTTCGATAAAGTCGTTGTATTTATCTGGGAAGGGGACACGAGGGCGTCACAGCTGGGCAGAGGGGACAGGCCACCCCCCCCAGAGTTGGGGACCCCCGGATGGACCCGGTGGCGATACTGGGGAAGGGTCTCAGTGCTGGTCCCGCTGCAGGGCAAGGAGGGACAAGGACAAGAGGCCTCGGTGACGGGGGGTCTGCATCGCCCCTCACCATGGGTGGCCATGTCACAGGGTCTGGGGACCTGTCCCCAGCGCAGGGGGATGGGGTCTGGGGCTGCCTGGTACTGCTGACACAGGGTCACTGGTGGCCACCCGGGGGGCTCCGGTGGCCATGGAGGATGGAGACTCACCGTCAGTGAAGAGGGGCTCGGGCAGCTTTCGGAAGAAGGATTTCAAGAGGCTGCTGATGACGTTCAGGTCCTGCCACCGCTGCAGGGGACACAAGAGGCTGCTCAGAGGGGACACCGGGAACAGCCAGGGGCCAGCGGGACGAAGTCCCCAAACCAGGGACAGCCCCGGCGACAGGCAGGGAAAAAGCCCTGAGCCACCCGCAGCGGCGTGGCCCGGTGACAAAAGTGTCCCCAGGATGTCACCTACAGTGCGGGCACCGACCGCCAGGCGGCCCTGCCGCTCCGGGGACCGTCACGGGGATGGAAACGGGGAATGAGGGATACAGGGAGGATGGGAACAGGGATAATGGGGACTGGGATAATGGGGACTGGGATAACGGGGACTGGGATGATGGGGACTGGGATGATGGGGACTGGGATAACGGGGACTGGGATGATGGGGACTGGGATGATGGGGACAGGGATAATGGGGACAGGGATAACGGGGACAGGGAGGATGGGGACTGGGATGATGAGAACAGGGATAACGGGGACTGGGATGATGGGGACTGGGATAACGGGGACTGGGATGATGGGGACTGGGATAATGGGGACAGGGATAATGGGGACTGGGATGATGGGGACTGGGATAACGGGGACTGGGATAATGGGGACAGGGAGGATGGGGACAGGGAGGATGGGGACTGGGATAATGGGGACTGGGATAACGGGGACTGGGATGATGGGAACAGAGATGATGGGAACAGGGATGATGGAGACAGGGATGATGGAAACGGGGATGATGGGGACAGTGATAATGGGGACTGGAATAATGGGGACAAGGGTGACAATGGGGACAGGGATGATGATGGAAACAGGGAATGATGGGGACAAGGGTAAGGGGACTGGGATAATGGGGACAGGGAGGATGAGGACTGGGATAATGGGGACTGGGATAATGGGGACTGGGATGATGGATACAGGGAGGATGGGGACAGGGATGATGGAAACTGGGATGATGGATACAGGGATAATGGAGACAGGGATGATGATGGGGACAGGGATGATAATGATGGGATTGGGATAATGGGGACAAGGATGATGACAGAAACAGAGACGACAGGGACAAGCATAATGATGGGGATAAGGATGATGCCAGAGACTGGGATAATGGGGACAAGGATGTTGATGGAGACAGGGATGACAGGGACAGCAACGATGGGGACAGGGATGATGATGGGGACAAGGATGATGATGGATACAGGGATCATGGGGACAGGGATGATGGAAACGGTGATGATGATGGGGACAGGGGACAAGGATGATGATGGGAAAGGGGATGACGATGATGGGGACAAGGATGATGATAGGAACAGGGATGATGATGATGGGGACAAGGATGATGATGGGAAAGGGGATGACGATGATGGGGACAAGGATGATGATAGGAACAGGGATGATAACAAGGGCTGGGATGATGATAGGGACAGGGGTGGTGACACAGACCAGGAGAGCATTCCAGAGGCATGATAGGGATGGGGACCGGGATGGGGCCGGCCATGGGGACAGTCACCTGCCCCGCCCTCACCTCGTCCTGCAGGTTGATCTCGGTGGCTCCCTTGTTGAGCTGCTCCTGCAGGCTGGACACCACCGCGTTGTTGCCGGGCACGCGGTAGATGCCCATGTACTCCAGCCCCCGGTCCTCCACCACCTTGCAGCACGCTTCCACGATCAGGGGCACATTCTGAGGGGACAGGGACGGGGTCAGGGCGTGTCGGGGCTGTGCAGGGTCCCCGAGGGCTCGGCGGTACCGGTGTGGCCGTACCTTGTTGTCCGGGGCAGGCTGACAATCCTCCAGCCTCACGCCGAAGGCGCGCGGGGCAGATTTCTTGTTCTTCTTCATGATGTTGATGCCCCACGGGGCTTTTTGGGAGCTGCTTTCATCTGGGGTGGGGGGAAAAAACACACAGAGTCACTCGGGATAAGTGGGAAGAGGATCCCGACACGGATAAGCACCACGGCAGCACCGGGGGGACATAAAGCACCCACATTTTGCTGTCCTGGGGTGTCCCACGTACCTTTTGTGACGGCCATGTCCTGCCTGGGGGACCGGGGCGCGCTGGTTCCCGTCTGCTTCAGGAACTCGGCTCGGATCCCCAGCCCGCGAGGGCCCTTGGGCGACGAGTCGGGCTTGGTGCCCGCAGGGCTGCAGGGAGAGCGGGGAGGGCTCAGCTGGGGCACGGCCGGTGGCACCAGCCTGGCACAAAACCTCCCGGGAAACGCTGCCGGCATCGCTCCCAGGCTTCCCGGCATCCCACGGAGACCCCCGGGGAGCACCGAGCTGCTCCGACCCTCGTTGGAAGTGCCAGGTGCCACCTTGGCTGACCCCAAGCCGAGCCGGGCGCGGGCGGCTCTTCCATCACCGCCCCATCCAGGGAGCCGCCGGCTTTGCTCCGTCACTGTCACCCCGGGGTGACCAGCGCCCCGGGGGTCTCGGTGCCCACCACCCCGGTCCGTACCTCACTTTCCGGTAGTCGTTTAACTTCTTGCTGATAAGGGCTTGGCTGGCAAAACCGGGGTCCTGGGGAGGCAGAGAGAAGAGGGGAAGGGAGAGCTTGAGCAGCGCGTCCGCCGGACGCCCCCGGGCAAGTCCACGCTCTGCCGGGCACCGCGCGGGGCCGGCCGGCACCAGGCAAGGGCAGCACCAGGTCCCCGCTGCCCTGGGACAGCCAGTGCCCAGCAGCGCTCGCCGCCCCACCGCTGTCCATCGCTCCAGGCCACGGAGCGGGGTCCGAGCCGGACACAGGTGTGTCCATCCATGGCACACACACACACAGCTCCATCGACCCGCGCCGCTGCACCGCGCCGCCTCCACGGGCACGGATCCATCCGTGCGGGATGCTCCCTACTGCACCGCAGCGCCGGGGTTTGCCCAGACAGCTCCACGCATTCCGACCCAGCAGCACCGTCCGGTTCCAACCACAGCAGCACCGTCCGGTTCCATCCTGGCAGCACCGTCCGATTCCGACCATGGCAGCACCGTCTGGTTCTGACCCGGCAGCACCGTCCGATTCTGACCTGGCACCACCGTCCGATTCCAACCACAGCAGCACTGTCCGGTTCCAACCCGGCAGCACTGTCCGATTCCGACCACGGCAGCACCATCCCCGCCGAGCCCCCGGCGCCCTCCGGCACGGGGCTGTGCCACAGACAACCAGAGACCACTCCAAGCTCAACGCGCCCTCCGGGGCCGGAGCCTGCCACTGACACCGAACCGAGCCACCACGGCACCGTGGCCAGCCCAGCGCCGGCACGGCCAACCCATGGATCTCCCCCTGGAGCCCAAAGCGGCCCCGGGGGCGGCTCTGCCCATCTCAGACCCGAGCGACCTCACACAGCCCACGGCTGCCCAGGGAGGGCTCAGCCTCGGCAGCACCACGAGGGCACCGTGCCCAGACCTCTCTCCACGAATGGAGCCACGTCAAACCATGGCAGGGACACACCAAACCATGGCACAGCCACATCAAACCACGGCAGAGCCACATCGCACCATGGCAGGGGCACATCAAACCATGGCAGGGGCACATCAAACCATGGCTCAGCCACATCAAACCATGGCACAGCCACATCAAACCATGGCAGAGCCACATCGCACCACAGCAGGGACTCGTCACGTCATGGCACAGCCATGTCAAACCACGTCAGAGCCACGTCAAATCATGGCAGGGACACATCAAACCATGGCACAGCCATGTCACACCATGGCAGGGACGCATCAAACCACGGCACAGCCATGTCACACCACGGCACAGCCACGTCACGCCTCACCAAAGCCATGTCACACCAAGACAGAGCCACACCAGACCTCGGCAGAGCCACACAGGCTCCTCTGCCACCACACAACCAAACACTGAAACGGCAGAACCAGCGCCAGCCCCTCCGCTGAGCCACGGCCCCTCCGCCGAGCCACATCCCGCGCACCCTGCCCCGGCCGAGGCCGCGGGGCCACCACGCTCTTCTTGGACGCCACGAGCCCCCATGCACCCCTGGGAGCACGGCACGGGCCTGGCCGTGGCCTGGGGAAGCAGCACAAGGCAAAGAGCCGGAGAGAGCCGAGGCGGTTAGTGCCGGGAGAGCCAGAGGCAGCCGGGAGCCCCATGTGGCTCTCACCTCGCCCTCAGCCTTGCTGTTCTCCCTGATGACTTTGATCCAGGCCAGCATGTCTTCCCGATCCTCTGCCTGAAAGAGATATTCACAGAAGTCAGCGGTCGTCAGGCGGAAGACGTGCTTCCTCTTGGTCTCGCTGTAGGAGATGTCCACCAGGCACGCTTGGATGCTGATCGGCGGCTCCTCCTCACCTGGGGCCGGGGCGCAGGTCACCGCCTCCCGCCTGTCCTTGCACAGGTACAGCGAGTGGGTGCGCAGCACGGCGAAGACGCGCTTCCACTGCCGGATGCCTCCGCCGACCTTCTGCGGGGAGAAGGGATGGAGCGCCGGCCTCAGGGAGCGGCCCCCCCCGCGCGGCCGCCGGGCTCCGGGCTGGGGGCAGACCCCGCCTACCTTCCCCTTTTTGGTGAGGATCTGCTTGCAGTGGAGCCAGCCCTCCTTCCTCACGGCGCTGAACGGCACGTCCGAGAGGTCGGAGGTTGAGTGTCTTTTGGAACGGGCGTCTTCGGACGCGCCCAGGCTGTCCAGAGACTGCGAGGGGGACACGGGCGGGAGGTGTTGGGGTGATGCCGTGGGCACCCCGCCGCTCCACCAGGCAGCCCCCCGCTCTTTAGGGCAGCCCCCAGCACAGCACTCACCCCATCGGTGAAGAAGCTCCTCAGCATGCGGAGGCTGGGGACCCGGCTGGGCATCCTCCTGGGGGGAGAGCAGCCCCCGTCAGCGGGAGGGGGTGGGAGCTGGGGGGTGGAGGGACCGCGAGGGGGGCACAGCCCTACCTTAGGATCTTCCCCTCATCCCGAAATGCGTTCAGACCGTCGTCGCAGGACTTGGAGCGCTCGGTGGTGATGGCCAGCAGGTAGGAGGAGCGGCGGCCCGCCTTGATGCTGCCTACGGTGGGGAGGGGGCGAAGCCCGCCCTGCTCAGCCCGGGGGCGCAGGGCAGGGCTCTGGGGCGGGGGGCTGCTCCCCTCGGGGACTCCCAGGGTGGTTCCCCCTCCCCAGCACTTACTGCAGTCCTGGGAGTAGTGCCGGGACAGGGCAAAGGCAAAGGTGGGTGACGCGGGGCTGGTGGCCACGGCGGGCGCCGAGTTCATGGCGCTGGACACCACCGAGGAGGCTGGGACGTGCTTGGCCTTCAGGTCGATGCTGGGGCTGGTGGGTTCGTCTGTGAGGGGGGTGGGCAGTGTTGGAGGGGGGTTTGGGGCAGGGGAAGGCCCTGCTGAGACCCCCCTGGCACTTCTGGGTTTGTAGGTGTCAGGATTGGGCTGGGGACACGCTCCCACCCCCCCAGGAGCTGATGGGGTACCCGGACCCTCACCCACAGCGACCCCCTCCATCCCCACTCCATCCCCACTCCATCCCCTCCCTTCCCGTCCCATCCAGCTCCCTCCCCGGGAGCAGGGACAGGGCAGAGCTGTGGCTTCCCAAACCCGTCTGGGCCCCGGGCAGGGAGATCCCAGGGGAGACGGGGACAGGGACAGCCCTGTCCCCACTTGGAGCAGGGCAGGAGCGTGCAGGGCTCCCGTTCACACCAGTAAGGGGCACCAGCAGCCAGGCAGGGGGTGCAGGACAAGAGGGAGGGATGAAGGTGCTCAAACCCAAACCCCGGCACCCCATCACCGACCCCAGCCCTGCTTGGGGACAGCGAATCCAGAGGGGTGTGGGGCACTGTGGGGTGCAGGACACTGTGGGGTGTGGGACATTGTGGGGTGCCAGGCATTGGCAGTGCCGCTGGTGCAGCCCCTTCCCACCTCCAAGCTGGCCACGGATGGATGTTCCGGAATTCTGACCCCCCAAACCTGCTCTCCCTGGCACGGGACCTCCTAAATCCGTTCCCGGAGGCGACCAGCAAGCCCCACCCGGACTCACCGATGAAGGGGATGGACGCCAGCGAGTCCTCGGGGGCCGCCAAGGGAGCCACGCGCCGGCCCTGCCGCTCGTTGCCCGGCCTGTCCCCTCTGCCCGCGGCCCCGGCGGGGTCACAAACGTCCGCGTCCTTCACCCCCTCGGGGAACACAAAGTTCATCTGCCGCAGCGGCGCGGGCATCTTGCGCCCCGTGGGCGGCTTCTGCCGCAGCACCACCTCCTCCCTGCGCTCCTCCGGCTGCTCGGACACGCGGCTGCCCTCAGGCCGCGGCTCCCGGGCCGCGCCGGGCACCGGCGGGGTGGCGGCGGGTGGCGTGACGGGGCTGACCACGCTGTCCCTGAGCGGGGCCACGGCCCGCTGCGCGATGCTGAAGGTGGGCAGCCCCCCGAAGGCCGGGTCGCGGCAGGACAGGGCGTGCAGCAGCCCGGTGCGGCGCTGGAAGGACGGGCTGTAGCTGCGGTAGCCGATGTAGCCCGAGTCATCCACGCTCTGCAGGTTGGGCTGCGACGGGTGCTTCTGCACCGGCGGCGCCTCGCGCGACGAGGAGGAGGAGGAGGAGGAAGCAGCGAAGGAGCCGGGCGGGATGGGCTGCCCGGCGGCGGCGACAGCCACAGCGGCCCGGCAGAGCCTCTCGGGCGGCCACGCGGAGCGGTCGAGGTGCGGCGAGAGCAGCGCGCTGGGCTCCAGCGCCTCCATGGAGCGCCCGTACCTGCTCAGGTAGTGGTCGGAGCGGGCGCGGGGGGCCCAGCCCTCGCGGCTGGGCTGCAGCAGGGTGTCGTGCGAGGCGCTGTGGGGCCAGCCCCGGGTGGCCGCGGCCCCGGAGCTCCCGAGGCGGTCCTGGGACACGCTGCGGTAGCGGGGCATGGCGTGCCGCCGCTCCTCCGAGGCGCTGCGCCGCGGCTCCTGGCTGCAGAACCAGCGCGACAGCGCCTGCTGGCACTCCTGGCGACCGGGCACACGCTGGGCCCCCGACACGTCCCGCGGGGGCCGCCCGGCTCCCGAGAGCCCCCCGACTCCCTCCTTGAAGCCGCAGTGAGTCCGGTGCTCCGGGAGGTGCTTGGGGACGCCGTAGCAGGAGGCGGCGGCGGGGGACATTCCGTAGCGGTCGGGCACGGAGGATGCGGGGCAGGCGGGGCGGGAGAAGGAGCCGGGGTGCCCGTGGGGTGCGGCGGGGCGCGGGGCGGGACCCCCGGGCTGCGGCTCCTCGGGGCGGTGCGCGGGGCTGCCGCCGGTGTCGCTGCGGGCGCCGAGAGGGGACGAGGGACCGGTGGTGGCCGGGCGGGGGGCGCGGGGGTCCGGCGGCTGGCCCGGGGCAGGCTCGGCACCCCGGGCCTGGAAGGGGTACGTTTTCCGCGGGTAGCAGATGGGAGGGGGCTCGGGGATGCTCTGAGCCCCCCCGGAGTACGGCTCGTTGCCCTTCAGGTAGGCGTCCTGGGAATAGGCCTGGGGACGGGGGGACAGGGGGTCAGGGAGGGGGGACAGGGTCATAATCCTCCACATTCCCACCGCAGGGATGCTCTCTGCACGCCCCAACCCCTGAGCAAACCTCCCGTGGGGTCAGCTGGGCTGGGCTGGACACAGCCCCCCCACACCCATCGCGCTTTCCCACGGGGTCCCCCCCAGCTCTGAGCAACGCTGGCAGCAGCCGCAGCCCTCCCGCTGTCCCCTCCCCTCGTTCCTAAAATACCCCGGCACGGCCATCCCGGCTGTCCCGTGTCACTTTTCACAGGCGCCTCTGACTCCACGCCGGGGGATTCCCAGAGCCCGGCGCAGGCGCAGATGGGGACCCCCTTGTAAGACCCCCCAGCCCTATGGGAAGGGGTCCCTCAGGCTGGGCACAAGCAGTGGGGGACCCCACAAGCCACCAGATATCCAAGCTGGGACGGGAGAGGCATCAGGAGGAGCCCCAGGCACACCCTCGGCTCAGGCCACCCTGCCAGGGCCACTGTCACCCCCAGATCCCGGCCCACCGGTGGCAGAGTCACTTGGGGGGACCCAAGGATGAGCCAGACCCTGAAGCCTGGCACAACTTGTCCCCCCAAAATCACAGGGGCCACATCCCCCCCGTTCCTGCCCCAGTACCCCCAGTTCTGCACCCATTGCTCCTTCAGGGATGCTGGTGAAGCCCTGTCCCCAAATGTCCCCAAGTGTCCCCAAGTGTCCCCAAGGCACTCGCCTGGCAAACTCACCAGCTGGAGGATGTCCTCGTCCTTGGGCATGATGGAGAGCTCCAGCACATCGTCACTGCAGGACAGGGGACAGAGGGGTCAGGCTGGACGGGGTCAGTCCCCACCTGTCCCCAAGCTGGATCCCCCACGAGATGAACATCCCTGTCCCCACGTGACGGTGACAGCACATTGCTGCCCATCCCTGGTCACCCAAGCGCCTCAGGGGCCCTGTCATCCCAGTGACACCCAGAGGGACAGAGTGACGTGTCCCCATCCTGTCACCTCCCATCCCGGGAACGGCGCTCACCTGTTCTGGATCAGGGCGATCACCTGGGAGTAGGTTTTCCCGACGATGCTCTCCCCGTTCACCTTGACCAGCCGGTCACCTGCAGAGCCCGGGGAGGGGACGGTGTCACCTCAGGGGAGTGGTGGCACCTGGATGTCCCCACGGTCAGCCAGGGCAGGGTCGGAGCAGAGCTTTTGCCAGATCCCGTGTGGCAAACGGAGCAACGGGGGACCCCAAACCCAGAACCCCCGGAGACCCCAAGGCTGCTCTGAGCACCCCGGGACCAGAGAGAAGAGGCAGAAAAGAGCAGGAATGCCCGAAAAACGAGCAGAATAAGCCAGAAAGTCCCTGGCAGAGGAGGCGGAGCATTCCCGGGATCCCGCGAGCAGCCCCGGAGCCACCCCCGGCTCCGCGTCCCCGCTCACCCGTGCGCAGCCCCGCCTGGTGCGCCGGCCCGTCCTCCCGCACGTTCTTCACGAAGATCGTGTCCATGGGCTCCAGGCGGCTCCGGGGGGGCCCTGCTCCGCGGGGACAGCGCGTCAGGGAGCTGCCGCCACAGCCGGCACCCTCCCGTGGCGAGGAAGTCACCTCCTCCCCTCCCCCGGACCCCCGGCCCCGCCACCGCCCGCTTGGGGCTTCTCCCAAGAGCCAAAGCCACCGGGTGCTGCCGGGCGGGTGCGGTGCCCCACCAGGGATCCCAAACCGCACCCGGAGCGAGGTCGGGGCCCCCCAGCCCCGCCGGGTGCCGAGTGCCAGGTCTGGCACGGCCGCCCGCCCCGGCTGCCCGGGCAGCGCGGCCCCGGCGCCGCTTCACCGCGGCAGCGCCGATCCGTTCTGACACCTTCACATTCGCTCACGTCACCCTGAGCCTCCGGGAGGGGACAGCGGGGCCGCGTCCCTGTCCCCAAACACCCCGCGCTCGCCAGGGGCCGGTGCTGGCCACGCCGCAGCCCCTCCGGACAGACTCCCCCCGGCTGTGACATCCCGCAAAGCTCCCGGGGGCTTTGGGGACACCGAGCCCGTCGCCGGTGCCAAGTGCCACCAAGCTGCCACCAAAGCACCGTGTGGCTTCACGGCCAGCTGATATTTAGGGCTGTGGTGACAACAACAGCAACACCGCTGCGACCTGTGACAGCCACGTCCCCCTTTCCCCTGTGCCACCCTGTGCCACCCTGTGCCACCCTCCCCAGGGTCCCCAGGGTCCCCACGCCGCTGCTCACCTGCTCGGTTCCCATTCTCCTCCTCCTGCCAAAAAGAAAAAAAAGAGAAAAGCATTGATTTGGTGGCGGGGCCGTGATGAGGGGACCAGGAGGGGACCAGGAGGGGACCAGGAGGGGACCGGGGCGGTGGCAGCCCCGTGAAGCCCCTCGCGGGACCGGCGCGTCCCTCTGCCCTCCGCCGCCCCCGGCTAAAATTACCTCCTGACACCGGATCCGGCTGCCCCAGCAGCCCCGGCAGCGGGACCTGCCGCAGCCCCCCGCACCCAGCTGCCGGTTTGGGGCCGGCTTTGGGGTCGGGGAGTGGGAAGGGGCCCTGCCAGCCTCGGGGTGGCATCGCACCCTTCTCCCCGGGCCACCGAGCCCGGCCAGGGAGAGCCCAACCCCTGCGGTGGGGTCCCAGGGGAGGGATCCATCCCGTCTCTGGGATGAATCCTCATCCCTGCCCATCCCTGCAGCCTCCCGGTGCACGGCGGGGCTGCCAGGGCTGCGGTGGGCACTGATCCCACCGTGGGGTGGGAATTGTGCCAGATCCCTGCCCTTCTAACCCAAATCCCCCCGTGGGGACCCCTCAGCAGAGCCGCGCTGCCCGGCCGGGGGTCCCAGGTTGGGGTGGGGCACAGGGTGGTCCTCACCTCCTCCCCGAGGAGGGGGATCCGGGCACCTGGAAGGGGAATTCTCACTCCACCGGTGCCGGATTTTTCCCTGCTCGGCTGGGAACACACACCTGGCCCCAGCCCCCAGGCAGTGGGGACACAGCCCGGATGTCCCCAAGGCGCCAGGTCTCTCCAGGGCGCTGGCAAGGCACCAGTCTCCATCCCAGTGCGACGGGCAGACAATCCCAGCGACAGGGAGGCGACAGCCAGCGGCATCACCCCAGGTGCCCATCGCAGGGCGGGAGGCAAAAGCCACATTCCACGGCCTCACCGGGGCCGCAGCGGGACCGCGGGGCCACCGAGAGCCCCTGCGGGCACGGACTCGGCCCCTCCCTGCCCATCCTCGCCCTGCGGCACCCAGAGCCCTTCCCAGCCCCGGGGGCATCCCGGTGGCCCCGCTGCCAGGGCGATGAGCGCGGCGAGCCCTGGCCCCCTCCCTGCTGAGTCAAGCCACCGAAACTCAGCCCCCGGAGCTGGCGAGCTGCCGGCCCCCGCGGCTGCTGCTGCTGCTGAGCCAGCCCCACCGCGCCCTGCCCCGCCGGCTCCGGCTCGCACGGCGGCCGGCAGCTATTCCCAGCCTCTTTCCAAGAGCATCTCCAGCTCCCGGCGCTGATCCGGCTCCTTCCCACGCGGCCCCGGGTGCTGCCGCCCGGGCAGGGCTCAGCCCGGATGCCCAGCGGGGCAGGATGGATCCTTTGGGAGGCAGCGGAGAGGTGGGAGCGGGTTTGGAGGAGCTTCGGGCCATTCCCATGACAAAATCCCCGCGGCAGAGTCACGCTGCCGTGTTCCCGGAGCAGGAAGGGGTTGGAGAGGCAGAATGAGGAGCCTGGGAAAAGCGCCGGGGCCGGAGGATGCGGAGCGGGGATTCCGGCGAGTCGGTTCTCCCCACCCTGTGACTCACTTCCCACGGCACTTCCCTGTCTGCCAGCGCCCGAGCCGTGGGGCAGCCGTGGAGCTGCGGGGGTGATGGGATTATCCAGGGATCTGCCCAGCCTGGAGCAGGGAAAGGGATGTGCGGGAGTACACAGATCCCGGACTCTCCTCCCGTCATCCACAGAAAACGGGGCGAGAAGGGGGTTCCGAATTCCAGGAGTTTGGAGCTGGCTCGTTCCTTGGGGTGTGGAGGGCTCTCCATCCACGCTGGAAGCTGACGAGGGGTGGCTCCGTGGGATCTCTCCATCCTTGAGGGGAAAGGCGCTGCCCGGATCAGGGCTCAGGGGTGCCAAGCCAGGGCCGTGTCCTCCCAAAAGGTGGCACCCAGAGGGGTGACCAAGACGCAGATCCCAGGACAAATCCAGCCGGAAAATCCCCATCAACAGCCGGGAAACTGGGAGCCAAAAATCCGCCAGCCCTCGCTGGCCTCAGGGGCTCCGAGGAGACCTTTCCTGCCGTTCCGCAGCCGTCGTTCGGAGCTGAGGGATTCTCTCCATCCCCACAAACAATCCCGCATCCCAAAAGGCTCTGGGATGTCTCCAGAGGTGCTGCTCACCCAGAGCTCCTCTTCCAGCATCTCCACGGGCTCCTCCATCCCATCCATGGCGGCATCACCACGGGGGCATCCCATGGGTGGTGGCAGCTCCAGGAATCCCAACAAAGCAGGCGATGGACGCTCCACTCCTCCTCTCCCTGCCCGCCCCCAGCCCAAACAGGAGCATCCTGCATCCCCCCACATCCCGGCTCCAGCATTCCCGGGTTCCCCCCGGATCCCAGCCCTACCTTGGCCGAGTGCACGGCCGACTCCGGAGGGTACACGATGAAGTGGCGGAGGGTGAAGCCGAACCCTCCCTGGGGGCTCTTCCGCAGCGCCACCGTCTTGGGGCCCACCCAGGGGAAGGACCCCCCCTCTGGGGGTGCGTTGGCGTTCGGGGACGCCCCATCTCTCCGGCCCGGCGTCGGCTGCGGGGACAAGGACAAGGTGTCACTTCTGGGGACCCCCCACGTGCCCGCCCCGAGCCCCAAAAGCATTTTGAGCTCTGCCCAAAAAGCCACCCCATTCCTAAGAGCTCCTCCCCCCATCCCTAATTCCAGCCCCCCCAGAGTCCTCCTGTGGGGCTTTTGGGAAGGAGATGAATGGAAAGGAAATCAAAATAAACGAGCTGTGCCTGGGGGGTCTGGATGGGACCCAGGAGGGGAGACGGGGGGGACGACGGGATGTGGGACTCGGGGACAAAAGGTCCCTTCTGACGATGCCACGGCAATAACCTTGGGCACAGCCGGAAAGAGCCGCCCGGGACGTGGCGGGATGGGTGACACTTCCCAAAACGGGGCAGGGAGCTGGCAGCGTGTCGGGATCCGGCAGGGGACACTGCCCGGAGCAGCAGACGGGGCCAAGGGGAAGCAGCTCCATCCCACAGCTCCCAGTGCCGGTGCTGGGAGAGGCAACGGGGCTGTGGCAGAGCCGGAGCAGCCACGGGCATCTCTCCTGGCACCGAGGCAGGAGCTTGGAGGCACAGCCGGAGTCCCGACACCTGGGATGAGTTCGAGAGGGCTCGGCACAGTCCCGGTGAGGGCCGGTGCTGCTCCCCATGGCTGCACATCTGGCAGCACATCTGGCTGGGGTGGGAGCGGCTCCACGGCCGAGGGGAGCAGAGGGCACTGCCTGATGTCCTGGCACCACCCAGCTCTGCCAGAACCGGGGGAATTGGGAATCTGGGAGCTGGAGGGACAGGCAGGGATCCAGCTAGGGATCCACAGGGATCCTGCCGGAGTCCTGACGTGTTCCCCGCTGCAGCAGCCGGAGTCAGCCCTTGCTGGGATGAGGGTGTTAAAATTCAGGGGCTGTCTGGATGGAAGCGATGGATGGGCAGCGGGGAGGGGACAAGGGACACAAAGGGACAAGGCACAAAAAGCCTTTGTGTGTGCCTGTGCTGAGTGGGCCTTTTCGCTGCCCGTGGGGAGATCTGACAGCAGGGCTGGGCCGTGTCCCCTGCCCGGCACGTCCCGCACGGAGCTCAGGGTGGCCATGGGGGTCCTGTCCCCCTGGGAATGGGGTCCCTGTGCTGAGGACACACCTCTGGCACCGCACTGACCCCTTCCAAAAGTTGGCTGCTCCCACCCTCCGCAAACCCCGCACAGAACCCCAAAGAGCACCACGGGAGAGCCGCGAAACCCCGCTGCCAACACCACAACCTCTGCCTGCCCCGCTGAATCCCGACGGATGACCCCAACCCAGATGGCAACAGGCGCCCCCTGCTCCCGGGGGACCCCCATCCCTCGGCCCCGGGGCCGGGAGCATCCCGGCGGCGCCCGGCCCCATCTGCGCCCTCCATTGTGTCGGCCGCCGGCTCGCCGGATTATTTTTAAGCTGACAGCTGAATGTGCCCCGCTGATTTTAACCGGCGCAGACAGGCCTCGGAGAGAGGGCTCGGATCGCTGCAGACACCGACGGCAGCACCGGCCCGCGGGGACGGGGACGTGTCCCCGTGTCACGGCCGTGGACGCGGCTCCGGCGCAGGGACGCGTCCCCAGGTGTGGGGTGTCCATCGGGACCAGCCCGGCTGCTGTGCCTCAGTTTCCCTCTCCACCACCCGGATTTGAAGGTTTTTGGGTTTCAGAGCTCCAAGTTGTGGCCTTGGGCACCCACCCCGTGCTGGCTGAGATGCTCCAGCTCCCCCTCCCCCCGCAGCAGGGTTGACACCCTGTTTGTCACCTCAGCCGTTCGTCCTCAGAGCCCTGTCCCTCCTCCCGAATTTCTGGCTTGATTTTAACCTCACCCAGGTGGCTCCTGCTGTGCTCCACCAGCTGCATCCTCATCCCAGCATTCCCAAATCCCCATCCCGTGAGCGCTGCAGGGATGGGAGGGAACCACCTTGATCCAGCGCCTGTGACATCCAGACCCCCCCAGCCGGGTCACGCTGATTCCTGAGAGCTCCTCCACCCCTCAGCACGGGTGTCACCAGGTCCCTGTCCCCTCATGCCACCGAGCCACCCCCGTGGGCACACGATGGGGACAGGGATCTCCTGCCAGCGTCCCACCGGTGCAGAACAAAGGAGCGTTGTCCCCGCACCCTGGGGCGCAGGATCTGTCCTCGGACAGCAGGAGCAGGACCCCGGCGCTGGACCCTGATCCCAACCCCTCCTCGGGCACGGCAGGGGACGAAAGGGACACACCGCACCCCGGGCGCTGTGACAGACACCCCACCCTCCCTCCTGGGACTCCCCCCTCCCCACCCCACCCCTTCAAATCCTGCCCCCACCCCACCCAGGCGCGCCCGCGGCTCTCACCCGGCGGCACCGGTCGGTTCTCAGCCCGCGGCCGGGGCGGGGGCCGGGGGGCGGGCGGGGGTCGGGGGCGGCGGCGTGGCGGCGCAGGCTGCTCAGCCAGATGCAGCGGGGCTCGGGGGAGCTGCAATCCACCCCGACCGGGCGCTCCAGGCGCCAGCCCTTCCCGGAGCGCTCCACGCTCCACAGCCCCTTGGGGCTGGGGGCCGGGGGGGGCCGGCAGGGACCGCGCAGCGCCCGCCGCGACCCCCGCTCCGCCCCGCTCTCCTCCACCATTCCGCCGGCGCTCAGGGGGTCTCAGCTGGCGGTCGGGACCCCCATGGGGGTCTCAGCTCCTCCCCCCCCCCAGGTGGGCGGGGGGCGATGCGCGCAGCTCGCAGGCCGGCGGAGCTGCCTCACGCTCGCATCGCCGCTCGATCGCTCGCTCAACTCCCCCCGCCCCGAGCGACACAGCCCCCACCCAGCCACCCCCCGGCCTCCCGGATGGAGGGAGGGAGGGAGGGAGAGAGGGAGGGATGGATGGAAGGATGGATGGAGGGAGGGCGGGCGGCCACACGTCCCGGCTGTGGCTCCAGCTGCTGGCAGGGATCAGTGCCCAGCCCACCGCCCGCAGCCAGACCCCCGCCCCCAGCTCCCCCCCAACCCCGCCGCCTGCCGTGTCACTTTGCCAGGACTTTCTCTTTTTTTTCCTTTTTTTTTTCCCCTTCTTTTTTTTTTTCCTTTCATTTTTTCCCCTTCGTTTTTTTCTCCTTCTTTTTTTTTTTCTTTTTTTTTTTTTTTTCCAATCCGCCCCCTTCTTCCTCCATCACCCCGGGCAGCATCCCACCCTCCCCGCTTCCTCCTCTCCCTCCTCCCGGCCCCTTCCTTCCTTCCTTTCCGCAGGGCACCGGGCGATGCCGGGGACACGGAGCGGGGCGACATCCTCGGGGTGCAGCAAGTTGTCACCCTCTGTGACAAGAGGAGAGCCGGGGGGGGGCTGCGAGACACCCCAGGTCCCCTCTGTGTCCCTGGCAGCCGTGGGGGGGGGGACACGTCTCCTGCACCCCGAGGACCAAACCCCTCCCGTGGAGGCCAAACCAGCCCCATGGAAGCCAAAAATCTCCCCCCAGAGACAGCCACAGCCCCCCACCCCCCCCCTCAGTGACTGCGACACAAAGCTCCAAGGACAATTCCCAGCTGGAATTGAACCAAGGGCCCCCCACCCAGCCCCACATCTCGTTTTGGGGGACACCCAGGCGTGGCGGGTCGCTGTTGTCCCCCAGGCACAGAGCCACCACTCCCCGCGGTTCCATCCAGGCTCTGGGGACACCTGGGACAACAAGCCACCCTTGTCGCCGTTGCCTGGGGGTCCCCGCTGCTCCACGGGGACAAATCCCCCTCCCCAGCCCACCCCGCACCCTCTCCGTGCCTCCCCAAGCCGCTCTCCCCACCACGGCGGCCGAAATTTGGGAGAAATAAGGAAAAGAGCGGCACCTCGGGGAGCCTGGCACAGCTCGGGTCGGGGCTGGGGGTGGGCAGCGTCCCCCTGCCCTGTCCCCTCCCGCTCTGCCCCATCCCTGTCCCCAAGCGAGGGGGTCCCGAGCCGCATTCCTGCCGCGCTGGAGGCCGAGGAGAGCGAGGCACGTGCGGCCACGCCGGGGAAATGCCGGGCATTGCTGGGATTGCAGCCCCGCGGCCCCGGGACGGGCATTCCCCCCGCCCCGTCCCCCTCCGTGCGTGTGTGTGGTGTCACCCCCTCCTGTCCCGCGCCCACCCCGCCACGGTGATGCCACGCACACCGCCAGGCTGGCACCGGATGAGGGGCAGCGAGGGGACACTGCATGTGCCACCGACCCCGCACTCCTTCACGCTTTGGCGTCCAGAATGTCCCCAGTGTCCACCCAAGGTGACGCGGCTCTGCCCCAAAAACAGCTCCGGCACCCGCCCAGAGCCCGGCTGCGTGGGGTGGCTTGACTGGCGTGGTGGCAGCAGTGTCCCCAAGGACCCCTGTGCACCGTGCCGGTGTCTCCACACCAGCACAGCCGGGAGAAACCGGGATGGAAAAACGTGGGAGCCAAATCCCTGCCGCCAGCTCCCCCCCTCCGCCGCCCCGGGGCCACCCTGATGTCACCCGGTGCCGGTGCCGGGGGTCTCCGGCGGGAGCCACCCCCGGGGCAGCCCGGTGGCCTCGCCCCAGCCCGGGGACAGGCAGCTGGCGTGTCCCAGCTCGCAGAGCTGCCCGGCTGGAGCAACCAGACAGGGCTGTGGGTGCGAGCAGCGCCCGGGGGGGCTTCGCTTCCCGGCTCAAAGTGGGGGGGGGGGGAAATCCAGCCGGGAATGGGGGGCTGGATCTGCCCGGGGGTCCCGGGACAGCTGGAGCAGCCCTGGGGACAGTGGGTGCCATCCTGCCACCTCATCAGTCCCCCCCTGCCCCAGCAGCCTGCAGGGTGCCTGGGGAGGGGGTCCCCAACCCGTGGCGGGGGGGGGACAGGGAGGGGACGATCCCTGGGATTGTTCCCGCAGCCCAAAGCGGGAAAGGTCAGGCGGCGTTCGCGGGGGCAGATTCCACCCCGAGGAATGCGAGCGCGCCTGGACGCCTTCCAAAATGCTCGTGTTTTGCACAGGAGTGTCCTAAATACGCAGCCAAACAGGAGCGGAGGGGGAAGGCAGCGCTCCCGGCATGCACCGGCCCCGCGGCCGGCCCGGGGACACGGACAGAGGGACATGGACAGAGGGACACACGGACAGGGGGACACAGGGACAGGGGGACACACGGACAGAGAGACACGGACAGGGAGTACATGGACAGGGGGCACACGGACAGAGGGACACGGACAGGGGGACATGGACAGAGGGACACACGGACAGGGGGACATGGACAGAGGGTACGGACAGGGGGACACGGACAGAGGGACACACGGACAGGGAGTACATGGACAGGGGGCACATGGACAGAGGGACACAGACAGGGGGACATGGACAGAGGAACACACGGACAGGGGGACACGGACAGGGGGACACGGATAGGGGACACACAGACAGGGGGACACGGATAGGGGACACACGGACAGGGGGACACACGGACAGGGGGACACGGACAGGGGACACACGGACAGGGGGACACGGACAGAAGGTACGGACAGAGGGACACAGACCGGAGACACGGACAGGGGGGCACGGACAGGGGGACACGGACAGGGGGACACAGATAGAGGGACACAGGGACGGGGGACACAGACAGGGGGGCATGGACAGAGGGTACGGACAGAGGGACACGGACAGGGGGACACAGATAGAGGGACATGGACAGAGGGACATGGACAGGGGACACACGGACAGGGGGACACGGACAGAGGGACACGGACAGGGGGCACGGACAGGGGACACGGACAGAGGGTACATGGACAGAGGGACACGGACAGAGGGACACAGGGGACATAGACAGGGGGACACAGACAGGGGACACACGGCCCTGGGGATATAGGGACAGGAGGCACATGGACAGGAGACACATGGACAGGGGGACACGGACAGGGGGACACACGGACAGGGACAGGGAGCACATGGACAGGGGGATGCATGGACAAGGAGGACACACGGACAGGGGGGACATGGACAGGGGACACACGGACAGGGGGACACATGGACAAGGAGGACACATGGACAGGGGGACACGGACAGGGGACACATGGACAGGGAGGACATACGGACAGGGGTCACACAGATGGGGGGACATGGACAGGGGGGACAAGAATGAGGGGACATGGACAGGGGGACACAGACAGAGGGACACGGACAAGGGACACACGGACAGGAGGACACATGGCCCTGGGGACTAGATGGCCCCGGGGACACACGGCCAGGGGGACAGACGGACAGGGGGACACACGGCCCTGCTCCCACCCCTGCCCGCATTGAGGCACCTCCACCTTTCACCCCGATGCCACCCCCCTGTCCCACCCGTGCTGCTCCCGGGCCAACCCCCCCCTGCCCTGAGCGCGGTGACATCGCCGGGCTGCAGCCGGTGGTCCCAGCTGGGGACGTGCCACCAGCTGCGCCCGTGGGTCCCTGCCAGCGGCGGGGATAACGTCACCCTCTGGGCAGCGACAGCGACAGCGACAGCGACAGGGACAGGGACAGGGACAGGGACAGGCAGCGCTGCCACCACCGCGGCGACACAGCCGCCCTCCTCCGGCTTCTCCCGCACGGATCCAGCGGGAGTGGGGGGGATGCCAAGGCTAATCCCCCCCCCCCCCCCGCGAACGGCCGGCTGAGATTAGGGTCAGAAAAATGAGGTTTTAATAGGATTTTGGAGGAGGAGAAAGCCCTGCTGAGACAATAACCGATTTCCAGCCCTTTTATGGCGAAGCTGCTGCCGGCAGCGATGGGGAAAGGGGGTCGGGGGTCCCACACACCCCCCCCCATTGGGTGCCAGGCAGCGTTTGGAGGGGCTGCACCCCAAAAAAGAGCCGGGATCGATGCTCCCCTGCGGGCAGGGGATGGGGGTGGGGCAGGGTGGGGATGCTCCGGCAGCGAGACCTGACCTGGGGCGGGGCGGGGGGGGTGAAGTGACGGGAGGACGGGGGTGGGGACAGGTGACAACGCCGGGAGCATCCGGGCATCCCTCGTGGCCGTGCCGCAGCCTCTGGGATTAGGGATCGGCGGGAGAAAGCATTTTAATTCTCTTTAACTCAAACCGGGGCTGAGGAGCTTTGCAGCTCAGCGGGGATTTCGGGGGGGGGGGGTGCCCGCACACAGGCAGCGCAAGCTCCCGCGCCCCCCGGGATCCTCCAGCCCCCCGGAATGCCCCCATCCCAATCCCACACAGCCGGATCCCGCCGGGAATTGGGGGGGAAGGCAGGGTGGGAGCCCTGGGAGCGGAGGCACATCCCAGGCGGGAGGGGAAAACACCTCGGTGATGGAGAGAAACCCCCCCAGGTGCCTCCCTGCGCCACGTCCCAGCTCGGGGCAGGATCCATCGGGATGGATGCACCACCCCCGGGAGGGTGGGAATGCTGGGATGGCTCTCGGGGTTTGCTCCAAGCATCCACGGAGATTCCCAGCAGCCTCTTTTCCCATGGCCTGCCGGTGAACGGCACCCCCCGAGCCCCTCACGGCGCCACTGGGACCCCAAAAACCTCTCAGAACTCATGGGGGACACGGAAAAGCCACCAGGGCCCACGGCTGGGGGTCCCTGTCCTCAGTGCCAGCCCTGGGGACAGCACGGGATGGGAATCCAGCACTGAGGGTGGGATGGGCACTGCCCCGCTCCCAAATCCCACCCCACACCAGGCAAGGAGCCACATCCGCATCCCCATCACCCCCGGAGCGGCCGGGAACGCAGTGGTGACACCGCCTGGGTGACACCGTAGCTGAGGAGAAGCCACCAAGCATCCCTGGGACATTCCTGCCGTGTCGGGTTGTTGGGTGTTAACGTGGGGAAGGAAATCCTTCCTTCCTTCCTTCCTTCCTTCCTTCCTTCCTTCCTTCCTTCCTTCCTTCCTTCCTTCCTTCCTTCCTTCCTTCCTCCCTTCCTTCCTTCCTCCCTCCCTCCCTTCCTCCCTTCCCGCCACCCCACGCCAGGTCCCCGTCCCGTCACCAAACCGAGCTCCCTCCTGGCACTCTGCACCCCGGGACACCATCCCTGGATCCGCAGGGATCCCATTCCTGGTGCGCCTCCAACCAGCAGCTCCAGCTCGCCCGGCCAGGGCGTCCCTGCTGCCACATCCAGGGAAATTCGGGAATGTGGCCAGAGAGCCTCGTTCCCTTTCCCGGCCTCTCCTCGCCGCTCCCGCTGCCCACCGTGGCTCTCCGGCCACGTGGCTCTCTCTGCCTGTGCCGGTCCCCACCGCTGCTGCTGTCCCTGGCGGAATTCCTGGGCCGGAATTGTTGGATTGTCCCCGTGAACAGCCCCGCAGGTGTCACCGGCCGATGTCACCGATGGAACCTGCGCGGCACAAATCCCGGGCAGGACACGGCTCCGTCCCGGCCCTCCCGAATCCCACGGGAGCCCCTCTGGTGCCAAAGTGGTGGGGACAGGGGACAGACCCACAGGGCCGTGGGACACTCACAGCGTCCCGGGGCCACACCCCCGGACAGCCAGGGGCAGTTCTGGGGACACCGCGTCCCCTTAACGCCACAAATCCCTTCTCCACAGCGCTGCACTCTGTCCATTCCCACATCCCGGCCCTCATCCCGCATGGATTGTCCCCAACACCCGGCGCCAGCAGGGAAAGCGGCCCCGAGGCAGGGACAAGGCTGGGGACACACCAGAGCCGGCAGAGAGCTGGGAACCACAGAGCCAGAGCCGCTCCAAGGAGGAGTTTTTTATCTTCCAGCCCATGAGGAAACGGGACCACCACACCGGAGCTGCCTTCATCCCCAGCTCCTCCTCCTCCTCTGCCCCGTCCTAAAAACGGCGTTATCGGCAGCGGGCCCTAGAAAAGTAACAGGATTCCGTTTCCTGTTTTTCCCATGGAAACCCTCAAATAGAAGCTGGCCTCATTACGGCCGCTTTTTGGGGCTCTGCTTTTTTTTCAGCCGGGCTAACAATGAGCCATTTCCTGCGGCGGCTCCGAGAGGCACCTTGCGCTCTGCTCCCGCTCCTCCACGGAAAATCGGACCCACGGAGGTCAGTGGGAGGCGGATGCTGCTCCTTCCAGCCCCTGCCCCACTCCCCCAGGTGGGGACAGTGGCCGTGAACCCTCCGCACAGGTGGGGGACACCCTTGGG
Source organism: Lycocorax pyrrhopterus obiensis (assembly GCA_014706295.1). Taxonomy (NCBI): domain Eukaryota; kingdom Metazoa; phylum Chordata; class Aves; order Passeriformes; family Paradisaeidae; genus Lycocorax; species Lycocorax pyrrhopterus. Next base: position 397,808 of record JACSVZ010000027.1, read on the forward strand.
GTGACGCCTGAGGGTTTGGGAGGGAGCACAGGGAGTGCCAAACCCCACAGCCCTCGCTGGGTGGTGAAATTAGGAGCCAAAAGGGGTCCTGAGCTTCCCCCCGGCCACAGCACGGACAGGAGGTGGCTTTGGGGACACAGGTTTGGGGACACCAAGCTCCGGCAGCGCCCCAGCACCGACACCCAGCGGCGTTTTCCTGGGATCAGGAGCAGCCCGGCGTTTTTTTCTGCAGCCCACACGCGTCCATCGGCCGAACGTCCAGTCCGTGTCCCCTCCCCGGCCGGGGACATCAGCGTCCTGCCACCGCTGCCACACCAGTCACCGCCAGCCCCGCTGGGGACCACGCTTCGCCCCGAAAAGCGCTGGCACGGCAGCCCGGCCCCCGCCCGGCGCGGCAGAGAAAGAGCCACTATGTGCCACAATGGCCCGATTGTCCCCCGCAGCCACCGGGCTCGGTCCCACCCGCCCCGGGGCTGCCCCACGCGCTCGGCCCCATCAAGGGACCCTCTGTTGCCCTCGGGGGATGGCGGGGGGGGGGGGACGGGCACCGTGGGCACCCCGGGGTGTGCGGTGACAGGTCGGGGGGTGCCACCGATGGTGGGTGACCAGAGTGACCAGAGGGGCGATGGGGATCTGGCTGGCTGGTCGCTGAAGGGGACACGAGCCCGGGCCTCAGGGTTATGGCAGGAACCTGTTCCCTACCCTGGGATGGCTCCTGGCATCCCGAATCCTTTCCTGCTGCAACAGGAAAAGGGACTCCACCGGGTCCCATCCTGGGGCGAGAGCAGCTCCCATCCCCATGGCCACCAGGGCCATCCCCACGGTCACCAGGGTCATCCCCATGGCCACCAGGGACATCTCCACGGTCACCAGGGCCATCCCCACGTGTTGGGGTCAGTGACCCCAACACCCATGGCCACCATGTCCCGTTCCCGTGGTCACCAGGGTCCATCCCCATGGTCACCAGGGCCATCTCTATGGCCACCAGCTCCCATCCCCATGGCCACCAGGTCCCATCCCCATGGCCACCATATCCCATTCCCATGGTCACCAGGGTCCGTCCCCATGGTCACCAGGTCCCATCTCCACAGTCACCAGGTGCCGTCCCCATGGCCACCAGGGTCCATCCCCACGGCCACCAGGGCCATCCCCATGGCCACCGCTGCCTCATTTTGGTCACTTTGGGACAACTCGTCCCCTCTTCCCCAAGGACAGCCCAGCTCCACCTTCCCGACCCCACACCCCAACACCCTCCCACCCCTAAAAACCCCCTCTCTCCAAGGCCTGGCGACACCAAACCCATCGGGAACGCCACCGATTCCCGGCGCGGCCGCGGTGGCACCGAGCTGCCGGACCGCGCCGCCGCGGGTCTTGCACCATGCCAAGGTGTGCCCGGGCCGGCAATTAGCAAGGACTTAATGAATTCCTGGGGAGAAGCCGCCACGGAGAAAGGAGGCGACCGCTCCAGGTGCTCCGGGCAGGAGGTCGGCGGCGGGTTTGAAGAAGCCACCTGGGGCATCCCGAGCCGGGAGGGTTTTGGGAGAGCCGGGCAGGTTTTGGGAGCGCGGCACGGCCCAGCTGGCACAGCCGGCCCCGCCGCTGGCGGGCTGGAGGCAGCCAGGTCGATATTTTCCAACTTGAGAGCTTAAAATAGGTCATCTATCTCCATTCCTTTTTAAATCAGGTCTTGCTGCCTGCCGGAGACAAACTTGGTTTATTAATGGGACGGCAGCGACTTGAAACCTAATCCGGTTTTTTTCCCCTTTTAATGAGAATAAAAGGCCATCCCAGGGCTCGGCAGCTTCCCAGGACAACCCTCCCTCATCCCTGTGTGTTTTCTCCCAGTGAGTGGCTCCACGTGAACCGGGGAGAGGTCCCAAATTCCAGTTTGGAGCCGGTCCCGCAGCACCCAGCATCCCCCACACCCTGACCCCAGCCCGAGCTGTCCCCTCCAGGCCACAATCCCCAAACCCACGTTGCCCAAGCCCCAAAAAACACCCGGCCCGGCAGCTGACCCTGGGTGACAGTGCCGGCAGCGCTGCCAGCGCCGGGGGGGGGGTTTAGGATCACTCATCACCCCTCGGTCCCCCCCGGGGCCGGGTGCCAGCGGTGACAGGGGACACGCCAAGGTTAAACCGCAGAGGTCGGAGCCCTCGCAGCCAGGGCTGCCACAGGCCCGGTGTGACCAGCTGGACCCCGGCGTGGCACCGCACCGCACGGCCCTGCCCGGTGCCCGTGCCAGGTTTCGCGCTGGCGAGGCGGGATTGCGGCAGCAGCCCCGAGCACAGGCTTTTCCTGTCTTTCAAGTTCAGGGTTCAGAGAGAGAGAGAGAGAGAGGAGGAAGGAAAAAAAAAAAGAAAAGGCGTTAAGAAACTCAATTTGTCGAGCAGAGGCAGCGAAAGGGGTTGGGGGGCAGCAGCCACAAAGGGGTGAGGGCAGAAGGCGCTGGGTGAAAGCTCGGGGACAGCGGGACACCGTCCCTGCCACGCGGCCTCGGGGGCGGCCGCCGGGCAGGATTTCTGCTGTCGCAGCACTAAATCCTCACAGGAGGATGGCAAACACCTTCATCCCCACACGTGGTGGTTAATGAACCCCCCAAAATCACCCCAAATCCACCAGTGCCCCAAATCCCTCAGCAACTCGGGCCTGGCCCCAGGTGCTGCCCTCCAGAAGGGCACATTTCACCCCAAAACGGAGCAGAAAAGCACATTTTAAGACTCACACACACACACACGCCCCATCCCGAAAATCCGAGCGCCAGCGCTCAGCGGTACGGAGTAAGCAGGGAGGAATCCGAGGAGAAACCATGATTAATGCCCAGCCGCTCGCCCAGCAGCTCCTCATCCCCGAGCCATTTCGCACACCCCAATTAATCCTTTCAGGCCGGTTATTACCCCCACGGCCGGGGCCAAGGAAGCCGAGTTCAAAAAACCAGGAACTCAGGAACAGAGGCCAAATTCAGCTCTGGGGCGAGGACGTGCAACCTCTGCTCGAGCGAGCCGGCGTCGTGCCAGTCCCACACCGCGGCCACATCCCCTTCCGGGCGTCCCCACCGCCACCAGACCCCCACCCCGTGTCCCCCAGTGCTGTCCTGATCCCCACCCCAAGGTTTCGCCGGGATTTGGCACAAAACGGGCAGGAAACGGGGATTTAGCCAGGGCTGGGCTGGCCTTCCTTGGCACCACCGGGAGACGGGAATCGCCCTCCGGTGCGGCGGCGCCGGGCGATGCCGATGCCTACCCGCGGGGCAGCAGATCCTGGGGGGCTGCTCGGAGCTGGGGGGGGATGGATTTGACCTCCAGGGGCTCCTGGGGGGTTGCTGCCGGCCCAGAGCCGAGCGCTGGCGGGGATGCATCCGCCGGAGCCACACGGAGCCAGCCCGGCCGGGAGTTTCGGAGGAAGTGCGTGGGTGCCCGTGGGTCTCGCCCCGGGAAGGGGCAGCTCCTTCCCGGGGTCTCCCCCTCAGCTCCGGGGCCGGGTCCAGGCGCCGCAGCCCCTCCGCCCTGCCACGCCGCCGCTGTGGCTGGGGACAGGCCACCGCGGCCACCAACGCCTGTGGCACGGCGTGGGTGGCCAGACACCCCCTGGTCCCGCTGGCCCTGGGACACCGGCTCGGTGCCGGTGCTGTCCCCACGATGAGCCCCGAGGGGCATCACCCAACAGCCGGCCTCACTGCCAGACCTCGGCGCCATCCCAGCACTCCCAGTCCCTGCCGCACACTCCCCCAGTACCTCCCAGTTCCCCCAATCCCTCTTCCCCCAAACCCACAGCTCGCCCAGGATCTCCATTTCCTCCCAGACCCGATTTCCCCGAGCCTACACCCTCCCCAGACCACCCTGCATCCTCCAGTTCCTCCCAGTCCCTGCTCCTCCGAGCCTACACCCTTCCCAGTCCACCCAGTACCCCCCAGCGCCGCTCCCAGTCCCTATTCCCGCGACCCCACCGCGTTCCCGGTGTCCCCGGTGCCGCTCACCGCGGGGGCGGACGGCGGGATCCCGACCAGGCAGAAGGCGATCCCATTCATCGGGGCGCGGCGGGCGGGCTCGGCTCGGCCCGGCCCGGCTCCGCACGGCTCGGCTCGGGCGCGGCCCGCACGGCGCTGCCCGGTGCGGCCCCGCACGGCGCGGTCCCGTTGGGTTCGGCCCGGCCCGGCCCCGCACGGCGCGGTCCGGCTGGGCTGAGCTCGGCTAGGCTGAGCTCGGCTCGGGCTGGGCCGGCGGCGGCCCCGGCCCCGGTCGCGGCTCCGCCTCCTCCGGGTGCCCGCGGCGGCGGGCGGGGCGCGGGGCGGCTCGGTACGGCCCGCCCGGCGGGAGGGACCGGCAGGGCACCGGTACCGCGGGGTGGGAACGGGAACCGGCACCGGGACCGGGATGGCGGGGTGGGAACGGGAACCGGCAGGGGACAGCGGAACCGGCGCCGGGAAAGCAGAACCGGCACCGGCACCGGGACAGCAGAACCGGCATCGGCACCGGGATGGTGGGGTGGGAATGGGGACCGGCACCGGGACAGCAGGAGCCACCACTGGGAGGGCGGGGTGGGAACGGGAAGCAGCACCGGCACAGGGACAGCAAAACCGGCACCGGGACAGAGGAGTGGGAACGGGAACCGGCATCGGGACAGTGGGAACGGGCACAAGGACAGGGGCATGGGAATGGGAACCGGCACCGGGACAGAGGCGTGGGAATGGGAACCAGCACCAGGACAGAGGAGTGGGAACGGGAACCGGCACCAGGACAGAGGAGTGGGAACGAGAACCGGCACCGGGACAGCAGAACCGGCACCGGGACAGAGGAGTGGGAACGGGAACCGGCACCGGGACAGCAGAACCGGCACCGGGACAGAGGAGTGGGAACGGGAACGAGCACCAACACTGACACCAGGACAGCAGGAACTGGTACCGAGCCGGCACTGGGATGGGGACCAGAGCAGGCACCGGAAGGGGACACCGGGACCGGGATGGGCAAGGGACTCCCAGGAACAGGACCAGGCAAGGGACATCCAGGGACAGGGATGGGACACCGGGGAATGATCAGGGAACACCCAGAATGGGCAGGACACACTCAGGAAAAAGGACCAGGAAAGGGACACCCAGGGAGTGGAATTGGGATAGGGCACTCGGGGACCAGGACAGGGACAGGGAGGGGACACCCAGGGACTGGGACAGGGAACATTCCCAGAGACCAGGACCAGGCAAGGGACATCCACAAACCAGGCCAGGCATGGACATGGGACACGCAGGGATGAGGATGGGGGCAGGGATGTGTCACCCAGGGATGGGCAGGGGACACCCAGCAACGAGGACGGGGACAGGGATGCGTCACCCAGGGATGGGCAGGGGACACCCAGGACAGGACAAGCCAGGACAGAGGGACAGGGACCATGAGCCAACCAGGACGGGCACAGAGGGAGCTGGCAGAGGGATACCGGGAGAAGCAGGACAGGGAAAGCCGGACAAGCACCAGCAGGGCGAGGCCAAGGCCAGGCAGCGTGGGAGGAGAGGCACGGAAGGACACACGGACAGGAAGCGCCAGGACAGAGGGACAGGAGTGACCGGGACTGGCACAGGCAGACGCGGGGACGGAAACAGCCGGGTTGGGGCCGACGGAGGGGACAAAGGCTGACACAGACCCGCGGGGAAAGGAAACAGTGAGGACGGGAAACAGCCGGATGGACGGATGGACGGACGGAGCCTGGCAGACGGAGGGACGGGGACAGCCAGCATGGGGACAGCTGGGATGGGGACAGCCAGCAGGGCCTGGCCTGGCTCAGGCTGCCGGGACACAGCGGAGCATCCCAAAACCACCGTGGAGCAACCGCTGAGGAAATGGAGTCCCACACCCGAATTTCGGGGTGCAAACAGCACCTCAAAGGCGCCTCGGTGGCAGGAGGTGACCGCAGTGCCGTGACACGAGCCCTGAGTCACCTGTGGCAGCAGGTGGCACGGCCAGGACCCAGCACCAGCCCCGGGGTGGCAAATTTGGGAGGGAAACAGAGCCACGTGTGACAGGAAAGCGGGAGGAGGCGCAGGAAACCGGGAGGAGTGACGGCCACCACCCCGGGGGACGCACGGACACGGCGTGGGGGGACAGAGCCACCACAGGGACAGGGCTGGAGCCAACAGGGCCCAGCCCAAGGGGAGATGAGCCCAGGAGGGGCTCAGGGCCGGGCACAGCGAGGTCACCTCCGGTTATCCCACCACGGCACCCTGAGATGGCTCCTCCGCTGCTGGCCGGTGTCACTGTCCCCACTCTGTCCCCAACAGGGACAGAGCTCCACGTGTGGGACGAAGGGGTGGGCTGGAATAAATCCCCGGGGCACCCCAGGGCGCACAGAGAATTCCGAGGGGACTCAGCGTCCCAATCCTGCAGCTGGGACCATGCCAAGGGTGCCAGCACCGCCACGCGACGTCCCCGTGTCACTGCCAGCCCTAAGCCACGCCCTGAGTCCCTCCTGTGCCATCCCACAGTCCTGGGAATGCCACCTTGTGCCACTCCACGTTCCCGGGAATGCCAGCCCATGCCACCCCACATTCCTGGGAATGCCAGCCCGTGCCATCCCGCAATCCTGGGAATGCCACCTTGTGCCACTCCGCATTCCCGGGAATGCCAGCCCGTGCCACCCCACAATCCTGGGAATGCCACCTTGTGCCACTCCGCGTTCCCGGGAATGCCAGCCTGTGCCACCCCCCAATCCTGGGAATGCCACCTTGTGCCACTCCGCGTTCCCGGGAATGCCAGCCTGTGCCACCCCCCAATCCTGGGAATGCCACCTTGTGCCACTCTGCGTTCCCGGGAATGCCAGCCCGCGACACCGTGGCTGCCAAGAGCGACTTTTCCGCGACACCATTAAGAAAGTCCCGTGTCAACAACAACTTCCTCCGGGGCCCGGCACCACCAGAACAAATAAACCACCGAGCTGCCGGCGGCCGCCGCGGAAGCGCCGGGAATTCGAGGCCAGAGAGGCCGCAGGGGCCGGTCCCACTCGCGGGGCGGCAGCTCCCGCATCTGTCATTCCAGCTGGGATGGGCAGGGGACAGCCAGGAATGGGAGCAGGGAAGGACAAAGGTGGACAGGGGTCACCCAGGGATGAGGACAGCGACGGTGCCACCCTGGAGCACAGCACCCACAGCATCCAGGGCTGGGATGGAGGGATTTTTCCTTCCCTCTGGAAATGTGGGTGCCAGCACCGAGGGAACCCGCGGGGTCATCGCCACCACCACTGTCCCCTGCCCGGCCTCGGGAACCACCCCAGCTGCTGGAGGGGACAAACAGAGGGATGAGTGACGGGAGTTTCCTCCCTGCAGGGCAGTGCTGGACACCCACACCCCGATCCGGCACCCCCAGGACCCACAGGGGGTCCCTCTGTCCCCAGGCCCTGCACGGGACACCTCCCTGGATGTGCCAGGCGGGATGTGCCAACGCCTGCCCTCTGCCTGCCCGGCCACGCAGGACCGGCCATCCCGGCTGGCTCCCGCTGGCCTCTCTCCAGAGGGACAGTCCAGGAAATGTCCCCACGGGTGTCCCCAAGGCGCGGGTGCCACCACGGCCCAGATGCTCCCAAAGAACTCCCGTTCTTTGTCTCCCCCAGCCCCACCCCAGCCCCACACCCCGCCCCTGTTGTCCCCACGCGCAGGGTGGGACAGCGGCACACACCTGGCAGGGCGTCCCCGAGCGCCACCGCCGCTCCCCCACGCCCCATTCCGTGCCCATCCACCCGAAAATCCCCCAGAATCACCGCCCTGCCTCCCTCCCGCTGCCCGGGCGGCCGCCCCCGCTCGCTGCCCACCCCTGCAGGGTTTAGCAGGGCGGATCCATCGCTCCCAATCCCCATCCCAAATCCCGGCAGCTGCGGGAGCGGATCTGGGGGAGCAGGAGCCCCCCGCCCGGGCTGCCGCTCCCTGCGGAGCCGCTTCCGCGCCGCAGACAAAGGGAGCCAGAGGCGAATCCTGCCTGGAAGATGGGTTTTAACCTAATCCCGGGAATTAAAATGAAGAAAAGCAAAAGCGAGGCGCCGGAGGCGGGGGGGAGGTGGGCAGCGGAGTCGGGGCAGGGCAGGGCGGCAGCAGCGCTGCCCGAGGCCGGAGACTGACCACGCTCTGCCCACGGGGGTGGCGTGGGTGCCCCGCTGGGGTGGGGTCTCCGCGGGTGCCCCCCCAGCGCCCTCCCGGCTCCAGGCAGGCGCTTCCCAGCCGGCAGCAGCAGCACGAAGCCATTTTGAGCCGGCGGCGAGACGAAAGGGTTACGGCCCCAACCCCTCCTTCCCTGCCCGCCGGCGGGGCCGTCGGGATAAACAACAGCGAGGCCAGGGGGGCATCGGGGCCGGGAGCGGCCGGGAATCCCGGGAGCGAGGCAGCGCAAAGCCGGGCAGCGCGGCGGGGGGGCCGCCGAGGACTTACGTGCTCATCCCACATCAGGGAGGGGCCGCGGTGCTGCCGGGATTCGGGGTGCCCTGGGGAGCCCCGGCGCTGCGCAGCATCCCCGGCCGCCGTGGGCTGTGGATGCCGGCGCCGGGAGCAGGGAGGGAGGGCGGCCGGGCAGCGCTGCCGGAGCCTCCCGGCCGTGCCCGGTGCCGGCGGGCACATGCCAACCTGCTGCCGTTCACGGCCTAAAATTACCACGGCCCCTTCCAAAGGCGTCGCCGCCAATCAGGGCGGCGGGGAAGGCGTGCGGGCGGCTCGGGAGCTCCTCTGCATTGCAGCTGGATGTGGGAAGAGGGGATTTTTTTTTTTTTCCAGCGGGGGAAAACGCAGCCGGCAGAGAGGGACCGGGCGCCCGCAGCCCCCCCGGGGGGATGCTGCACCCCGCGATGCCACCACGTGCGGCCCCCGCCGTGGCTTTGCCGGTGGGGCGGGGGACATCCCGGGGGGTCCGGGGTGTGCGTGGACGGGGTGGTGATGGCGGGTGGGGTGACATCGCCACGCTGTGACACCCCCGGTGCTCCCCCCGCGCCGCTTTTCCCGGCCGCGGCTCGGGGAGAGGGGGGGGAAGGTGGATTTTGCAGCACGCGGCCCCCAACGTGCGGCCAGGGCTCGCTGCGTGCTGGGGACGTGTCGCGCCCGCAGCGGTGGCTCCGAGCGGGTCCCCAGCGCTGCCCCAGCCCCTTCCAGCCCCGCGGAGGGTCGGGGGGTGCGGGGCACCCGCGAGGCATCAAATCCTGCGCTGGGATCTCGAGGGATGGGGGAGGAAGGGGGAAACAAGAGGCAGAGCCCCGGGGGCTGCGGGGAGGGAGCTGGACCCCAAATTCGGGGGGGGTGGTCGGGAGGGGGGTGAGCGCCACCCCGGGGACCCTCCTGTCCACTCAGAGCCACGGCACGGGGGGGTCCGAGACACCCCCCGCCCCGGGTGGGCAGCGAGGAGGGACAGCAGAGCCCGGCCGGAGCAGGACGGGGTCTGGAGGCGTTGGCCGGTGAATAACGGGATGGGGATCCAGAGGAAAGAACCCCTCCGAGGTTTTCCCACACCCCACGGCGGATCCAGCCCCTTCCCCGAGCAGAAACCCCCTCCCCAAATCGCGGGCGAGACCCACCCCGGGCTGTGACAGGAAGCTGTGGCAGAGCAGGGACCGGGTCCCCCGGCACAGCTGGGCTGGGTGAGGCTCACGGGTGGCGCTGGGGGGCTCAGGGGGGTGGTCTGGGGGCAGCCGGTGGGGGATGCCGAGGGTCCCGGGTGGAGCTCCGGTGATGCCGGGGCAGCAGGCGGGTGGCGGGGAGAGGGCGGGGGACGACGCCGGTGCCCCGGGGAAGGTGGGTGGGGACCCGGCAAGGCAGAAAGCAGCAGGTGGGGAGCGCAGGGGTGGCAGGTGGGACCCCCCCCGGCAGCAGGTGGGGTCCCCGGGGGTGTCGGACCCCCGGAACGGCGCCACGCCCGTGGGTGCTGGACCCGTCTCGTCCCCGCCGCGGCGGCTCCGCTCACGGTCCCGCTCCTTATCCCGGTCCCGCTCCTTATCCCGGTCCCGCTCCTACCTGCTCCATGGGGCCGCTCAGGGGGCGAGCGCGGCGGTCCGGCCGCGGGCCATGGGCCGGTCCCGGTGCCGGTGTCGGTCCCGGTGGCGGTGCCGGTGGCGGAGCCGGCGCGCCCCGGTGCGGCCCCGCTGCCGCCGCCTCTCGCCGCCGCCGCCCACGCCCGGCGCCGCCCGGCGCATCCCGGGAGCGGCGTCATGTGAGCGGCGACGGGAGGGGGCCCCCCCGGCCCCACCCGGACCCCGCCGCCGCCCTCCCCTCTGCCCGGCCCCCCCGGGACCCCGCCAGCTCCATCCCGCTGCTTCCCTCCTGCTCCTCCTCCTCCATCCGTCCCTCCATCCTCGCCCTGCATCCTCACCCTGCATCCCGCCTCCCACCTGCCGCTCGCACCCGGCTCCGCTCCGGGTCCTCCTTCCATCCCTCCCTCGGTCCTTCCACCCCTTCGTCTTCCCATCCATCCACCCCTTCGTCTTCCCATCCATCCATCCATGGATCCATGGATCCATCCATCCATCCATCCCTCCACCCATCCCTCCATCCATCCCTCCCTCCATCCATCCATCCATCCATGGATCCATCCATCCATCCCTCCATCCCTCCATCCCTCCCTCCATCCATCCCTCCATCCCTCCCTCCCCTCCTCCATCCCTCCCTCCCCTCCTCCATCCCTCCCTCCATCCATCCATCCATCCATGTATCCATCCCTCCATCCATCCCTCCCTCCCTCCCTCCCTCCACCCCTCTCCCCTCTCCCCCATTCCCGGGGGGCCGTGGAGCTCCCGGGGGTGCCGCTGGCAGTGCCCAGGGCTGGGGTGGCACCGTGGCTGTGCAGGGGGTGGTGGCACTGGCTGTCCCCGCCGCAGGCAGCGGGCTGGTGGCCCTGGCGCGGGCACGGCCTTTCCCAGGGCGGCAGCCAAGCCCTCCAGGCTGGGTAAATGTTAGCTCGGAGCGGCGCCGGTGCCAGGCCCAGCGCGGCTCGGTGACCCCTGGGGCGCTGCCAGCGCCCGGCGTGAGCCGGCCGGGGACACCGGGCACCGCGCCCGCCCTCGGATCCCCGAGCACGGCCCCACGCTCGGCCTCGGCTGCCTTGGCGTGGTCCTGGGCTGTGCCTCAGTTTCCCTGCGTGGCTCCAGGCTGTGTCTCAGTTTCCCTTGGATTGGTCCTGTGCCGTGCCTCAGTTTCCCTTGGATTCATCCCGTGGTGTGCCTCAGTTTCCCTTGGATTTGTCCTGTGCTGTGCCTTGGTTTTCCTTGGATGTCCCCATCCCGTGCCTCAGTTTCCCTTGGATTGATCCCGGGCCGTGCCTCAGTTTCCCTCGGATGTCCCCACCCCGTGCCTCAGTTTCCCTTGGATTGATCCCATGCTGTGCCTCAGTTTCCTTGGATTGATCCCGCGCTGCGCCTCAGTTTCCTCGGATTGATCCCGTGCTGCGCCTCAGTTTCCCTCGGATGTCCCCATCCCGTGCCTCAGTTTCCCTTGGAGTGATCCTGGGCCGTGCCTCAGTTTCCCTCGGATGTCCCCATCCCGTGCCTCAGTTTCCCTCGTTCCCACATTTCCCGCAGCACATTGGGATGAGCACGGATGAGGAGGAGCAGCTCCCCCACCCCACACCCCCCACAGCACCCGGCCCCAAACTGGGGGGGCTCAGACACCCCGTCCCCACCTCTGGGTCAGTCCTGGCCCCGTGGCTGGGGCATCAGGGATGGGATTTTGGGATGGGATTTAGGGATGGGATGGGATCCCCGGGATGGGGAACGGGGAGGATTCGGGGTCCTCAGGATGGGGAGTGGGGCATTTTGGGGTCCCCAGGATGGGGCAGATTTGGGGTCCCCGGAATGGGGAGTGGGGCATTTTGGGGTCCCCGGGATGGGGCATTTTGGGGTCCCCGGGATGGGGAGTGGGGCGTTTTGGGGTCCCCGGGATGGGGCATTTTGGGGTCCCCGGGATGGGGAGTGGGGCGTTTTGGGGTCCGCGGAATGGGGCAGATTCGGGGTCCTCGGGATGGGGTGAATTTGCGGTCCCCGGGATGGGGAGCGGGGCGGATTCGGGGTCCCCGGGATGGGGAGCGGGGCAGATTTGGGGTCTCCGGGACGGGGAGCAGCGCCCTGACCCCCAGCGGGATTTCTGGCACAGGGTGGGCACCCCCAGGAGCCCCCCCCGGTGTCCCCCGGTTTCAGTGACCCCGTGGGGGGCCGGGGGCGCCTTCGGGGGTCCCGGAGGCCGCAGCAGCCCCGGCGGGATTGGGGTCGGGGGGAGGCGGAGCGGGAAGAAAGCGCCTTTTGTCCGGGGGGCTCCGCACCCCGCGGGGGCCGCGGGAAAGAGCGCCGCTTTCTGATGCTAATGAGATGCTAATGAGATGCTAATGAGACGTTAAAAATAAACCCCTGCGCAGCTCCAGCCATGTTGGGGCTTTTCCAGGCCCGCTCGGAGGCGGCCGGACAAAAGCGGCTTTTTTTGGGGGGGCAGCGAGGGGGTGCCCCGGCCCCCCACGGGTCCCCCCCGTGTCGTGGGCGCGTCCCGGGGTCCCGCATTCCCGGGGTGCCGCCTTCAGCACCGCCCCAAAGCCGCTCCGGGGCTGCGGGGACCCCAAATCCGCATCGATCCCCATCTCGGGGACCCCAAATCCGCTTCGATCCCCATCTCGGCGACCTCAAATCCACCCCAAGGCCGGAGACCTCAAATCTGCTTCGATCCCCATCTCGGCGACCTCAAATCCACCCCAAGGCCGGGGACCCCAAATCCGCCCTATTTCCCATCCCAGGGACTCCGAATCCGCCTCGCTTCCCATTCCGGGGACCCCAAATCCACCCTGTCCCGGGGACCTCAAATCTGTCCTATTCGCCATCCCGGGCACCCCGAATCCTCCTCGCTTCCCATCCCAGCGACCCCAAATCCACCCTGTCCCGGGGACCTCAAATCCGTCCTGTTCGCCATCCCGGGCACCCCAAATCTGCCTCGCTCCCCATCCCAGCGACCCCAAATCCACCCCTCATCCCGGGGACCCCAAATCCGCCCTATTTCCCACCCCGGAGACCCCAAATCCGCCCGTCCTGGGGACCCCAAATCGGCCTCGATCCTCATCCCGGGGACCCCAAATCCACCCTATTTCCCATCCCAGAGACCCCAAATCCGCCCCGTCGTGGGGATCCCAAATCCGCCTCCCTCCCCATCCCGGGGACCCCAAATCCGCCCCTCCGGCGCAGTGTCCATCCGGCCCCAAGGGCGGGGACCCCGAGCCCTCCCGGGGATGCAGGAGGAGGAGGAGGAGGGGGATGAAGGCTCCCTGGGGCTCGGAGCCCCCCCAAACCTCCCCAAACCTCCCCAAACCACCTCCCCCAGCCCCGTTCTGCCGCGCCGCCGCCTTTGATCTGCCGGGCTCGGGGGCGTTCAAAGCGCCCGGGGAGGATTTGGGGGGAGGGAAAATTTTTGGGGGGGGGGGGGGGCTCCAAGCGCGGCTCTCGAGGGTGGGGAAGGGGCTGGGGAGGGGGGACGGGGGGGATTTGGGGGGGGTAAAGGGGGGATCTGGGCATCTCCAGCCTTTGGGGTCTCACCCCACCCCATTAGGGGTGCCGGAACTGGGAGCACCCCGGGGTCTTTGGGGGTACTGGGAGCGCCCCCAAATCTGTTTTGGGGTGCCAGGAGCAGCCGGGAAGGGCACCCAGAGCTCCCTGATGGATTTTGGGGTGCCAGGAACACCCCGGGAAGGGCACCCAGAGCTCCCCGATGGATTTTGGGGTGCCAGGAACACCCCGGGAAGGGCACCCAGAGCTCCCCGATGGATTTTGGGGTGCCAGGAACACCCTGGGAAAGGCACCCAGAGCTCCCCGATGGATTTTGGGGTGCCAGGAACACCCTGGGAAAGGCACCCAGAGCTCCCCGATGGATTTTGGGGTACCAGGAACACCCTGGGAAGGGCACCCAGAGCTCCACCCCAAACATTTTTGGGCACCCAGAGCTTCCCGATGGATTTTGGGGTACCAGGATACCCCAAAAAAGGGGACAAAAAGCACCCTGAGGGGCTGGGAGGGGGTCACGGCCTCCAAATCCATCACAAAAAGCATCCAACAATTTCCAATATTTTTATTTCAAACCCTTCCCTCTTCCCTTCCCGCCCCCCACCCCAAAAAAAAAACCAAACCCCAAAAAACCCCCAAAAACGACGCTAGAAATGAGTTTTACAAACACCACGTCAGCTCTGCCTCGCTGACAACCCCAAAAAAAAAACCCCAAAACCCCCAAAATCCAGGAATTCCACGGCAGCGGTTCCTAAAATCCCGCAGGGAGAGGCCGAACATGCCTATAAATACAATATTTACACAGCAACCCCACAGCGCCCCGGCCCAAAAAATAACCAAACACACCCAAAAGTGCATTTGTGGTTCATATCAAAAACCATTCTTATTAATGAATTATTATTATTAATTTTTTTCATTAAATCTGAAAGGTTGGCCTGCAAAGGCCGTTTGGGTTTTTTTTTAATATTATTATTTTTTTTAATTTTATTTTTATTTGTATTTTTATTTTATTTGTATTTTTATTTGTATTTTTATTTTCTTTTTCTTTGTATTTTTATTTTATTTTTATTTGTATTTTTATTTTATTTTTATTTTTTAACCATTTAGTCACCTTTTCTCTCATAGTTTACGAAAATAAATTATACAGCCACTATTTGAATAAATTAAGCACGCACCAAAAAGAATTAGGAATTAAAATTCAAACTAAAAATAAAAATTTAAAATTGAAATTGAACACTAAAAATAAAGTCAAAATTAAAAATGAAATTAAAATTAAAATTAAAATTAAAAAATAAAAATTAAAAATTAAAATTAAAGTAAAATTAAAATTAAAGATTAAAAATAAAAATAAAATTTAAAATAAAAAAAATTAGAAATTAAAATTAAAATTAAATTAAAATTTAAAATTAAAAATAAAAATTAAAATTTAAAATTAAAATTTAAAATTAAAAAAAAATTATAAAAGGAGGGGGAAAAAAAGAGCAAATGAAGCAAAAGCTGCATTTTTGGGGTTTTCTCTGAAATTCCAAAGGGTGCTTCCCAAAATCCTGGCGAGGCCCCGCCCTGGGAGCTGCCGGAATCTGCTCATTCCTCCTCGAAAGGCAAGGCTGGATCCGGGGAAATTCCTGCGGTTTGGGGTGAAGCCCTGGACTGGGAGCACTGGGAGCACTGGGAACAGCCGGGGGTGGTACTGGGAGGTGGATTTATGGGGACTGGGAGCACTGGGAACGCCCCAAGGTGGATTTTGGGGACTGGGAGCACTGGGAACGCCCCAAGGTGGATTCATGGGGACTGGGAGCTCCCCAGGATGGATTTATGGGCACTGGGAGCTCTGCAGGGTGGCACTGGGAGCACTGGGAACGCCCCAGGGCCGCACTGGGAGCTCCCCAGAGCGGATTTTGGGGGACTGGGAGCACTGGGAGCTCTGCGGGGTGGCACTGGGAGTGTCCCAGGGTGGATTTTTGGGCACTGGGAGCACCTCAGGATGGGGATTTTGGGCACTGGGAGCTCCCCAGTGTGGGTTTTTGGGCGCTGGGAGTGCCCCAGGGTGGCACTGGGAGCACTGGGACAACCCAGGGTGGATTTTGGTGCACTGGGAGCACTCCAGGGTGGCACTGGGAGCACTGGTTGTGCTTTGCAGCTGGAGGCACAGTCGGAGTTCCTGGGACAAAGGGATGGGGTGGGACACTGGGATGGGACACTGGGGAGTTCCTGGGACACTGGGATGGGACACTGGGATGGGACTCAGGAAGTTCCTGGAACACAAGGATGAGGTGGGACACTGGGATGGGACACTGGGAGTTCCTGGGACACTGGGGTGGGACAGTGGAAGCTCCTGGGACACTGGGATGGACACAGGGATGGACACTGGGAGTTCCTGGGACACAGGGATGGACCCAGGAAGCTCCTGGGACACTGGGATGGGACACTGGGATGGACACAGGAAGTTCCTGGGACACTGGGATGGACACAGGGAGTTCCTGGGACACTGGGATGGGACACTGGGATGGACACTGGGAGTTCCTGGGACACTGGGATGGACACAGGGAGTTCCTGGGACACTGGGATGGGACACTGGGATGGACACTGGGAGTTCCTGGGACACAGGGATGGACACAGGGATGGACCCAGGAAGCTCCTGGGACACTGGGATGGACACAGGGAGTTCCTGGGATGGACCCAGGGATGGACACTGGGATGGACACTGGGATGGACACTGGGAGTTCCTGGGACACAGGGATGGACACTGGGATGGACACAGGAAGCTCCTGGGACACTGGGATGGACACTGGGATGGACACTGGGATGGACACAGGGAACGGAGCTGCAGGAATTCTCCCCGGCCCCATCCCGGAGCAGGATCCTGCATTTCCCCCCCAGAAACACCCAGCTCCCATTCCCGGTGCTCCCCAGCTCCACCGCTCCCCATTCCCAAAGCTCTCCATCCCGGAGCGGGGCGGGAAGCACTGGGAATGCCAGGCTGTGGCTTTTCCCTGGATTCTCCCAGGAGAGGCCCACAGCTTCCCAACTTCCTGCATCCCATTATCCATCCCCGATCCAAGCCTTTTTCCTTTTCCCTTTTTCCAAGTCTCATTTTTTTTTGGGAAGAAGCCAGCCCAGGCCCGGCTCTCGGGAAGGTTTTCCCCTCACGCATTCCCAATGAGGTATTTCCATGGATTTTGAAGCTCAGTTTCGCCCAGAAGCCTGGAATTTTTTTAAGGATCGTGGTTTTTTCCCTCCAAATCCCAGCTGGAGGTGACAGGGAGGGCGGGATTTGTAGCACCTTTCATGGAAAAGCAGCTCGGCCAGAGGAGTTTTTCCATTAAAATCCACGGGAATTCCGGGACTGGGATCATCCCCCAAGGTCCTGGCAGCTCCCAGGGGATCCCCAGATCCAGCAGGATGGAGCAATTCCTTGGATTCAGAGCACTGGGATGCGGCTCCTTGAAACACGGCAGGGAAGAGGCTCCTCCGGAATTCCCAGCTGGAAGCTCCACCATGGAATTCCCGCTCAGGGGATGGAGCAGCAGAGCAGGATCCGAAGGGGCAAAGGGGGGAATTTGTGCCCAAAAACCAGGAAAGGGCCACAACTCTCCCGGGATTTGCTGTTCCCGATGTCCCAGGGAGGGGAGGAGCTGCTCCAGAAGAATCCTCGGTGCTCCAAAGGAAACCACGCCATTCCCAGCCTCTGGAATCAGCCAGGGAGAGGCTGGAAGCGCCCATCCCACGGCTCTGCGAGACCGGGATTCCTGCAGGAAGCTCCTTTGGATCCGGGGACAGCTCCAGCAATTCCAGCAGCAGCTTTCCCACCTTCCCAGGGATCCAGGGGAATCCTCCCAGTGTTTGCTCCGGGAATTTTCCCTTTGGAGCCACCACATCCCACGCTCTTCCTTCCTTCCAGCTTTTCCCAGGACGCTCCTGCCAAGCTCAGCCGCTCCATCCTGGGCAGGGGGTTTGGATCGTTTTTCCCAAATCCTGGGAATGGGGGAGCTGTGGAGCTGCTCAGAACTCTACACTTTATTCCCAGGGGTCATTCCCAGGGGTTATTCCCAGGGGTTATTCCCAGGGATCATTCCCAGGGGTCATTCCCGGGGGTCATTCCACCCCCCTGGCTCCGTTTGCAGCTCTCCAGTGAGGATCAAAGCCTTGCCACGACGCCTCGGAGCAGACGGATCTTCCCAAAGAATTCCCCCTTTTTCTCCCTCTCTCACCCCCACCTTGGAATTCCCAAGGCGGGCTCGGAAAATCCAGCGGGATCTGCTTTTAAACTCGTGCTGAAAAACCAAAAAAACTCAAAATCCGGAGACGTCCAAACGAAAAACTTCCAGGAAAACTCGGGAATAGTGCCGTGACATTCTTTGTTCCGCGAGGATCCCGCGGGGCCGGGCTCCGGTTTCCCCCCCCCGGGATTCCTTTTCCCAGGAGCCGGCGCTCCGGATCCTGCTCTGCTGGGCTTCCCGGGAATGCTGGGCCCTCTCCTCCGGAGAAAAGAGCAGGAGCAGCAGCAGCAGCAGCAGGAATTCTGCCTCCTCCTCCTCCTCCTCCTCCCCACCACGGCCGGGCTCGGGCGGCAGGAGGGCAACGACCAAATTCCTGCCGGGAAAAAACACCAGGAATTTGGGATCGGGAGGGATTGGGAGGGATCGGGGCC
The DNA here is from genome assembly GCA_014706295.1 of Lycocorax pyrrhopterus obiensis. NCBI lineage: Eukaryota > Metazoa > Chordata > Aves > Passeriformes > Paradisaeidae > Lycocorax > Lycocorax pyrrhopterus. The sequence goes on from JACSVZ010000027.1 coordinate 415,932, forward strand.
TGGAGGAGATGGGGAATGGGAATGGGGTGGGCCCCTTCCTGAGGAAAGGTGGGAATGGTGGAAGGCCAGGGAGGCTTGATCCCATTCCCAAGGAAAGCTGGGAATGGTGAAAGGCCATGGAATCCTGTTCTCTTTCCCAAAGAACGTTTGGGAATGGTAAAAGGCCAGGAAACCTTGTTCCTCTTCCCAAGGAAAGCTGGGAATGCTAAAAGGCCACAAAATCTTGTTCCCTTTCCCAAAGAAAAGCCGGGAATGATAAAAGACCACGGAGTGAGCGGCCACAACTCCTCCGGGGGGAGGAGGAGAACAGAGGGATGGGGGATCTGATCCCGGGATGCAGGAGCGGCATTCCCAGACGATTCCCGGGGCATTCCCAGACCATTCCTGAACCATTCCCAGACCATTCCCAGGGCATCCCCAGACCATCCCAAACCACTCCAGACCATTCCCATGTCATTCCCAGACCACTCCAGGCCATCCCAGACCACTCCAGGCCATTCCCGTGTCATTCCCAGACCATCCCAGACCATTCCCTTGTCATTCCCAGACCATCTCCAGACCACTCCAGCCCATTCCCTGACCACTCCCAGACCATTCCTGTCCATCCCAGACCATTCCCGTGCCATTCCCAGACCATCCCCAGACCACTCCAGCCCATTCCCTGACCACTCCCAGACCACTCCTGACCATTCCAGACCATTCCCAGACCATTCCCAGACCATCCCACACCATTCCTGTGCCATTCCTGTGCCATTCCCAGACCATTCCCGTGCCATTCCCAGACCATCCCCAGACCACTCCAGCCCATTCCCTGACCACTCCTGACCATTCCAGACCATTCCCAAACCATCCCACACCATTCCTGTGCCATTCCTGTGCCATTCCTGTGCCATTCCCAGACCATTCCCGTACCGTCAGCGCCGCGGCGGCTCCGCTACGTGGAGGATTCCGGCTCCTGCTTCTGTCGGGAGATGAGCTGGGCCTCCTTGAGGGACAGGTAAACCTCCTCCTGCGGGTCGTAGTAGTAGAACTTGCGGATGTAGGAGATCAGGGGCCTGGAAAAACGCCGGGAAGAGCCGGATCCCTGAGCCGCAGCCCCTCCAACATTCCCAAAATGCAGCCGGAGCCTCTTCCCAGCCCTCCCCGGAGCCTTTCCCGGCCGGAGCCTCTTCCCAGCCCGCCCAGCATCTCCATTTTGGGAGCAGGAGCTGCTTCCCAAAGCTCCGGCGCGGCAGGGAACGCCTCATTCCCGAGCTGCTCAGCATTCCCACTGCATCCCTAAACCCCGCAGGACACCCTCCAAATCCGCTTTCCTTCAAATTCCACCTCCAAATCCTCCCGGAAAACCCCCTCCTCCAAATCCCCATTCCCCAAAAAAACCATCCTCAAAAATCCCTCCTCCAAATTCCACCTCCAAATCCCTCCTCCAAAACCCCATCCCCAAAAAACCCCATTCCCAAAAAAACCCCATTCCCAAAAAAACCCATCCTCAAAAATCCCTCCTGCAAATCCCCCTTCCTCCAAATTCCACCTCCAAACTCCCTCCTCCAAATCCTCCCGGAAAATCCCCTCCTCCAAAACCCCTTCCCAAAAAAACCCACCCTCAAAAATCCCTCCTCCAAATTCCACTTCCAAACTCCCTCCTCCAAATCCTCCTGGAAAATCCCCTCCTCCAAAACCCCTTCCCAAAAAAACCCACCCTCAAAAATCCCTCCTCCAAATTCCACTTCCAAACTCCCTCCTCCAAATCCTCCTGGAAAATCCCCTCCTCCAAAACCCCTTCCCAAAAAAACCCACCCTCAAAAATCCCTCCTCCAAATTCCACCTCCAAACCCCCTTCTCCAAATCCTTCCTCAAAACCCCCTCCCCAAAACCCCCTCCTCAAAACCCCATTCCCAAAAAGAAACCCCCATTCCCAAAAAAAACCCCATTCCCAAAAAAAACCCTCCTCCAAGGCTGGAAAAGTCAATTATTCCCTCCTGGAATCCTCGCCGCGGTCCCAGATCCCCTTCCCGCTGCCCGGGAGGGAGGGAATGACCGGGATTCACCCCTGGGATCCATCCCGGGACTCACTTGGGCAGCGGGAGCTCGGGAATGTGGTCGATCCGGACCAGCTGCCGGATCCGGAAGCGGCAAAGGTGCTGGAGAGATTTGACGTTGCTGAACCTGGAGACGGGATACAGGAGCTGGACGGGAGTCGGAGGGAGACCTTTTTTTGGGGGAAAAAAAGGAGATTTTGGAGATGAGGATTCTGCTGGAAAAAAGACGGGGATGTTGGAGGGAAGGGTTGTGCTGGGAAGGAAGCGCCGCTGATTCCCAAGGGAAAAGCTGGCTCTGGGAATGAGGAGCTGTCTGCAAGGCTGGGATCCATCAGGATTGGGGAATCATGGAATGAGGAGCTGTCTGCAAGGCTGGGATCCATCAGGATTGGGGAATCATGGAATGAGGAGCTCTCTGCAAGGCTGGGATCCCAGGAAAAAAACATTCCCAGAACCCTGGATCCCAGGAAAAAAACATTCCCAGGCTCACCTGGAGGAAAAAACATTCCCAGGCTGACCTGGTACCCTGGATCCCAGGGAAAGCCCATTCCCAGAACTCTGGATCCCAGGAAAAACCCATTCCCAGGCACACCTGGAGGAAAAACCCATTCCCAGGCTCACCTGGAACCCTGGAACCCAGAAAAAAACCACTCCCAGAACCCTGGATCCCAGGAAAAAACTGGGCTCACCTCATTCCCAGGCTCACCCGGAACCCAGAAAAAAACTGCTCCCAGAACCCTGGATTGCAGGAAAAACCCATTCCCAGGCTCACGTGGAGGAAAAAAACATTCCCAAGCTGACCTGGAACTCTGGATCCCAGGAAAAAAACATTCCCAGAACCCTGGATCCCAGGAAAAACCCATTCCTGGGCTCACCTGGAACCCTGGATCCCAGAAAAAAAACATTCCCACAACCCTGGATCCCAGGAAAAAATCATTCCTGGGCTCACCTGGAGGAAAAACCCATTCCCAGGCTCACCTGGAACCCTGGATCTCAGGGAAAAAACATTCCCAGGCTGACCTGGAACCCTGGATCACAGGAAAAAAACATTCCCAGAACCCTGGATCCCAGGAAAAACCCATTCCTGGAACCCCGGATCCCAGGGCAAACCCATTCCCGGAACCCCGGATCCCAGGAAAAACCCATTCCCGGAACCCCGGATCCCAGGGCAAACCCATTCCTGGAACCCTGGATCCCAGGAAAAACCCATTCCTGGAACCCTGGATCCCAGGGCAAACCCATTCCTGGAACCCCAGATCCCAGGAAAAACCCATTCCTGGAACCCTGGATCCCAGGGCAAACCCATTCCCGGAACCCCAGATCCCAGGAAAAACCCATTCCCAGGCTCACCTGGAACCCGGGATCGCAGGAAGTAGAGGAACTTCCCGTTCTTGGAGTGCATGATGGCTCTCTTGATGAACTCCACCACGGACTGGCAGCGGTCCTCGAACTTGGGGTGGCACCACAGGCTGAAGGTCCCTGCCGAGAGAGCACAGGGACATTATTCCCGGTTTTCCAGGCCCGGGAATTTTTGGGAGAGCACAGGGATGTTATTCCCATTATTCCAGGCCCGAGAATTTTGGGGAGAGCACAGGGACGTTATTCCCGTCATTCCAGGCCCGGGAATTTTCAGGAGAGCACAGGGACGTTATTCCCATTATTCCGGGCCCGGGAATTTTCGGGAGAGCACAGGGACGTTATTCCCGTTATTCCAGGTCCGGGAATTTTCGGGAGAGCACAGGGACGTTATTCCCGTTATTCCAGGCCCGGGAATTTTGGGGAGAGCACAGGGACGTTATTCCCATTATTCCAGGTCCAGGAATTTTGGGGAGAGCACAGGGACGTTATTCCCGTTATTCCAGGCCTGGGAATTTTTGGGAGAGCACAGGGACGTTATTCCTGTTATTCCAGGCCCGGGAATTTTGGGGAGAGCACAGGGACATTATTCCCATTATTCCAGGTCCAGGAATTTTGGGGAGAGCACAGGGACGTTATTCCCGTTATTCCAGGCCTGGGAATTTTTGGGAGAGCACAGGGACGTTATTCCCATTATTCCAGGCCCGGGAATTTTGGGGAGAGCACAGGGACGTTATTCCCATTATTCCGGGCCCGGGAATTTTCGGGAGAGCACAGGGACGTTATTCCCATCATTCCAGGCCCGGGAATTTTTGGGAGAGCACAGGGATGTTATTCCCGTCATTCCAGGCCCGGGAATTTTTGGGAGAGCACAGGGACGTTATTCCCGGTATTCCAGGCCCGGGAATTTTGGGGAGAGCACAGGGACGTTATTCCCATCATTCCAGGCCCGGGAATTTTCGGGAGAGCACAGGGATGTTATTCCCGGTATTCTAGGTCCGGGAATTTTCAGGAGAGCACGGGGACATTATTCCCATCATTCCAGGTCCGGGAATTTTCAGGAGAGCACAGGGACATTATTCCCGTTATTCCAGGCCCGGGAATTTTTGGGAGAGCACAGGGACATTATTCCCATCATTCCAGGCCCGGGAATTTTCGGGAGAGCACAGGGACATTATTCCCGTCATTCCAGGCCCGGGAATTTTGGGGAGAGCACGGGGACGTTATTCCCGTCATTCCAGGCCCGGGAATTTTTGGGAGAGCACAGGGACGTTATTCCCATTATTCCAGGCCCGGGAATTTTGGGGAGAGCACAGGGACGTTATTCCCGTCATTCCAGGCCCGGGAATTTTCAGGAGAGCACAGGGACGTTATTCCCATTATTCCGGGCCCGGGAATTTTCGGGAGAGCACAGGGACGTTATTCCCGTTATTCCAGGCCCGGGAATTTTCAGGAGAGCACAGGGACGTTATTCCCGTCATTCCAGGCCCGGGAATTTTCAGGAGAGCACAGGGATGTTATTCCCATTATTCCAGGCCCGGGAATTTTGGGGAGAGCACGGGGACGTTATTCCCGTCATTCCAGGCCCGGGAATTTTCAGGAGAGCACAGGGACGTTATTCCCATTATTCCGGGCCCGGGAATTTTCGGGAGAGCACAGGGACGTTATTCCCGTTATTCCAGGTCCAGGAATTTTGGGGAGAGCACAGGGACGTTATTCCCGTTATTCCAGGCCTGGGAATTTTTGGGAGAGCACAGGGACGTTATTCCCGTTATTCCAGGCCCGGGAATTTTTGGGAGAGCACAGGGATGTTATTCCCATCATTCCAGGCCCGGGAATTTTTGGGAGAGCACAGGGACGTTAGTCCCATTATTCCAGGTGCACGAATTTTCGGGAGAGCATGGGGATGTTATTCCCATCATTCCAGGCCCAGGAATTTTCGGGAGAGCACAGGGACGTTATTCCCGTTATTCCAGGTCCGGGAATTTTCGGGAGAGCACAGGGACATTATTCCCATTATTCCAGGCCCGGGAATTTTCGGGAGAGCACAGGGACATTAGTCCCGTTATTCCAGCCCCACCTTTGAGCTCCCTGAGGGGTTTTTCCAGGTGGGAATTTCCACGGTGCTGCAGGAGAAACAGCACCAGGCAGAGAATCCTGGGCAGCGAGGGGGACACAGGAGGTGCCCAGAGACCAAAAATTCCCTGCTTTGAGGAAATTCCAGCTCTGGAAAAGTTGGGAGCACCTGGCTCAGGGAGCTCTGAGAATCCTGGAATATCCTGAGCAGGAAGGGACCCACAGGGATCACGGATCCAACTCCTGGCGCTCCCAAAATCCCACCCAAACGCTCTCTTGGAACCTTGGAGGAGCGACCATTCCCTGCTCCCACCCTCTGGGAACCCTGAGATCCACCCTGAACTTCCCCGGAACAATTCCCTCGGGAATTCCCTGCTCTGAGTTTGCTCCAGATCTCAGCTGTGGAAAAGCCTCCAGCTCCTCCAGCTGAGGGAGCTCCTGGCAGATGGGACAGCGGGAAAAATCCCTCCTCAATTCCCGGAATTAATGTTGGGAAATCTTCCCACCAGGAGAGGCTGCACATCCCATCCCAGCATCCCCAAAATCCTTTAAACCCCATTCCCCAAGGCACCGGGAGCTCTTTATTCCCATTTTTTTCCAGCGTTTCGAGGCACAAACGCCCCAAAACCGAGCACGGGTGTTTAAAAAAACCCGAGGGAATTTTGCTGCTCTTCCCCTCGTCCTGGAGCTCGGAGCTGCATCCCTGAGATTCCCAGATCCCGGGAATTCCCTCACCTCTGTAGTGCTCCATCCGGGTGTGGTGGGTGATGCCCTGGGAGCGGAAGCTGAGGCTCAGGATGTAGCGGGGGTCGGAGCTGTCCCGCACCAGGAAGGAGCCGTCCGGTTTCCCCTTCAGCTTCATCTCGGCGTCCTCCCAGTTCATGGGGCCCCAGTACCACCCGCACTGGGAAAAGGGAAGAGCAGGAGACGTCAGGGAGCGCTGGGAATGCGGGAATTCCATCGGCGAACTCAGAGCAGGTCGCTCCTGGTGTGGGATTTCCCCCGATGGAAGGGCCCGGTGCGGGCGGTTGGGATTTCTCCGGGATGAGGGGACACCACCCACCCCGGGAGGGGATAGAGGAGATCCAGACCCCCCTTCCATGCACAGAAAATGCTTTCCTGGACTCCAAAATCATGGAGAAGTCCTCTGGGATCATCAAATCCAACCATTTTGCAGCACTGCCGAGGCCACCACGACCCCAAGTGCCACGTCCCTTTTAAACCCCTCCAGGAATGAGGACTCCAGACTGTTCTGGGCACCCTTTTAGGGAATAAACTCCCCCTAAACCTCTCCCAGCATAGCAAAACTCTTTCCTAGACCCAAAAACTCATGGAATTGTTTAGATCGGAAAAGAGAAAACCAAATCCAACCATTCCCCAGCACTGCCAAGGCCACCAGTGACCCTTTTAGGGAATAAATTTCCCCTAAACCCAAACGAAACCTCTCCCAGCACAACTCGAGGCTGCCTCCTGTCACTCATCCCCTGGGAGCAGGACGGAGCAGGACAGGAGGGCTTCTCCCACTCCCACCCCAACCCCAGTCCCATAAAGGGGAGGACCCACCCCAATCCCAATCCCAATCCCAATCCCAATCGGGGCAGATTTTCCTTCCCACATCCCGGTACCTTCTCCAGCTCCCTCAGGCTGGCGGCGAAGCTGCTGGGGTCGGGGCGGGCCAGAGGACACTGCAGGTGTGGCGGGGGCGGCTGGCCCGGGGCCTCGGGGGGCCGAAGGGGCACGGCCCGGGGGAAGGCGTCTGCGGGGAGAGACAGTGGGGTCACTGTCATTGTCACTGTCATTGTCACCTACAGACAGCCAGGGGTCATTGTCACTGTCACCTACAGGGACAGCCAGGGGTCACTGTCACTGTCATTGTCACCTACAGACAGCAGGGCCACTGTCACTGTCATTGTCACTGTCACCTACAGGGACAGCCAGGGGTCACTGTCACCTACAGACAGCAGAGTCACTGTCACTGTCACACACAGAGACAGCTGGGGTCATTGTCACTGTCATTGTCACCTACTGACAGCGGGGTCACTGTCACTATCATTGTCACTGTCACCTACAGGGACAGCCAGGGGTCATTGTCACCCACAGACAGCCCAGGGTCACTGTCACACACAGAGACAGCGGGGTCACTGTCACTGTCATCGTCACCCATAGACAGCCCAGGGTCACTGTCATTGTCACCTAAAGAGACAGCCAGGGGTCACTGTCATTGTCACTGTCACCTACAGACAGCAGGGTCACTGTCACTGTCATTGTCACCTACAGACAGCCCAGGGTCACTGTCACCTACAGGGACAGCCAGGGGTCACTGTCATTGTCACTGTCACCTACAGACAGCCAGGGGTCACTGTCATTGTCACTGTCACCTACAGATAGCCCAGGGTCACTGTCACCTACAGAGACAGTGGGGTCACTGTCATTGTCACTGTCACCTACAGACAGCAAGGTCACTGTCACCTACAGAGACACCGAGTCATCGTCACTGTCACCCACAGACAGCCCAGGGTCACTGTCATTGTCACCCACAGAGACACCTGGGGTCATTGTCACTGTCACACACAGATACAGCCCAGGGCCATCACCAGGGCCACTGTCACCCACACAGAGACACCCAGGGCCATTGTCATTGTCACTGTAACCCACAGAGACACCCAGGGCCATTGTCATTGTCACTGTTACCCACAGAGACACCCAGGGTCACTGTCACCCCCGGGGCCATCCCCCATGGGTGGCCACCCAGCCCCTCGGGGAAGGCCGAGGACGCTGGGCTGGCCCACGGAGGGACAACATCCCGGAGATGGACACTGCAGGAAGCACAACCCGGCTCTTCCAGCCCCTCCGGCTGCTCCTTCCCTGGGAAAAGGGGCAGGAAAAGCCCTGTGGGGCTGGAGGAAAGGACAGGAATTCCAGAAATGGGGCAGGAAAAGCCCCGTGGGGCTGGAGGAAAGGACAGGAATTCCAGAAATGGGGCAGGAAAAGCCCTGTGGGGCTGGAGGAAAGCGGAAGCAGAAGGGGGAAGGCGCAGGAAAGCTCTGGGGGTGCTTGTGGGGTTGGAATTCTGCTCTTCCCTGGCATCACTGCTGGGATAAAACCGAGAGGAACCAGGGAAAACGGAGGGAAAAGTGCAACTTCCTTCGGCAAAACCACGGGAAAGCAGAGGCGGGACCCTCCAGGACCGCGGGAGGGGCAGGGAAAACCTCGGAGCAGAGCAGGAAAATCCATCCCCCCCATCCCTCAAAACAAAACCACCAAAAAGTGGAGATTCCAGGAGGGAAAAGGAGATTCCAGGAGGGAAAAGGAGATCCCAGGAGCTGCCAAAGCCCAGCTGACCTGGGGCGTGGGGCGGAGGAGGCGGAGGCAGAGGGAAAGACTGCAGGGAAGAGCCCATCGGAGCCACAAGGACAGATGGAGGCAGCGTCCCACTGATATCGTCTAGGAGAGAGCAGAGGCCAGACAGGGTCAGAAAAACTGGGAAAGGAGCAGGGAAAACAGCCTGGAAAAGAGGAATGTGGAAATTCCCAGCGGCGCCTCGCCGTCATCAGGTCACGGACACCTCGGGGAGGGTCGAACACCCAACGCCTCGGAGCCCAAAAGCCAAAGAAATGGCCTCGAAAAGGTTCTTAAAATGAATGAAAAGGAGCTGGAGAGGGTTTTAGGTCCAAAAAAATGGGATTCACCAGAGCCTGAAGGCTCTGGATCCAGGATGTGCTTGGGGAAAGTCGTGGCATGAAGTCTTAAAGCCAGGAAAGTGCTTTAAGCCAGCCTAACTTAAAGCCAGGAAAGCTTTAAATTGGGCTAAAAAATTCAGTGGCAGGAATGGTACAAAATCAGGGAAAACATCCCAAAAAAAAAAGCAGGAATGCTACAAAACCAGGGAAAAAGTCCCCAAAAACTAGGGGAAAATACCTAAAAGCAGCAGGAATGCTAAAAAAGCAGGGGAAAGACCCCAAGAGTGGAAGGAATGGTACAAAAGCAGGGAAAAGGCCCCAAAAACAAGAGGAAAGTTCCCTCAAAAGCAGCAAGAACACTAAAAAAGCAGGGGAAGAGATCCCAAAAGTGGAAAGAATGCTAAAAAAAGCAGGGGGAAAGACCCCAAAACCAACAGGAACTGTACAAAAGCAGGGGAAAGGCCCCCAAAGTGGCAGAAATGGTACAAAATCAGGGGGAAAGGCCCCAAAAACAGGAGGAAAGTTCCCTCAAAAGCAGCAGGAATGGTACAAAATCAGGGAAAGAAATCCCAAAAGCGGCGGGAACGCTAAAAAATCAGGGAAAACGTCCCCAAAAGCGGCAGGAATGGTACAAAAATCAGGGGAAAGACCCCAAAAGCGGCAGGAACGCCACAAAAGCAGCACCTCCCCCTCCCCTCCTGCCTGACCCGAGGGGAAAACCTGAAGCTCCACACGAAACCCCGTGCCAGGGAAGGGGCAAGCGGGTGAGACACGGGGGTCAGGGGACCCTCGGGAGCAATTCCCACATTCCCGGGGCTCCAGGGGCGATTCCCGGGGCGGTACCGAGCAGGCTGAGGCTCCGTCGCGGCGGCGGCGGCGGCGTCGGAGGCTGAGGGGAGCTGCCGAGTCCTCGCTGGGAAATGTCCACGTCCACCAGCGACACCGTCTCACCTGCGGGAAGGGGAAGGGGGGGAGAAGCTCAGTGCCGGCCGCCAGGATGAGCTCGGGGAGCTGGGAAGAGGGGGGTGAAAAGTGGGAATTCCCTGGAGTTCGGGAGGTTTTTCCCCTCCCCCTTTCGCTGCTCTCCAAGAGGAATTTCCCTCCCCGCCCTTTTGGAGAGTCCTCGATCCCTGCCCTCAGGGCTCACCCTGAGGGAAACTTGGAGCAGAGGGGGAAAAGGTGGAAATTCCCTGGAGTTCGGGAGGTTTTCCCCCCCCCAGATCCCTGGGGTTCAAAAGGTTTTTCCCCCTCCAGTTCACTGCTCTCCAAGAGGAATTTTTCCCGAGTTTTGGAGAGGCCTCGATCCCTGCCCTCAGGGCTCACCCTGAGGGAAACTTGGAGCAGAAGGGGAAAAGGTGGAAATTCCCTGGAGTTTGGGAGGTTTTTCCCCTCCCCTTTCGCTGCTCTCCAAGAGGAATTTCCCTCCCCTCTCCTCCCTTTTGGAGAAGCCTCGATCCCTGCCCTCAGGGCTCAGCCTGAGGGAATCTTGGAGCAGGGGGGGAAAAGGTGGGAATTCCCTGGGGTTCAAAAGGTTTTTCCCCCTCCAGTTCACTGCTCTCCAAGAGGAATTTTTCCCGCCTTTTGGAGAGTCCTCGATCCCTGCCCTCAGGGCTCAGCCTGAGGGAATCTTGCCCAAGCCCAGCGAACTGCGCAGAGGGGGGAAAAGGTGAGAATTCCCTGGAGTTCTAAAGGATTTTCACCCCTATTCGCTGCTCTCCAAGAGGAATTTCCCCCCACCTTTTGGGGAGGCCTCGATCCCCGCCCTCAGAGCTCACCCTGAGGGAACCTTGCCCAAGCCCAGCGCTTGAGTGCAATGAGGAGGCTCTGAGGGATTTTTTTTTTTCCCAGAGCGGAATTCCCACATGGAGCAGTGCTGATCCGTGTGGGATCCCGGTCACTGTGGCCCGAGTGTGCCCACAGACACCTCAGGGCATCGAACACAAACCGGTGGCAGAGCTCCCAAAAACGGGATCGGCTCCCAGAGCTGCCGGGCAGGAAAGGAGCCGATGTTGGGGTGAGGGCAGGGGGGAAACGGGGCTTGGGCTTAGAGCCCTCTCCTGGTATTTTAGACCCCTTTCCTGGTGTTTTAGACCCCTCTCCTCAGGTTTAGACCCTCTCCTGAGGGTTTTAGACCCCTCTCCTCGGGCTTAGAACCTTCTCCTGGGGGTCTCAGACCCCTCTCCTTCATTTTAGTCCCCTTTCCTGGTGTTTTAGACCCCTTTCCTTTGGCTTAGACCCTTTCTCTGGAGCCTTAGACCCTCTCCTTGGGGTCTAAAACATCTTTCCTTGGGTTTAGACCCTTTCCTAGGGGGTCTTAGACCCCTTTCCTGGTGTTTTAGATCCCTCTTTTCAGGTTTAGACCCTTTCCTGGGAGTCTCAGACCCCTCTCCTTCAGTTTAGACCCTTTCCTGGTGTTTTAGACCCCTTTCCTTGAGTTTAGACCCCTTTCCTGGGGGTTTTAGACCCCTTTCCTTTGGCTTAGACTCTTTCCTGGTTTCCTAGACCCTCTCCTGTGGGGTTTAGACCTTTCCCTTGGGCCTAAGGCGCTGTCCCCGGTGGTTTAGGCCCAGACCCCTCTCCTTGGGCTCTCCTTTTCGGGTCCAAGGCCAGGCAGGAGTGAGGGCCACCCCACAGATCCCGACTTGGGATCCCACAGGAGCGAAATTCCCCATTCAGCGTTCAGCAAAACGGGGGAAAAAAAACCCCGGAATTCCACAAATCCCTCCCCAAATCCTCACCTGTGAAGAGGGGGCTGAACACAACCGGGGAAAAGGCACTTTGGGTTCTCGTCAGTCTGTGTTTCCTGTGGGGAGGAAAAAAACCAGGAAAACGGGGTGAGGAGAGATGAGGAGAGCCTGAATCCCACCCCTGTGCCCTTCTCCGTCCTTCCCAGGATCTCCATCCATGTGTTTTTTCCAACTCCTGGGGCCTAAACAGGGCAGGGAACTGGGAAAAGCCGGGGCTCTGCCAAAGGAAATCCCTGAGCAGGGAAGGAAGGAAGCGTTCGGAAAGAAAACTCCGAGCAGGTGCCAGAGAGCCACGGAGCTGCTCCACAGCTTCCCTGGATCGGGAATCGCCAAATTCCCGGGGAGAAACGGGGCTGGATCCCCGAGCGAGCCGGGGGATGTGCCTGGAGCACCCCAAAAACGCACGGGGAGGGTGGGGGAGCTCAGCCCAGAGAGGCCAAAATGGGTGGAAACGGCTCAAAAAGGCGGCCAGGAGCAGCGGAATTCCCGGGAACGCCAGAATTCCCAGGAAAAGCAGCATTGCCAAGCAGTTCTACGACAAAGCCGGAGCCAGCCCTGCTCTGTCCAGCTCGTTCCTGCCTCAAGGAATTGATCCGAGTTTGGATAATCCTGGGAAACTGAGGCAGCCCCAACACTTCAGTCCAGGCTGGAGGTGAGAAAAATCCCCTTTTTTCGCTTTTATTCCCACTTTTAATGTTATTTATCCAAAAAAAACCCACCAGCAGCTCCCCACCACCACCATCTCGGCAGAGCCAAGGAACCAACAGCGATTCCCAACCGAAAGAATTCCAGGATTCCCCAGGAAATTCCCATCGAAATGTGGGGAATTGTTTGGATTTTCAGCTCCTCACAGCGGTTTGAGGGGGGAGTTTTTTTGGCCACCACAAGGGGAATAATAGTTATTATTTAGTATTTATGAATTTAATAGCAAATAATAATAATAATAGTAATAATAATAATAATAATGATGAAAAAACCCAACATTATTGGTTACACATAAAATTACACTTCTGGAGTAATATCAGCCACTCTTAAAAAAAATTCAAATCTCCCCAAAAAACATCAGATCTCCCCCAAAAAAAATCGGATCTCCCAAAAAAAAAATCAGATATCCCAAAAAATATCAAATCTCCCAAAAAGATATCAGATCTCCCCCCCCCCAAAAAAAAATCAGGCCTCCCCCAAAAAAATGAAATCTCCCAAAATAAATATCAAATCTCCCAAATATAAAAATAAATTCTCCCCAAAAAATATCAGACCTCCCCCCAAAAAATCGGATCTCCCAAAAAACCATAAAATCTCCTAAAATAAATATCAACTATCCCCAACCAAAAAAATCTCCCAAAAAAGTATCAAATCTCCCAAAAAAAAAATTATTCAACTCCAAACTTCAGGAATTCTGATTATTCGCCTCCAAACACCAGGAATTCTGCTGGTTCAACTCCAAACTTCAGGAATTCTGATTATTTAACTCCAAACTCCAGGAATTTGGATCATTTAATTCCAAACACCAGGCATTCTGATCATTTAACTCCAAACTCCAGGAATTCTGCTTCTTCTGGATGGTTAAAAATTAACAGAAGATCCAGACAGGCTCAGAGCCACTGGAGAGCGAGGGGGCACCTTCACCTGCAGCCGGGAACAAGGGCTTGGGAGAAAGCAGGGCCAGGAACGGACCCAAAAGTTGGGGTTTGAGGCACCTCAGCAGCCACCGGTGACTGCAGCAGCGACCCAGAGGGGCCACCAGACCCATGGTGACCACCAGGTCCTTGGTGACCACCAGACCCTTGGACTCATGGTGACCACCAGATCCTTGGACTCATGGTGACCATCAGATCTTTGGTGACCACCAGATCCATGAACACATGATGACCACCAGACCCATGGTGACCACCAGGTCCTTGGTGACCACCAGACCCATGGATTCATGATGACCACCAGACCCACAGATTCACGATGACCACCAGACCCATAGTGACCACCAGGTCCTTGGTGACCACCAGACCCATGGATTCATGATGACCACCAGATCCACGGATTCACAATGACCACCAGGTCCTTGGTGACCACCAGGTCCTTGGTGACCACCAGACCCACGGATTCATGATGACCACCAGATCCATAGCGATCACCAGGTCCTTGGTGACCACCAGACCCATGGATTCACGATGACCACCAGGTCCTTGGTGACCACCAGACCCATGGATTCATGATGACCACCAGACCCATAGTGACCCACCAGGTCCTTGGTGACCACCAGACCCATGGATTCACGATGACCACCAGACCCATAGTGACCACCACACCCTTGGATTCATGGGGACCACCAGATCTTTGGTGACCACCAGACCCTTGGATTCATGGTGACCACCAGACCCTTGGACTCATGGTGACCACCAGACCCATGGTGACCACCAGACCCATCCCATATCCATGGGGCCCACAGGTCTTGTGAGAACCTCCAGCTCCCAGCAGAACTAAGGAAAGGTCCTGCTTCATCACCACCGTCATCATCCCAGCAGGACGGGAGGAAAAAGGACCATTAATGACCCATCCCTCAGCACCAGGATGGGATTCCTGGAAGTGGAAGCAGCAAAGTCCCGTCTGACCCACAGGAGCTGCTGCATCAGGCACCCCAAAGGAACTTCCGTCAGAGAAACACCTAATTAGTGCGAGGAGCTGCACAATGAGTGACCATCAAAGTGACCATCAAAGTGACCATCAAAGTGACCCAGGCAGCGATTCCCAGGCGTTTCCCCGCTCCCAACCCTCTCCACCACCCGATCCCAGCCCCGCGAGGTCCCAGGGCTGCTGGGATAACCCCAATCCCATCAGCAGAGCTTTCCGTCCATTCCAGGCACCGGCTGGGGCCCGTTGAGTCATTTGTGGGCAAGGAGCCACCACCTCTGAGGCTGCTCCAGCTCCCCACGTGCCCAGGGAGGCTCCTCGGGGCCACAGGAGCTCCAGAGAGGCCTCAGCACCTGCCCCAGCTGCGGGGCCAGGAGCTGCCGCCTCCAACCCCACCCCCTGCTTCAAAGGGCAGCTCATTTTGGGGTAATTTCGGCCTCCTCGGGCAGCCAGCGGGCTCTGTCCCCACACGCCAGGGCTGCAGGTGACGCCTGACCCCGGGTCAGCAGCTCCAGCCTGGAGAAAAGCTTCCTGCTCATCCAGCACACCCCAGACATCCCCGCGGAGGGTTCATGAGCTGAGCTGGGACACCGAATCCATCCCATTATTTCCTGCTGCTCAGACCTGGGCCTTCTCCTGGCCTTCTCCAAGAGAAATCCCGGCTCTGCTGCCGGGAATGTCACGGGAAGTAGTTCCAGGAGCCTGGGAAGCAGGGACAGAGCAGCCCTGGACCGTCCACAGGCGGTACCGAGCAGCTGCTGTCCCGCTGGAGCAGCAGGAGCCAACGGAACAGGGATGAGGAACAGGGGGGACACGTGGGACCCCAGACCAAGAAATCCCGGGATTTGTCCCCCCATCCCAGCCAACGATTCCTCCTGCATGGGAGAGCACTGGGAGGGAGAACTGAGCACCCGCAGCAGCACCCACCACCTCCAGAGCCTCGGGAAATCACCCTGCAGCACACGGGAGGTGACAGGGAACGCCAGTCCCTTGGGGACAGCGCAGTGTCACCGGAGGGGACAGCGCTTCCCCGGCACCCGCAGCACCCCAAGCCAGCCGTCACCTCATCGGTCACGGAATTATAGAAACTGGGAAAGCCCTCCAAGATCAGCGAGTCCAACCTTCCACTCGCCCGTGTCCCCAGGTGCCACATCCACGCATTTCCTGAACAATTCCAGGGATGGCGATTCCACCACTTCCATGGGCAGCCTGTGCCAGTGCCCGACCACATTCTCCACCTTAAAATCCAACCTAAACCTCCTCTAGGCACAACTGGAGTCATCCCATCCCTGGTTCCCTGGGAGCACAGCCCGACCCTCACCCGGCTGCACCCTCCTGTCAGGAAATTTGGAGAGCAAAAAGGTCCCCCCCGAGCCCCCTTTTCCCCAAGCCGCTCCTCGCGGGACTGATGCTCCAAGCCCTGCTCCCGGTCCTGCTCCCAGAGGTTTTTCCGCCATCCCCGTTAGGGATGCAGGCCTGGATCAGCGCGACCCTGCTCCGCCAGCCTCTCCCGGGCTCCGGTGTCCCCGTACGAGCAACGAGGCCCCGGCAGCCGCTCCGAGAGGTCGATCCCAACCCGGACCCGCTGCGCGGGGTGGCCCCGGTGCCTCGCGTCCCTCTCCAGCAAAGCATCCCAGCACGGCCCCCGGACACCCCTGGCCACGGGGACATGGCCCGCACCCCGCGCTGCCCCGGTGCCCCCATCCCACCCCCCGGTGCTCCCCGTACCTGCCCGGCTCCTGCTCCCGGCCGCGGGCCCCGCACACATCCGTGAGGCTCCCGGCCGAGGCGGCGGCGCTGGCGGCGTCCCCGGTGGCCGAGCCGCCGCTGCAGCTCTTGGTGCGGAAGAGGCGGCTGAGGCGGATGCGGAGCGAGCCCTTCCTGCCGCCGGGGCCGGTGCCGGTGCCCGCGGGCGGCGGCGGAGCGGGGCCGGGGGCCGCTGCTGCTCTGCCGGCGGCGCGGGCGGCCCCGCGCCCGGGGGACCCCGGCTCGTCCTCGGAGCCGCTGCCGCCCTCGTCGGGCTCCAGCGCCTCGAGCACCAGCAGCGCATCGCTGGTTTCCTCCCCGGCGGGCGGCCCGAGGCACGGGCAGGGGGTGCCCGCCGCGCCCGCCGCCCCCTTCGCCCCCAGCCCCGGCGGGCGCAGCCCCAGCGCCGCCAGCTGCAGCTCCAGCCCGCTCTGCGCCGCCGCTCCCCAGCCCGCCGCCGCTTTGGGCTCCAGCGCGCAGCGGTGCCGCGGGCACAGCTCGGCCCCGCCGCCCCCCGGGACCCCCCCGCCCGCCGCTGCCGCTGCCGCCGCCACCGGGCCGCAGTCCTCGCCGGGCCGGCCCTCGGCCGCCGCGTTGCGGAAAACCATCAGCTGCGGCCGCGGGCTGCGCAGCGCCGGCCCGGCCCCCGGCAGCCGCCCCCCGCCGCCGGGCCCCGAGCCCGCCGCGCCGGTACCGGCACCGGCGCCGCCCGCCGCGCCCGCCTCCGGCCCGGTGCCATAGCCCAGCAGCCGGCTGAGCACCCGGTACGAGGCCGCGGCGGCCGCCGCCGCATCCCCGTCGCGCTGCATGGCTACGGCCGCCGCATGGCCCGCGGGGACCGGGACCGCACCGGGACCGGCGGCCGCCGCCGCCACCCTCGCACGGCCGCGGCGCCCCCCCCTACGCCGCCGCCGCCCCGCCCCCGCGCTTCCGCCGCTGGCCGCGCCCCCCGGTGCCGGTCCCGCCTCTCCCGGTGGTTGTGGTTCCGCCCCGGTGCGAAGGCCGCGCCCCCGAGCCCCCCGACCGCACGTGGAGGGGCCGCGGGGACCCGCGGGGACACGCTCCGAGCAGCGGACGCGCTCCGAGCACCGAGAGCCGCTCCAAGCTCCCGCACCCACCGGTGACACGGCACCCGGGGGTGGCTCCGGCACCCACGGGGGGACCCGCTCCGATCCCCCAGTACTCCCGGGCGGCACCGGTTCCGAACCCCGGCACCCACCGGCGGCACCGGCACCCACGGGGACAGAGGGGTCACGGATGGTGGGGCCGGGGGGCAGTTCCTGGACACGCAGCTCCAGCCGCGACCCAGCGGACTCGTCCCGCACGCCGGGACCGGGAGTGCGGTGGGGGAAACTGAGGCACGGGCCCGCGGCGCTTCGTACCGCGAGCTCTGCGCGGCTCTTGCCCGGTTCTCGCAGGCAGCGCGTCCCAGCCGGAGCAGAGGGGACGGGGACCGGCTCTCCCCACCCCTCCCCGCGGGCTGGGGAAGGGGAAGGTCATCGTTGCTTGAGGCCGGAGCGGGGGAAGCTGAGCACTCTCCCGTGCCTCAGTTTCCCCTCTGCACCCCGGATCTGCTGCGCAGGACATCACATTTGCGGGGTGGGCTTCAGATCTTGCTCGTGCCCACCCCCAGCCCGCGCCCACCACCCCCAGCCCCACAGGGACACCCCACGTGGATGCCACCCCCCATTCCCACCCCATGGCCCAGGGGGGCTGGGCAGTGCGGGACTGGGGGACGCCGCGGGCGCCCCGTTCCCCCCCGGCCGCCGAGGGGCCGCGGGGAGGGGAATACGGGCAGGAAAATTCCCGTTCCCGTTGCCATGGCTTCCCATCAGGATGCGCTTGCATCACGGCCAGCCCGGGGGGCCGGGGTGCTGGGGTCCCCTCGGGGTTCGGTGCAGGGTCCCCGCGGGGCTCAGGCCGGGGGGCTCTGGGCAGTGCTGCAGCCCGAGCGGGAGCGCGGGGGCGGGCGGGGGGGGCTCCGGGCAGCGCCAGCCGCTGAACACCGTTTGGAGCCGGTGACGTCTGCTCCGGCAACGCCGAGGGAGGAGAACGGGCGGCAGAGCGCGGGGCCGGCTCCGGGCAGCTCGGGGTCCCTGCCCGCCATGAGCCCCCCGGGCCGGCCGGGGGGGGCCGCCGGGGGCCGGGGGGCTCCGCTGAGCCCCAGCCATGGGGCCGTGCCGGTGGCCGCTGCTCTGGGGCTTCCACGCGGTGCTGGCGCACGTCGCCGTGCTCACGGCGGGGCAGCGCCCGCAGGAGAGAGACCCCCGCGGCCCGCGGGATGGTCCCCGGCCCCCTCATCCTCTTGGGCGCCCACCCTGGAGCCGGGAGCGCCGGGGGACGGCGAGGGCTCGGCGGCAGCGCTGGCGTTCCTGCGCACGGGCGATGCTCAGCGCCTGGCCCGGGCCAACTGCAGCGGGGGTGTCGCGGCGGCGGCCCCCGGGCCCGGGCCCCCCCCGGCGCTGCGGGCAGCCCTGCGAGCCGCCCCCGAGGCGCTGGCCCACGCCGCCAACTTCCTCAACATGCTCTTCCAGACCAACGACATCCGCGAGGCCAGCGTGGCCGAGGACGTGGAGTGGTACCAGGCGCTGGTCCGCAGCCTGGCCGAGGGGCACCCGTGGGTGCGCAGGGCGGTGCTGGCCCTCGACGCCCACCCGCTGGCCCCCAAGCCCCGGCTGATGCTGCAGGCCACCAAGGAGGACGGCCAGATCCTGCTGCAGGACGTCTCCAGCGCCGCTCCCAGCCTGGGCAACCTCAGCTGGGACAACGAGTGGTTCAACGCCCTCAAGTCGCAGCGGGTCCCGGCGCTCCGCAAGCGGGTGCTCAGCAATGACCTGCGCAGCCTGGAGACCCCCAAGTGGCAGCGGGGGGACAGCTACGTGGGGGACCCGGGCCACGTGCGATGGTCGCCGCCGTTCCTGGAGTGTCGAGAGGGCCGGTTCCTGCCCACCTGGGCGGTCACTCTCTCCTCCGCCTTCTACGGGCTCAAGCCGGACCTCAGCCCCGAGTTCAAGTAAGTGGAGCCTGGAGGGGTTTGGGGGGGGAAAGGGGGGTGTCAAGAGGGCGGGGGGGTGCCCGGTGTGTGTGCTGGGGGTGCAGCTGGAGGTGTCACCCACCCGGGGGTGTCCCCAGCGCCCGGCCCGTGTCTCTCTGCGTGTGCGTGCACGTGTGTGGGCACGGGGGTGACCCCCTGTCCCCCCTCGGTGTCCCCTGTGCTGCCCACCCTGCGCTGCCACCCCCCTGTCACTGCCGCGTCGGAGGTGGGTGAGCCGGGCTGGCTGGGACCCCTCCTGGGAGCTGGGGGTGACCCCGGGACTGGGGGGGGAGGGTCCTTGCTGCACCCCACTGTGCCAGGAGCCACTGAGGGAGGCGGTGGGGAGGGAAGGGATCAGCTGGGATCCGTCCCAGAGCGCGGACACGGCCCCATTTCCAAGGAGAAAGCCGAGTCCCCCTCGGAGAACCCAGGGAAGAGCGTTGGTCCCGCGGGGGCCACGCCAGCCGCCCCTATTTCCCCATCGGTCGCATTAAAACCCCTCTGGAGGGGCAGAACTCACACCCAGGAGCTGCTGCCTCTGCCCCTGCCCCAGCCCCAGCCTCCCCAGACACGGCTCCGAGAGACAACACCCCTGTCCGGGGGTCTGGGGACACCGCTGACCGCTGTCATTGCCCCCCGATCCACTCACCAGCCCCACCGCGGCTGCCCCAGAGGCAGCGCTGGGGCTCGGCCACTCTGGGTAGGGGGCACGGGGTGGGCACGGGGATGCCCCACGCCACCCCCTGGAAGGGCTGACCCTTTCCCTGGGCGCAGAGGGGTCGTGCGGGTGGACGTGGAGCTGCGGGACGTGGCCATCGACCAGTGCTCCAGCGGGCCGGGCTGGTTCTCGGACACTCATCGCTGTGACCTCAACAGCACCCAGGTACCGAGCCCCGCGCCCCCCGCGCCCCATCCCCTCCCCCGGCAGCACCGGGGTACCCCGCACCCAACCACCCCCGTACCCCCGGCCCGGCTGCCCGTGCCCCGCGTCCCTCCCTCCGGGCTGAGCTTTATCCTCTCTCCCGGCCGATCCATCTGCTTCGCTCAGCTGCTCTCGCACCGCGGCGAGGGGTTTATTGTGCAAATCTTCCCTTCCCACCGCCAGCCCGGCGTGTGACCCGGCTGCTCCCTGCCCGGGCAGCGCGGGGACGGCGGGGACGGGGGGCTGGCAGCCGATGGCAGCATCGCCGCGGGTCCCCAAGCCCCTCCAGCGGTGCCCACCCAGGCGGGACAGCGGTGCCCGAGCGTTTCAGGGCTTCAGCAGCACCCCCAGCCAGGGCAAACCCCGCAGCCCCCCCAGCCTTGGGGTCCCATCCAGAGCTGTCCCCAAGCGGGAAAGGCGTCGCCAGCTCCTGTTTCCTACCAGCGATGCCTTCCAGAGGGCCGGGCTCTGCGCCGGGCACCCCTCCAGAAAACAACAATGCCCAGCGGAGCCGCCAGCGTGGCCCATTGGGAGCAGGATGAGGCCGGGGGGGATTAGGGAGCAGTGCCCAGCCCGGGGCTGCCGTCACGGCTGGGCAGGATTAGGGCGCTCGGCTGCATTAGGTGTCCATTTAGGTTTTAGGGAGGGATTTGGGGCCAAGCTTTGGCTTTTAATTCTGAAATGTTTAACCACTGATTCCTCTGATTCCACTGATGGCGTGGGGTCAGGTATTCGTGAGCTGGGGGGCTGCTGGAGCCCCTGGGGCAGGGGGATTTGGGGACTGGGGGGACACAGGGACGTGTCTCAGGCTGTGTCCTTCAGTGTGTCCCCCAGGAGAGCCGCGGCTTCGTCCTCGGGAGGTACCTGTGCAGGTGCAAGCCGGGTTTTTACGGGGCCGGCGGAGTGGCCAGCGGTGCCTGGGCAGGTGGGTGCCATGCCCGACCCCAGGGTCCCCGTTGTCCCCTGTGGCACACGGGTACAGCAGTGGGGCCAGGGCTGGGGGACTTTGGGGACACAGAACACGTGCCCTGGCATGGGAGGTGCCACCACGCCCTGGGATGTGGTGATCCCACCTGGATGGGGTGATCCCACCCGGCCGTCCCTCTGTCCCCAGGTGTGGCGGGCACAGACGGGGGGTCCCGGCTGGGGTGCCGGCCGTGCCGCCCGGGCTGTGCCACCTGCGAGGACGACGCGCCCTGCCTGATCCAGGAGGACCCGGTGCTGCGGGCGGCGGTGCTGGCGTGCCAGGCCTGCTGCATGCTGGCCATCTTCCTCAGCATGCTCGTGTCCTACCACTTCCGACGGAGCAAGGCAAGGTGTCCCCATGTCCTCGTGTCACCGCCTTGCCCTGGGGGGATCCCCCTGCCCCGGCCCCTCTGAGGCTGCACCCTCACGCTGCTGTCCCCACAGAGGATCCGGACATCAGGGATCATCCTGCTGGAGACCATCCTCTTCGGGTCCCTCCTCCTCTACTTCCCCGTGAGTATCCAGCTGTCCCCAGGGCTGGAAAGCTCCGGGATGTGGTTTCCAGGATGGAGCTGCCCCAAGCAGGGCACGGCTCCACCTAATTGTTAATTTTGCTGGCACGGTCCCTGGGGGCTGCCCTATAAACCTTCTCAGAAAACCAAATCCCTTTTCTCCCTCTGGCTGCGGGAATTAATCCCTGCCCAAATCCCCTCTCCCATCCCGCACGAGCTGCAGCGAGTGCTGTAGGGTCAAGGGGGAGGGTGGCGCAGGGCTGGCCTGGAAAGCAGGAGGTTCCCGAGGCTCCAGCGGGTGGGATCCATGCGGTTCCCGAGGCTCCAGCAGGTGGGATCCAGGAGGTTCCCGAGGCTCTGGCAGGCGGGATCCAGGAGGTTCCCGAGGCTCCGGCGGGTGGGATCCAGGTGGTTCCCGAGGCTCCAGGCAGGATCCACGCGGTTCCCGAGGCTCCGGTGGGTGGGATCCAGGTGGTTCCTGAGGCTCTGGCAGGTGGGATCCAGCCCACAATCCCCATCTCCCGCCGCTCCAGGTGTTCATTCTGTACTTCAAGCCGAGCATCTTCCGCTGCATCGTCCTGCGCTGGGTGCGGATGCTCGGCTTCGCCATCGTCTACGGCACCATCACCCTCAAGCTCTACAGGTGGCTGGGATGGGGGGCTGGGGGCTCGGGACCCCCTCAGTGGGAAGGGTTTGGGCACTCTGGACCCCCAAAGTGAGGGCTGCTGGGGATCCCTGCAGTGGGGAGGGCTGGAGCTCTGGAACCCCACACTGGGACGGGCTGGGGTCTCAGTGGGACGGGCTGGGGTCTCACCCCTCTGTGCCCCGCAGGGTGCTGAAGGTGTTCCTGTCCCGCACGGCCCAGCGCGCGCCCTACGTGTCGAGCGGGCGGGTGCTGAAGATGCTGGCACCCATCCTGCTCCTGGTGCTGTGGTTCCTGGCGGCCTGGACCATCGGGATGCTGGAGAACACCCACAAGAACATCCCGCTGGTCATCCGCGCCCAGACCGCCCGCGGCCTCCACTTCTCCATCTGCGGCCACGACTGCTGGGATTACATGATGGTCATCGGTGAGACCGGCCCCTGATGTGTCCTGGGGGTCCTCATGGTCCCAGGACCCCATCCCATAATTGTGGGGCTTTCACTCCCCTGTCCTTTTAATCCTCCTGGAGGTTTCGAGGAGGGTTGGGGTGCCCCAGCTGCCTCCCACCCTCCCCTGTGAGCATCCCCTGGTGTGGTGTTGATTCTTTGGGAATGCTGTGCTAGGGGATGCTCCGGACCCGGCTCTGACACGGCACATCCCGACAGCACCCGGGGTGACTGCGGTGGGCAGCAGCTGAGCCCCCCAAAAGCTGCCGGGTACCGGCTGTGGGTGCTCAGGGTCTCTCCCTGCTCTCCCCCGCAGCCGAGATGCTGTTCCTGCTGTGGGGCAGCTTCCTGTGCTACGCCACACGCGCCGTGCCCTCGGCCTTCCACGAGCCCCGCTACATGGGCATCGCCCTCCACAACGAGCTCATGGTCTCCGCCGCCTTCCACGTGGTCAGGTAGGGCCAGCAGCCAAGATTCCCACCCCTGGGGATGCTCAGGAACCGTCCCAAGGCAGGAAGGGGTTGGGTGCTCTGGATCTCCAGAGTAAAGGGGGTTTGGGTGGTCAGGACCTCCCTAGTGGGAAGGGTTTGGGTGCCTGGGCAGGGGGGAGGCTGTGGGGTCTGGAGGTGGGGAGGGGGCTGTGGTGGGAGCTGGCACTGCCCTCCTGGTCCCTTCCAGGTTCCTGATTGTCCCCTCGCTGCATCCCGACTGGACTCTGCTGCTCTTCTTCGCTCACACCCACGGCACCGTCACCATGACCCTGGCCCTGCTCTTCGTTCCCAAGGTACCAGCTCCAGGGAACAGGGCTGGGAAGGGGCTGGAGCACCAGGAGCGGCTGAGGGGGCTGGGAAAGGGGCTCAGTCTGGAGAAAAGGAGGCTCAAGGGGGACCTTGTGGCTCTGCACAACTCCCTGACAGGAGGGGGCAGCTGGGGGGGGTTGGGATTTCTCCCAGGGAACAGGGACAGGAGGAGAGGGAACGGCCTCAGGCTGTGCCAGGAGAGGTTTGGGTTGGATATTCAGGGAAATTTCTCATAGGAGGGGTGATCAGGCATCGGAACAAGGGGAGTCCCCATCCCTGGAGGTGTTTGAGGCACTTGGGGACGTGGGTTAGCGGTGGCTTTGTCAGCGCTGGGGGAACACCTGGACTCGCTGACCTCGGAGAGCTTTTCCAGCCTTAACAATTCCATGATCCCACCACTAACACTCATCCCGGGGACTTGGGGAGCTGGGACAGGAACCCCTGAGTGACTGCCCGCCTTTCCCTGCAGTTCCTGCACACGGGCTCGCCGCTGCGGGAGGAGATCACGGCCGAGGTGTACGAGGACGAGCTGGACATGAGGCGCTCGGGCTCCTGCATGAACAGCAGCATCGCGTCCGCCTGGAGCGAGCACAGTCTCGACCCCGATGACATTCGGGTGGGTGGCACACTCAGGACCTTCTTTTGACGCTAGCTGTGCAGAGTAAGAGGTGCCTTTCGCAATCTTTTCCTGATGCAAAGCAGAGGGAGGGGACGAGGGGGTGGCAGGGTGACCCCAGCCGGGTGGGCAAATCCTCTGCGTCCTGCGGGCAGTGCTGGGGGGGGCTTTGGGGGACACGGGGACAACGCGGGGCTCGGCGGGGAGGTCCCGGCCGCATCCCCGCTGTACGCGCTCTCCTCTCTCCCTTTTCTCTGCCGCGTCCCCCCCGCCCGCGGCGCAGGAGGAGCTGAAGAAGCTTTACCGGCAGCTGGAGGTGCACAAGACGTGGCGGATGGCGGCCAACAACCCGCACCTGCCCAAGAAGCGCAGCTCCCGCCGCAGCGTCGCCCGCTCCATCCTGCGCCGCAGCGGTGCCGAGCTGGCGAGAGCGCGTCCCGCCGCAGCAGCGCCGGGGACCGCCCGGGGACCCTGTCCCGCCGCAGCTCCTCGGCCAAGCGGCTCGTGGATGCCGCCGGGACCAGCCTGAGGATGCGGGACGAAAGCTCCCGGCGCCGCTCCTCAGCCCTGCGCAAGTCCCGCAGCTCCGAGGGGCCCCCGCGGGACCGAAGGTCGCCCCACCCCCAGCCCGCCCGAGGAGCCTCCGCCGGCGGTGACGGACTTGGAGCAATCCGACAGCGACTCGCTGGATGCCGCCCCGCTCCTGTGCAAAATCCGCCAGCGCCCAAAACCTGGCGGGGCCCTGGCAGCGACCCCCGGGCCGCGCTCCGCCCTTGCAGAAGTCCCACAGCGCTGTCAGCGGGGCGCGGGAAGCGGCGCTGCTCGCCGCCCGCAGGGCCGCCCGCCACGAGTGGCACGGCAGCCGCCAGCTCTCGGCACCGGCCCCGGGGGTCTCCAAGGCCACCGCGACACTCCAGGGACCCGCCGAGAGGGGCTCCCGGGAGGACGCGGCCCCGCTGGGCGATGCCAAGGTGCACAAACACGTCACCTACGCGCCCATCAAGAGCGTCAGCGTGGACAGCGCCCACCCGCCCAGGAGGGTGCGGGTGACCGTGAAGAAAACGCCCCCTCCGCCCCCCGTCCGCTACCAGAGCCTGCAGCGCTCGGGGACGCTCGGGGAAGGCCCGGAGCCACCCCCGGACCTCCCGGTACACGCGGGAGAGGCGGAGGGGACACCGGGGGAGGAGCCGGAGCGCGAGTCCCTCCCGGTAGGGAAGGGCAGGCTGCTGACCCCGACCGCCACCCCGGCACAGATCTGTCCCTGGGAGCTGGTCCAGGACGAGATCCTGAGCAGGAAACAAAAAGCTGCGGAGGCAGCAGGCTAGCGACCCCCGATGACACAGCGGCCACCACCCCCGGCCCAAAGCCGGCCCCCCAGAAAAGTTTCCGGAGCCTGGGACTCGCCATCAAAGCCCTCAACCGGTCCAAGGGGAAGAGCATCCTGAAAGGGAAAGAGGGAGAGCGAGGGGAGCCTCAGGAAGAGGGGGAGCAGCAGAAGGGACAAGTCCGGCCTGGCAGAGGCCTCGGCCGGGTCCCTCGGGCGGGTCAGCCCCAGACCCCGCTGCCAAAAGCCCCGAGGGGAGCAGGCAGAGCCTCGAGCCCCCCGCCCTCCAGCACAACAACAACGCCGCCACTCCCGGGGAAAGCCACGGACTCGGGGGACAGAGGGACAGGAGGACAATGGGACAGCCTGGCCCCGGGGACAGGCGATGGCGACAAAGCGGCAGAGGAGCCCAGCGCTACCCGGAGGGGTCTGGAGCCACCCAGCGCTGGCCACCAAGGAGCTGAATGTCCCCCGGAGGTGGCACAGGCACAGCCCCAGGAAGGGGACGAGGCTCCTGCAGGGGATCTGGGAAGGACGTTCCTGTGGGTCACAGCGGAGGAAGGGACACTTGAACGGCTCGAGGGGACCAGCAGGTCCCTCCAGCCCCGGGCCACCCGGAGGAGGAGCAGCCGCCTGCAAAGCCCTCCCCGAGCAGCCCCCGGCCCTCCCCCGGCAGCGTGCGGGGAGCGGCGGGGCCGAAGCCGAGGGCTGAGCTCTGTCCGCCGGGATCGCTCGGAATCCCGGCAGGAGGGCGGCCTTGCTGCGCCAGGAGGCGATTGCTCCCCGGGAGGACGGCGGGATCCCAGAGAGCCCGGACAAGGAGCTGGAAAAGGGAAGCAGCCAGCCCGAGCCCGAGGGGGTCCCTGGAAGGAGCTGGCGGGGCCGGGAGCGCGGCGGGCGGGCAGGGAGAGCTCCGGCCTGGGGAACGCGGGGAGATTCCAGCTCCACACCAGGAATCTGGCCTGGGAAGGGAGGCAGTGAGGAGGATTCTCAGCGCTCTCCGGGCATGGAAAAACCACCAGAGCTGCCAAAAGAAGCACCGGAGCAAGAGGAGGGCAGGAGGGACGAGGTGTGCCCATGGGAGAGCCGGGAACAGGGAAGGAGTGTCCGAGCAGAAATCTGCCCCTGGGACAGAGAGCAGGAGCAGGAGGGCG